>OY744475.1:200396812-200991714 GCA_963556175.1 Tipula confusa
AACGGCAAATGTGATAACTCCGTATGCTTTAGAGATATTTTTAGCTGGCTTGTGAGGAAAAAAAATTAGACTAAGTTTAGCCAAACTTTTGAAAAATTGAATGAGTTTAATTTTTTTTTGTTTTTTTTTCCATACTTACAGCCTGTTTTGGGCCGATGCTGATCCAAGTTTTTGTCAAGTTACGTCAATGGTTCAGCCCATTGATTCTGCTCTGCATTACAATTCTTGCCCTTATTGTGATTTGAACTGGCACCGCTAGATTCAATCACCTCAGCTTGAGCCAATACACTGGTCGTTCGGTCTCTGTGATGTTTAACTGTTACATTTAATACCGTATTATTTATGAAATTTACAAATTTCGAAAAATTTCAGTATACACAACTAAAATTTGTTTATTAAACCATAAAAATTGTAAAGCTCTAAACGACATGCAATTAAGGTTTTTACATATTTGTCAGAAGGCCATCTATTGTTTTTTCATTACTATTGAGTTTTTAAATTTCTCAAATGTCAGAAATTGGAATTCCTTAACGTCCTTGAAACTGTTTTAAGCAATCTTATGATACGGTATAGTGAAGTCGTTATTGTTAGTGATTTTAACATTAATTGTCTGTGTAACAGTTACGGTTAAAGAACTTATTCAGCACCTGTAGTTGCAACTCCTCACGATATGATTTATGGCTCCTTTATATGCTTTTCCTATTTATAACAATAATATTAGTGAAATAAAGTATGTCATAGGTTTCCAAAATGTCACCATTGATGCGTTAGTGATGGCTGCAGAGCATTTTAATTAGGCTAGTTTATACCACTTATGTGATATAATTTTTCAACTTATAATTTTTCATTAAAATTCAATCTAATGAAAATTTTTTTTGGAAAATAAAACTGCAGGATCCTAAATTTAACAAGAATGTTTTTCTACATCGTAACATCCGTCCGTGATTTTCTACACGAAAAATGGAGAAAACTTAAAGCTGAAATTAATAGCCTAAATTATGTCAGAGCTCGTAATTATCCTGATAAGTGCAATACTTATTTCGGTTTAGTATTTAACTCTTACGACAGTTACTTTGATTTAAATGCATTTCATTATGCTGCTGATAATAATGCTTTTTATTTCAGTAATGTTTTTACTGGTTAAATTCCAGTCCTTTTACTTCACTTAACATTTATCATTAATTCTGGTCTTAGTAAATCCATTTTTCCTGTAGCTTGGAAAGTGGCTACAATTTCGCCAATTCCAGAAATTTCCACGTCAACGAGAGTCACGTATTTTCGTCCTATCATTATTTTACCGACATTATCTAAGGTTTTTGAATAAAATATTTGGGCCCAAATCAATAGTTTCATTTCTAAACATAACTTGAAAATGATAAAGTTGATATTCTGGTTCTCTTAGACTTTTTTAAACTTTTCTTGGTATCCTGGGTAAATTATTCTTCTACTAGATATATTTTCTTAAAATGGCATCTATCCGTTACAATATTACGTATACAATATTTGGAATTGTCAGCATTTTCTTTTATAGTTGGATTGACCATAAAAAATTCTACGAAATACTTTTATAAAAAACTAAAACTCTCCAGACCACAGCAGACGTTCAATCTAAATTAACTTAAGACTAATTTACTTATAAACTAAACTATTTTTGGTTCATGGAGTGAAGTTTTGGAACCAGACTGTTCCATCCATCAATATTTATAATTAGTTTTACATTTTTTTTTGTTATTAATTACTTAAAGTTTTAACTGAATCACGCATAAGAGTATATTCTATAAATGTTATTGTAAATCGTATAATGCTACCAAAAAAAAAATATTTTGGGGTTACAGTGCCTTTAATTATTATTCAACTAGATACATTAATCAATATAATTTCAACTCCATTCCAACCTAAGTAGCAGCGATCTTAGTCGAATTGTGTGCTTGAATAAAACATTCAAAATGCAAATTACATTTAAAATTTTAAAAAATATTTAAATAAATATACAAACATTGCCCTTTTCCATTGCTTTCTGATGAAATAAAATATTCAAAATACACAATTTTTGAAATTTTCCATTAAATACGTCATGATTAATTATAATAAACAAAGCAAGTAAAATTCCGTACAAACTGGTTAAAAATACATTTCGGTGAAAAAACATAAAATTTTCCATTTTAAGAAATTTCGGAAAACCCAAAATCGATAACTCAAAATGTTAAATCATAAAAAAAAAATTATTGAAAAACGAACGTGCTTTAAAGCATATACATGTATACATAAAGTTATTTTGGAAATATAAATCGCAAAACGACAATCATCGAACATATTCAGGTAAATATATAAATAAGTACTACCGCTTTATATAAAGCATAATATCATTCATTCAACTGATATGGATTAATATTATTTTTTCATAACTAAACACTCACACTCCCATACAAAATTTCTAAAGTCTTATTACATTTTCTCATGTTTTCCAACAACACAACGACTAAATATTATACTTGCTATATAGTAGAAATAACCAATTTTTTATTTATTTTTTGATTACATTTTTCATTTCGTTGCGTCAGCAAGCGCAGCCAACAGCTGAAACACAGCTGAACAATAAATAAATAGATGTAGTTTATATTTAGATAATAGAATCATTAATTTTCACAATATATACATATAAAGCATATAAACAAAATTTTACCTCTAAGATGCGATCAATAAGATTTACTTCCAGAAATGAAATTGAAAATACTTGAAAGGAAAAGTGGAAAACATATACAATATACATATATATAGAAAAAAAGAAAAACGTTTTCTCATCATCATTTTTATTATCTCACAGCATTATGGTTGAATGATTTTATTCGCATAATAATTTTTACTTTTTATGGAATCCATAAAAATTTCGATGTTTTTTTTTTTTTAGTTTTTCTAATTACGAAATTAATTAAATGTTGACGAAGGGATTTTTTTAATGCGATTTTTAATAAACGGTGCAATGTTCTTATTGAGAATACATAATAATTTTTCATTAGATCGTGGAAAAGTTTTAAGGTTAAGAAGATAATTCTATTTAAACAACTGAATGTATAGTCCCTCTCAGATATGTGAAATGATTGTTTCGATTACTGACCTGATAATAAAATTACAATATACATAATTAATTGTTTAATTAATTAACGATCTAATCTATTGCATAACTTATCGACACCAAGGCTCACGAAATTTCAATTTTGCAATTCTTGATGGAACATGTCCTTCGATACCAGCCTTAAAGATTGTCAATGGAGAATTGTCCAACTTAATATGCAAAATGTCAAAAATAATGCACAAGAAAAGATGATCGATAAAGTCTGCATTGTATAGAAGGTGAATTGTTTACATCAACAAAAGTTGTCAATGTAGACGGCCATAGGCTTTTTTAACCAGCACCTAGAGGTACTGCGACACACATTGTGTATGTGTTGAAGTAAAGTCTGCTTGATCAATAGGTATGATAAAATGTTAGAGGTCCTCAAAAACCATCCAATTATCATAACCAGCCACTTCAATGTTAAGTCCAAACTTTGATATAATAAAGAGACAAACGATCTCGCGAAAAAGTTTGCTGCAAGAAGAGGGTCTTTTGGTTTAAATAAAGATGCTTGTTCTAAAGCCATGCACAATATTGATTGCATATACTTGTTAGTGGTGGGTGGTTGTTGGTCATAAAAGACTTTAAGCGATTATCAACCAAGTTGGCCATAAAAGACTTTAAGCGATTATCGGACGATAGTTTTAACTTTAAGAGCAATGAACCTCCAGACAAGATCTCCCGATATGGACTTAAACGTGCCAATTGGGAAATGTTCGGAAACTTGTTGGAAATAAGTTGGCTAGGATGGTCCGAGAACATGAGAAGCTCATCCAAAAATTTTATTAGAGCACAAAACAAAACAGTCTTGATCACGAAAAAATGCTCACAAATGTAAAACTACCTTGGTCGACGAATAAAGTAACCTCAAGAAGAGCATAAATTACAACGAATTTCAGCGCAATATCAGAGAAAGAGAAGATCACAACAGCAAGACTGTAGCATATCAAAATAGTGAAAGATTCGAATCAAAAATACATTTTTGGGATATTCCTTGAATTGTCTGGGGTTTCGATATCTGTATAGTGGCTTAGTATTATGAATGAGTTTAAAAGGTAAGCTGTCCATCAAATTTTTACTCAATCGCATAAACAACTATTTCTCTGATTAATTTGCAACTGTATAGTCACTAATTATGGCATACTTCACAAGAGTGTGACGAAAGGAAGCCGTACTTAAAGAACTTAAACGAATGCTTGATATCAGAAGACCACCTTTGGTGTCTGTGAATGAAGTGAGAACTAAGATGGTCAAAACCATAAAATGTTTTGGTGTTGATTTTAATGAAAAACTCGGTGTCACATCACATGTTAAAAGTAGTGCAGAAAGTAGTAAAAAAGTTTTGTATATACTCTAAAACGAGTGGCTAAAAAAGCTTGGGGCCTTAAGCAAAATACCATTATGACCCAGTATGAAAACCTAGTGGTTTCATTACTTGCATATGCTTCTGCCGGGTGGGCTAACAGGATATCAGCCATACAAAACTTATTGGTAAATCAAATCATATTAGTCCACTCAAGGTGCAGATGTGCAAAGCATCTATAGCCATGTGGCAAGAGAGTTAGAACAATTCGATGGATTCGAGGAAAACTTTTATTGCGCTTAG
This sequence comes from Tipula confusa, assembly GCA_963556175.1. NCBI lineage: Eukaryota > Metazoa > Arthropoda > Insecta > Diptera > Tipulidae > Tipula > Tipula confusa. The sequence goes on from OY744475.1 coordinate 200,401,534, forward strand.
ACGTTTTACTCAAAATATCATCCTACCCAAAAAGGTTTCACTTAGGTGAAACGAGCTGTGAGTATATGGTCATGATAAAAAAACAATGAACCACTTGCTTTACAGCTGCAATATTGTCGAAGACGAAAGACAATAATTAATGAAGATATTGATCACAGAGTGGCCAGCCAGTAAACTAAAACTTTGTATTTAACATACATAGGTCTACGTACTTAAACCGACAAAAGAGCTAGATAGTAGAAAAGTTTGCACCTCTACCTGGCAGGACGTTAACAGTTTAATCAACCTGGCTGGTACTGAAAACAATTATACTTGAAAATAATTTTGAGCAGAGAAATGACAACAATGACAACGCCTATTCTTGAGACGCTCTTTGAGCAATAACATAGTGGTAAATCCTCGCCAGCTTTACGAAAAGTCCAATCCAAATTGCAAAACATTTCTTTCAGAGAATTCTTCTGAGAAAGTGTTGTCACTTCAAAATACAATATCCAAAAAATTTTCTCGAATGTTGCAAGTGCAGTTGAATTATGGTTTGAAATCGTTATCATTAATCATTCATTTGAATTTCCCGCGGATGCTAGAGAAGTTGTGTTAGTAGATAAATCTTTTCGTTACTACGCAAGGCATTAATAATTATTAACTTATGCGGTAAATAGTTAAGGTGAATTTTGATGAACTTCCTTTTTAATGATATAAAGGTCTTCAATTTTGCAAACAATTTATTTTAAAATATATTGAAATTGTTTAACAATTTAATTTTATGAAAGCAGATTTGTATAGCAATTTTGCACTCTTTCTTAAAAAAATTTTTTGTTGCTTAAATTGATGAGTATTTTTGAAATATAAAAAGCGTAATGTACATCAATAAACCATAAAAAGCGTAATGTACATCTGATCCACTTTTCCAACTGTCATAACACTCTGTCAGCTCTCAAACAGGTTTTGCTTGAAGATATATATAACATATATGAAATCGAAAAGCTCCCACACATAACAGCTTAAAGCAATCATAAATATACACCAGAATGATTTTTTCAATTTATAAAAATATTCTCAATTATCCTATATATACTCGCAAAACACTCATCCCAAAAGTATATATATTTTGCGGAAAAATATAAAAAAAAAAAAAAATTGAAAATTATCAATAAATGTAATCATGTTTTCCCCTCACATTAAATTTATTAAATACAACGAATGAAAATTCAAGAAATAAAAACATGCTAGGGATGGCGGGAGTAAATTTTTTTTACTTAAATTAATTTAATAGAAATTTTATATAAATTTTAATTTACAAAATCTGAAATGAATCTTACGCCTCGTGATTCGACGGTATCGATGTAGACATAGAAAATAAAACGGAATCAAATCCAACTAAATATAGACTGATCGATATTTAAATTTGGAATAGTCGTTTTTGTTTTCGGTTTACATTTATTTGCGGATAGAAGGTTTTATGCAAATTAGGTTTTACCTAATTGAAATGATTACATGATACTGATTAGAAAAAGAAATTGATTTTTTTTTATTTTGCTTTTCGTGTATTCGTGTGTTTCGAACAAAGGTCGAATCTAATATTTAATCGAAATTTAGGTATTTAGGACAATATACTGTGTTAATATTATAATAGTTGTAACTTTTATATATATATAATTAGCAATCAGCAATTTTTTTTTCTAATTACGATGAAATTTGTGATTTTGTATTTTGGATATTCTTTCCGGGGTTTCCATACAGGAGAACGATTCAAGTGGTTGAAATTGCATTACCTTGAAGTATTGATCGCATTTGTGAGGTTCTGTTTTTCTCTTTGGATATTATACATGTTAACGATTGTTTTGTAGATAGGTGGGATAACTGGATCATCCTACAGTATTCGATAGTAAGGGTCACTATACGTAATACTCTATACGTGGTCACCGAAAAATTTTCTTTATATTTTAATTTTAATTACATTGTTGTAAATTTCCTTCAACTCTACTTCCAAATTGTTGTTTATATATCTGATAATCGGAGTATTATCAGGATAATACATCAGGATATCTAGAAATTGTGATCAGAATATTGTTCTTTCGAATAAAATGAGGTGGAGGAATTGGTAGTCCACGTTGGGTGGTTTGAGCACTGTTGTTTACATATAGAAACCAAGTGTCCATATTTTGTATCCATATTTTTGGCATAACTGTAGGGTCTAAGCTAGGTCTGATGGCTCTCTAATACTAAGCAGTCTGGGTTAATTTTCTTTTAGACCCCTAATGAACGTGTCGAGTGCTTTATATCGGTAAATTTCTGTTAAATTGTCCATTGATTCCTGTTCCATATCCGTGGAGGACAGTTTGTTTAATATTAGAGACAGATGTTTGTAAACACTTTGATAGAACTTGGAAATTGTTTGGTTACCATGTATCAGCGTCATCATTTAAAACTCATGGGTTCCTCGATCCCGTGTGTCTATTCACAATGCAGAGTAAAACCCTTAAATGTTCTGCCAATTAAGTGGGATGTTATCAATCGCCGGCACTTGGTCGTTGGTAGTTTTAGACATATATATTCGTGTTTACTTTTGAACTTCGCTAAGATATTGGATACACCCTATATTGACGTATTTTTATTCATAATTTATGAACATTTCACCTCGATTAACGTAAAGACGTTGACAAAAGGGTAATTACCACCACATTTGGTCTATTAGAATTTACTCGGATGACATTTAGTCTCAGTAACGCAGCTCAAACGTTAAGATTCACTAATGATATCGACCGGGACCTAGACTTAGTTTTTGTCTATATTGACGACGTACTTGTCGCATCACAAACTAAGAAACAACACAAACGGCTCGAAGAATAACTCTTTCAAAAAATAGCACAGTTTGATAGCATCAAGAGCTCGAAATGCATTTTCGGTATAAGCACTTTTGACTTTCGCACCCATAAAATTACTCCTAATGGTATTCTCCCGTCCAAATATCGAATTAATTCCATTAAAGAGGTCCCTGCTCCTAACTTAATCAAACGAATCCAACAATTTGTCGGCATAAACTACTACCACTGATTTATACCTATCGAATTGTTTGGGGTTCCAGGTAGTTTATAGTGATATAAACTACCGAACAAGGAAGCCAATTCTTGTTCAAACTCTTTTAAGAAATAAAGAACTTTCGGGCTCACATCGAATTCGCACAACTTCCTAATCTAATGACATGGTTGAATGTTTCGATCGACAACTCAAATCAGCTATTATGGCTAGATATATACATTGGGGCAGCAGTAAAAGAAAATCTAAATTGCTTACCATTTGAACTTGTTTACGGGCAGACAATTAAGCTACTAAGTGAGTTCTTTATCGAAAATCCTCTTTCACAACCACCAAGTAGCGACACCAACATCTACACGACAATCTGAGCAAAATGACATATTTATCCCCAAATCACTGGGTAAATGTGATTTTGTGTTCGTGAGGGTATAGATAAAGTTTCTACTGATTTGACACCTCCATATGAAGGCCCACATAGAGTCATCAAACGGCTTCGTAAACACTGTATTATATTGATCAAGGGCAAAAATCACACCATTTCTGTGTATTATATTTAATTAAAAAACTTTATTTGTTCTGTACTTGTCGTCAGCTCAACCACTATTGTTATGAAGTTTGTCTTCATTCTTCTGCACCGGTTTACCTCGTGTATTTATCCTATGTTATGCTGAGTTTACATTGTGTCTTTATAATAATTCATCTTATATACTACATCTCCCTTTTACTACCTTTATTTTTTTGTTTTAGAAATTTATTTTTTTCTTAATTTACACCCTACTTGTAATACAAACAATCTAGTTTTACTTATTATTTTCAATATCTTACAAAATCCTTAAATCTAACAGGCATCCGTACTATCCGTCCTGACCTGATTGCACCACTCGTATTGGTGTTTGGCCATCCCTACCCACTTCTGATGAATTCAGACGTTGAACACAACTTCTTATCGACTCATTATCTTTGCTTGTATCATTAAATTCTCTTTTAAATTGAGGATAGCTATAAGTCTTTCTCAAATGGACGGGTTCCGTCCTCATTTTTAATAATAAGTGATTGAGGATTATTGTGATTTTTTAAAATAAGCGCTGGTCCCATTCCTTATTTTTCCTATATACGACAGTTGTCCATCGGCAAAATCCGGTCTTTTCTTTGTGTGTCTATCGTAATAGTTTTTGACTTCTCTTGATTCACTTTTAATTTTGCTATTACATTTAATTCAACTCTGGGTTTAAATAGACTGTCCCTTAACGGAATTTTTGATCTAGTCCGACGATTGAACATTAATTAACTTGGTGACGCACCTAAATTGGCGACTGGATGATTTCTGTACTCCAACAGCGCATATTGGATACCCTTCTTGTCTTCTATGGCTTTCTTTATCAAGTTCTTAGCTATATTTAGTGCTTTTTCGGCATGCCTATTCGACCGTGGATACGTTGGGCTCGATGATTTTATTAAAAATTCCCAGTTTTTGCTGAAATCTTCCATTTCATGCGACGCAAATGGCATGTTATCACACACCATAACTTTGGGTACCCCATGAGATGCAAACACCTTTTTCAGGTTGATAATAACTTCCGAGGCTTGTTTATTTTACAATGGTAGTGCCTCAATACATTTTGAAAAATAGTCACTTACAGCTAAATAGTCATCTCCTCCAACTTGCATAATGTCGCACCCTATCTTGTTAAACGGTAACTCTGGAATTTCATGAGAAATCAGTGGTTCTTTGACATTCATATTTTGAAATTTTTCACATATTCGACATTTTCCAATAAAATTTTCTATGTCTGTATCGATTCCGGGCCAATATATTATATGTATAGCTCTCTACTTAGCTTTTGTTATCCCTATATGCGATTCATGTAGAGCATTCAGCATTTTCTTCAGAAATATTAATTGTATGAATGATCTCCTCAAATTCTTGAAATTCATTTGCCGGTTCATCCATCAAAAAACTACGCGATAAATGGTCTGCAATGAGTAGTTCCTTCCCTGGTTTATATTTGACTATTAGTTCATATTTAAGCGCAGTTTTAATTTCATTCGGTGACGACTTTACTTTATGAATTTCGTTTTTCATTACACCCACGAGTGCTTTATGATATGTGTGAAAAATATAATTATGAAACTTCACGCATGAATAATTATTGCCAAGAATCTTTTTCTACCTGAGCATACTCTTTTCCGGTGTCATTTAAGCTTCTGGATGCATATGCTAAAGGCTTTTTTTCCTGAAGTAGTATAACCCCATTCCATTCTTACTTGCATCTGTTTTTAATACTATATTTTTGGCCACATCAAATGATTGCAAAATCGATGCTTGGTAATAACTTCTTTTAATTGCTTTATACTTTATTAATGCAATTAAAGCCAGCATAATTCTACATTTTTTCTTAATAATTGCAGTAGAGGTTCCGTTATCTTTGTCATATTAGGTATGTAACTTCGTATATAATTGACCGTACCCAAAAACCTCTATAGTTCTTGTTTAGATGTAGGACTACTCATTTCCGTAATAGCTTTTACTCTGTTTGGGTCACATCTTGACCCCAAACACATGTCCTAAAAATTTAACCCCATTTACTTTATAATGAACCTTATTTAGATTAAAGGTTATGTTTAATTGTTTAACCCTTTTTATGACTTGTTCTAAATTGAAATCATGTTCGTTCTCACTTCGCCCAGTTATCAGTACATCATCTATGTGTATGAATGTGCCAGCTATATCGCCAAAATTCTTTTCATTTAGCCTTTGAAATGTTTCAAGAGCAATGTTAATCCCAAACGGCAACATTTGGTTTTTGTATTACTACCATATTACTAAGTCATACAACTAAGTCAGTTGGTTTTATAAGTTCTTTTATAATACCATTCTCCTCTAGCTTATCTAATGATGCTCTAACTTTGTGCTTAATAGCAATCAGGATTCTTCTCGGCTACCTTGCAATTGGTTGTGCATTCTCTTTTAAAACTAGTTTGAGTTTATCCGGGAATTTGTCTAACCCTTTAACAATTTGTTCATTAGCCTTAATAAAACTGACACTATCCTTAGTAATATCACATATATTTTTTATGAATTTAAACTTTCTATTGGTCTCTAATCCGATTATAGGTTTAACGTCCGAATTCACAATTATAAACGTTTCTACATACCGCGCGTTTCGAATTTAACTATGAGGTCAACCAAGCCATACGGTGTTATCTTGGTACCACCAAATACTCTTAATACTATTTTTATTTTATGGATTTCTAGTTTGATCGCCAATCGTTCATAAACTGATAAAGGCAGAATATTCACATCTGACCCCGTATCCATTTTAAACTTTTTTTACACTTATATACATAAAAATTCTCAAACCAACCCCTATCCTTATATAATAATTCCTTATCCACACTATCTAAATATAACTCCCCACTTTCCACAATATGATCATCATAGTCATCATCACAGACAGGGCCCGAAACCATTTCAACTTGCAACCTTGCACCACAGCTACTTCCAACTCCTGTTGTAAGATCTTCTGTGCTTGTCTCGATGTTCTTTCTTTTATTCGGCATGTATCAATCACATCCTGTAGTTTTGGATCCTTTATGAATTTTTCTCGTAATTGCAGATCTCTTAAACCGAACACTATTCGGTCTCTCATCATTGAATCTTCTGCTGCTTTAAATGCACAAGTCTGTACCATCTTTTGCAAATCCGTTATAAAATTATCAAACGATTCATACTGCATCTGATGACGACCATAGAATAAATGTCGTTCATACAGCACGTTTACTTTCGGTGTACAATATTTATCAAATGCATCCATGCAGTCTTTTAGAGTTATCTTATTTATCCTAAGTTATGCTGAGTTTACATTGTGTCTTTTTATAATAATTCATCTTATTTTTCTGGGTTTCTTCACTGCATCGAACCAATAAAAGTCACTTCTTACTTTATGTCTGATTTTCGTTAAATCATCAGGCGCGAAGTCACCCTAGTTTAGATTTTGGAGCCAATGGCTTTGAAATATCATTTTCAATAAGATTGTTGATAGTGTCCACAATGGGTTAAAAACCCTCGATGATTCGGAAAATAATTAATTAATTTGCGATTAAAATATAGTTTAAAATATGCTTTGAATGAAAATACATCTTTTCCCGGAGTCCATTAAAGTTCGAAAATTGAGCCATAAAAATAAAAGTTTATATTGTGTTCCATTGTATCAGGTGTGTTCAACACGCGTGCGTTTGATGCCATTTTCTAAGATGAAATCCTGCTGACTTGAGGGCAACAGTGATCGTAGATTTGATTTGAACTATTTCAGCGAATGCGTCAAATCCCGTCAGAAGGTCGTGGTATCCGGAAGCGTTTTTATTCAGATGCGGTTGATGAATTTAACTTGGGATTTCTTCAATTTCCCAAAAGTCATAAGACTTTGCAAATATTTATTGCTAAATAGAAATTTAGTGGGGTTTGAGTCTCCCATTAGTTCTAATGTGCTAAGTTTTTAAACTATTCTACCTTCAACCCAACTAAAAAATGGTTTTTGTCGTAGTAAAATTTTCAACATAAAATTATGCAACTCTTTTTAGTTCTTTCACCAGCTAATGATTTACAGCTGACTCAATCTGTACTGTAAATATTTTAAATTTTTTCTCATTGCACCCATCAGTTAATATAATTAATAATACAAAAAACTAGCACGACCCCGCAAAGAAAATCTTAAAGCTTGTTATTCGTATAAGCAGTTCCTACTAACAGCTCATAGTACCATTAGGTTACCATGAATGTCATGTTTTTTTAAGCCGGGCACCACCGTACACCCGTGTAATAACAAAACCGAAGGAGTAAATGGAATGTTAGTTATGACAGACTCGACCCGGGTGCAGACATCTAAGCGATCGATAGTTAGTATTTTTTTGTGGCGAAGGGAAAGGAAGGGTAAGTCAGTAAATACAGAATTGGTCCAGTTTCCCGGTAGCCAATATTCAAACTACGGTTAGTTAGCACAAGACAATCACAATTATAATGAACTGCTCTGCATTTTGTCATATCGTATCAGGAAATCTAATCTGCAACCATTCTGTAATAATGCAGTTTTTCTCTAAAAAAAAAAATCTATTAATGGGCTAATTTCTGCAAGCCGTAGGCTGTAATAAATTGTATTAGTTTTCGATTAAAATTTATAATTAAATATTAAAATATAAAAATATAACAAAATATAATAAATATAAAAATATAAAAATATAAAAATATAAAAATATAAAAATATAAAAATATAAAAATATAAAAATATAAAAATATAAAAATATAAAAATATAAAAATATAAAAATATAAAAATATAAAAATATAAAAATATAAAAATATAAAAATATAAAAATATAAAAATATAAAAATATAAAAATATAAAAATATAAAAATATAAAAATATAAAAATATAAAAATATAAAAATATAAAAATATAAAAATATAAAAATATAAAAATATAAAAATATAAAAATATAAAAATATAAAAATATAAAAATATAAAAATATAAAAATATAAAAATATAAAAATATAAAAATATAAAAATATAAAAATATAAAAATATAAAAATATAAAAATATAAAAATATAAAAATATAAAAATATAAAAATATAAAAATATAAAAATATAAAAATATAAAAATATAAAAATATAAAAATATAAAAATATAAAAATATAAAAATATAAAAATATAAAAATATAAAAATATAAAAATATAAAAATATAAAAATATAAAAATATAAAAATATAAAAATATAAAAATATAAAAATATAAAAATATAAAAATATAAAAATATAAAAATATAAAAATATAAAAATATAAAAATATAAAAATATAAAAATATAAAAATATAAAAATATAAAAATATAAAAATATAAAAATATAAAAATATAAAAATATAAAAATATAAAAATATATTTTTATATTTTTATAAATATAAAAATATAAAAATATAAAAATATAAAAATATAAAAATATAAAAATATAAAAATATAAAAATATAAAAATATAAAAATATAAAAATATAAAAATATAAAAATATAAAAATATAAAAATATAAAAATATAAAAATATAAAAATATAAAAATATAAAAATATAAAAATATAAAAATATAAAAATATAAAAATATAAAAATATAAAAATATAAAAATATAAAAATATAAAAATATAAAAATATAAAAATATAAAAATATAAAAATATAAAAATATAAAAATATAAAAATATAAAAATATAAAAATATAAAAATATAAAAATATAAAAATATAAAAATATAAAAATATAAAAATATAAAAATATAAAAATATAAAAATATAAAAATATAAAAATATAAAAATATAAAAATATAAAAATATAAAAATATAAAAATATAAAAATATAAAAATATAAAAATATAAAAATATAAAAATATAAAAATATAAAAATATAAAAATATAAAAATATAAAAATATAAAAATATAAAAATATAAAAATATAAAAATATAAAAATATAAAAATATAAAAATATAAAAATATAAAAATATAAAAATATAAAAACATAAAAAATATAAAAATATAAAAATATAAAAATATAAAAATATAAAAATATAGAAGATATAGAAGATATAGAAGATATAGAAGATATAGAAAATATAGAAAATATAAAAATACAAAACATATAAAATAAGATAAAAATATAACAAATATAAAAAAATAAAAATTATAAAATATGTAAAAAAATACAAATCATAAAAAATATAAAAATATAAAAAATATTAAAATATAAAAAATATAAAAAACCTAAGAATATAAATTATGTATTTTATATTTTTAGGTCTTTTATATTTTTAAATACAAAAAATTCAAAAAAAAAATAAAATTCTCAATGATTCAAAAAATATAAAAAATTTAAAAAATATAAAAAATATAAAAAATATAAAAACATAAAATATATAAGAATATAAAAAATATAAAAATACAAAAATTATAAAAGATTTTAAAAAACATAAAAAATACAAAAATTATAAAAATAATTATACATTTTAACATTTACACCCCCCTCCCCCCCTCCCGGGGAAACCTACCAAAGCCATTCCAATCCACAAACCCAACAAATCATTCCTACTGCGTCCAGTCATAGATAAACTCCAAAACGTTTCCAATATCCAAAACATCCAAACGACTCAAATCCGAAAACCCATCCTAATTCCAGATAAACAACGCTAACAAAACACACCATTCAAAATCTAACCACCCTTCAACCGATTACGAATATCTACAAACCTTTACAACCAATATTATTTATCTCATTAGAGAAGCTAATTTTAAAATCATCAAATACTATAAAACAAGATAATAGTTTTAATATATTGAGAATGGTTCGTTAAAATTGTACCATCTGAGATAATTAAAAAAAATATAAATGTCGAATAACGAATATTCAATATTCCACACCATAATAATCTAACGTGTAATAAATATTCATATACATATCACAACTATTAAAATTATTTTTAAACTAGAAAAGCTGTAAAAATATTATTCCCATAATATTCAAAACATAAAAAAACATATTGAATAATAATAATAAGCCATTTAAACCATTTCCATAGCTAACAGATCCGACACCTGATCCTCTACACATTTAGATTTGATCCAATTTTGTAATAAACTTCTACATATATTTCGTTTATGATGAGTTAAATTTATGACGGGCTCGTTCGTATCCATAAAACACAATATATGTATAGAAATATTGATTAGAGGAAATTTCTATCTTTATGGATGGTCACAATATGTCTATTATAACAGAAACGAGAAAAATTTGTGAGAAAAATGAAAATGTATATTGATTTTGACAATTCAATATATATACAACCAACAATAATAATACCCCGAACAAAAACACAATTTAGTTACATATTCGAAACAACACATAGGAAAATAAATTCACCAGAAAGAAGATATAAATTCTTGGGTGGTAAATCATTTTGCATTCGGTACATAATAATTTACCGACAACACATTATTTTCCGATAGTCAAAATACATTTTTCAACAACAAAAATCAAAAAAATGTACTTCAATCAAAATGTATAAGATGAACTCGTTTCAGTATGTAATTCGGTTATTATAAGAATTTTCATATATATATATATATATATATATATATATATATATATATATATATATATATATATATATATATATATATATATATATATATATATATATATATATATATATATATATATATATATATATATATATATATATATATATATATATATATATATATATATATATATATATGTACACACATACATACATGCTTTACGATTCGAAATGAAAATGATTTTTCTCATTTTTTCTAATTTTTTTTTTTGTTTTATTTTAATACAATAAAAATCATTTTGTGTTTTATTTCAGCAGATACGAAGTATAAGCAAAAATAATGACTTTGTCTGAAAATTTGGTTTTTTATGTTTTTTATTTTTCTTACTTCAAGTTTATTACACTTATGTACATCTTAAAAATTCGATAAAAAAAGTAATAATATAAAAACGTATACTGTAATAACAAAATATATCGTTAAATTTTATTTTAGGTAACCCGATTGAAACTGATGGTTAAATAATAGAATAGGGTGTAATAGATGGCACACCACATTTTACTTAAAGATATGTACAAGTAAATGATCCAAATAAAATTTAAAGTTCTTTAAATAAGTAAATGTTCATGTACTTAACTTTTGACGGTTAGCTGATTGCTTTTGATACTTGTTGAAATGTGAATATAAATTTTCCTCAACGCATTTGAAATTTCAACGTTGGTATTATGTCCCAAATTTTCAAAATTCATCTGATGCTGCGTCTCGTAGTCAGATGCCTTCGGAATTCATAAAAATCTCAAATTGCTGGAATGGTCTGGATTTCTTGAGAGATCCAATTTTGGTCATTCTAAATCAGCCAGTCAAGAAAATTTACAAAAAAAACCAAAGCTCATCAATTGCTGGAAATTTACCTGGCAATGTCAGTCAGGATAAAGGATGAAAAAGATGGTGAATGGTAGTGCTTAATGAAGCATTCCAGCTATCCAACTACGCTTCGTGTCTTTGGATTTGTACTGCGATTCATTCAGTTAATAAAGGCAAGAATGAATCTTCGTAAATGTGGCTTTCGGTTACAGAGTTAGACAATTCCTTAAAAGTCATTGTAAAACACATTCAAGAAAAGGAATATTTAAATGACATTAAATATCTTCAGAAAGGTCGTGTAGTTTCTGGTCAAAGTAATTTGAAATCCTTAAATCCATTTATGAATGGTAATGGTGTTCTGCGCGTTGGAGGCAGGTTAAAAGACTCTAATCTTCCATTTGACCACAAACACCAAATTGTGATACCCACCACCCATTCATTTACAAAATTATTGGTTAACTATGAGCATAATCGACTTTTGACAGCGATTTTGGATTATTGGTGGTAGAAGCTTGTGTCGGAAAATTATCCAAAGTTGCGTACGGTGTGTTCGAGCTCATCTTCGAACCTTAGAACAAATTATGGGTCAACTACCAGAACGTCGTGTTAATCCCGCCAGACCATATCAAAACGTGGATATTGATTTTTTTGGTCCATTTATGACGAAACCGAATGCCAGATCGCGATCACTAATTGAAATATATGTTGCGTTTCGACACGATCGACGAAGAATTTCGTGCAAATATCTACTCGAACAACGCCACTAATTTCGTCGGAGTAAGGTCAGAGCTTGAAAATCTTCGTCAACTATTTTTGTCTGAGGTTCATAGCCATAAGGTTTTGAGATATTGTGTCAATCATGGGATTTAATGGCACACCATTCTTCCCAGATCTCCGCATTATTGGAGGCTCTGGAAGGCCGCTATTAAAAGTGCAAAGCACCATATGAGGCGTGTACTTGGTAACTCTTCGTATACTGCCGAACTGCTTTGTATACTCATCGTTCAAATCGAAGCGTGTCTTAATTCTCGACCTATTAAGTATATGTCGAATGAGCCGAATTATTATGAACCATCATAACCAAACTCTGATTCCCATAGGTTTTGCCCGTTTTCCAACGGGTCGAACAATTGTGTGATTTCCGACAGGATAGATCTTTTTGTACATGAATTCCCAATTGAGAATTTTTTGAACGAAAAAATAAAATGATCTGATTCGGTATCCCAGTTTATTCCTAAGATGAGAATCGATTTGGGTTGTTCAATTTCTTTTGACGAAGGCGACTCAATATTTTTATTATTCGGTTGAATTTTCCGAAGTTCGAATACTCCGCGAGCCTATAATTCGACTATGTTATTTTTTAGCGCAATTGCGCTTTGCTCGGAGTCGGATTCCGTTAACATGTCGTCAACGTAAAAATCATTCCTGAGAACCTTGGATGCTTTGGAAAACGATGTCTCTTCGTCATCTGCTAACTGAAAGAGAGTGCGAATTGCAAGAAATGGAGCACATGCTGTACCGTAAGTGACAGTAGACAGCTTGTAGCACCTTATTGGACCCCTGACTGAAGCACTCCACCTTATACGTTGCAAGTCTACTTTGATCGTGCTAATATTTTCCCTCATGACCACATGATGGGGCAGATAATAGGTTTTTTGGAAAATACAGTTCGATTCTTCGGGATCGTTGACTTCTTCCATATGATGAAGATCTATATATTCTGTCATGAATTCAGAATAATTTTCACGAAGTGTCGGATTGAAAGTTAATCGCCTATCCATCTGTGCGTATTATTGTAGCGCTTTGATTGAAGAATCTCCTAACTGAGCGATGTTTGATTTTACTGGAAGAGAAATACAGTATCTTCCTGATTTTGAGCGAACGACATGTAATGACTTTCACATTGTTTTTCTTCTAGGGACACTTTTTGAGGGTTATAGATTTTTTCAATTTCCAAAAATTGTTGCATTTACTCATTTAGCGATTCAAAGGAACATAACGAAGTGGCAGACGTGGTATTTACTGATGAATCCACGACTTCTGGATTATCGCTAATTTTGGTCATGACAATGTAACCGAAGCGAGTTTTGATGAACGGAGTTTCTCGTATAATATTTATTGTTTCATTCAAGATGACCTGTATGATGACTTCTGCTCTCAAGAGCAGATCAATGCTGTCGGGTTTATACAATGGATCAGCCAATTCGATGGTTTGGGGGTATCAAACTTGAATCAATGTTTACTGGATATGATGGAAACATACCAGTAAAATTTTTTTTAATGGGACACTCAATTGAAATACTGAAATTCGATGTTCTTAATTCAACCAAAAGTTTTGACTTTTTTGTCAGTGTTGAAATGGTTCCATTTATCCCATACACATCAACGTTTGTCACAGTTGTTTTAAGGTAATTTAAGATAATTTTCCGACTTATATCGAAAAATTATCCAAAGTTGCGTACGGTCCGTTCGAGTTCATCCTCGAACCAGAACGTCGTGGTAATCCAACCGGACCATTTCAAAACATGGGTATTGATTTTTGATGACCATACCGAATGCCAGATCGCGAACACTACTTAAAACAAATGTTGCGTTATTCATTTGTCTAGAATCCAAAGCAGTTCATATGGAAGTTGTGAGCGATTTGAGCACTGAAGCTTTTTTCATAAATTATTAAAAAATAATAATACAATAGTTTCAACAACATATCCATCTATCAACTTCACAATCACAACCTACTCCGGAAAACGACAACGAAGTTCATCGGACAACCCAGGATGTAATTGTTGACAGTTTAAAATATTTAAATATTTAAATATTAAACCCAGCACTTCAAAAATAAACATTGCAAATGCACCAACTATTTTACAAAATTTTCAATAGTGCCGTTTGATTTTCCTATTCATTGTGCAGGGATCATTGGAAATGATTTTCTTTTGGCTAATAAGTGTAAAATTGAATATCGCCGAAACATAATTCAATTACTCAAAAATTCGGTAGCCAATTAATACATAAATTTAAATCTTCTTCCAATAATCCTTCAATCAGCATACCAGGTCGTTCAGTTAACCCAGCTAATAAAAAGCTAATTTCAAACATTTCGTAATTGCAATCTTAAATTACAGTCAAAAAATGCTATTTTAACCGTAAAGTTATGTTCTTTGGTTATAACGAACAACGGAATTAAACCTGCGATCCTTCGAAAGTTGAAGCAATTAAAAAATTTCTTAATCCAAAAAATGCTAAAGATATAAAATTGTTTCTAAGAATAGCCGGATACTATTCGCAATTCATTAAAAAATTCGCGAAAATAGGTCAACCAATAAATGCATTATTAAAGAAAAATGTACGATTCCATTGGAATGCTTTTTGTGACGAATGTTTTCATAATATTTTGTAACTCTGGATGCTAGTGACGTCGTTGGAACATTTCTTATACAAAGAATAGGTGAAGACGACTTATCTATGACTTAAGCAAGTCGTGATCTTAATAAAGCCAACAAAATTATTCTACTGTAGAGAAAGAGTTGCTCGCAATTGTTTTCGATATAAAACTTTTCCGTAAAGTTTTGTCCTTATTTGTATGGTGTCAAACTTATGGTGATAACTGACCACAAATCCCTAATATGCTTTACAAATCAAAAAAATGTATCTTCTCCTAATACGTTGCAGGATCGAACTATCGATTTTTTCAATTTCCCAAAATTGTTAAAGTTATTTATACTTACTATTGCGATGGTTAGCTGCCACATTCAATCATTAATGGAGGAACTTGAATACATTCAGGATCGTGAAGAGAAAGCTTTTTAGAAAGAGTTCCTCCAAAGAATTTAAAAAGTAAATATCAAATGTAGCACTGAATGGCTAGTCGTTTTTCATACTCTTACAAATGTTTCGGGGAAACCGAGGTATCAGGAAGTGATGATTATCGAAATAGAGAGCGTATCAGACTGAACTTTTTGGAAACTTCTCTTAAAAAGTGGGAAGTCCAAAATAAAAAATAAAACTATATTGCTAAATAATTATGAAATTATGGGTTTTGGAAATAAATAAGCCATTAGTGATTCTCCGAGCACTTTCTTTCCAGATATAAATCTAACTATCTAACTTTGGTTTTTGAAAAATATTAACGCCATTTAAATCCACTGGTGGGCAGATGCATTTGTTCAGCGTAAATGAGACGAAAGTTCATTCGCCGTGTCTTTATCCAACCCTCGATTTTGCTCAAATGAATTTGCAGTTCCGTTGACGCAGTGTGTGGGTTTTTATGTGACACCAGGATAGCAGCAGTAGCATTAAATAATGTAGATGCTATTAATTTGTTAGTAACAGGTAAATCATCGGTATACAATAAGTTTTCGAGCTTATGCACATTTTGAGAATATTTTTAAGTTTCTTTAATTAAACTTTATAGGTTTATGGGCATATTATCACCCATCTGTTCAAGTGGCACGAAACTATTTACTTTTTGTGTAGTGAAAATACTGTTTTTAGATGAGCGGCAAAATAATTGGCTTTTTCTCCATTACTTCTTGCCTAGTTTCCACTTGGTAGTCTTATCAGCGGGTTCGCATTTATTGATCTTTTCAAATATTTTGTTGCTTTCCACAAAGAATAATCTGCCTTCTCAGTTGGCGCGAGTTTAAATAGCTCTAGACGCTCTGGTTTTCTTCTTGCTGCAAAGCAAATCACAAGGTTCTAATAGCTCGGCTCAGTTTCTACTTCAATAACGGTGATTTAGTTTTCTGC
Organism: Tipula confusa; assembly: GCA_963556175.1. Classification (NCBI taxonomy): domain Eukaryota; kingdom Metazoa; phylum Arthropoda; class Insecta; order Diptera; family Tipulidae; genus Tipula; species Tipula confusa. The sequence continues at coordinate 200,418,289 of OY744475.1, forward strand.
CATTTCCTCCGAATTCTTCGCTTTTCCTGAACTATCTTCTGGATATTATGTGAGAGTTCATTCATTTTTTCAGAAGTGTTTAAAGCGAGTGTAGTATTTCCAGCTGATAATTCCAGTATATGTGTTAGATTTTTTGCAGCTCCATCAATATTTGTTAGTGTCATAAAAAGGATATCCAGTTGACAATTTTGTTCAACTATAATCTCCTTTATCAATTTCAATTGGTCCGCTTGTCTGTTAGACACTAATCGCCCAAGTAATTTTTTCATTAAATTTTATCATGAAATTTTATCATGTACATAATTGGCAACGATTATTGTTGGAACCCGCCATATTTTCTTTATAGAAAAATTTTTCTTTTCCATAACTTGTTTTTGTATTTGGGCAAATCGCTCGAATAAAAAAGTTTTGAGAAATTTTATTGTTTAGCAAAGATTTAAAAATTTAAAAATGTTGGATTTAATTTAAGCTATCGAGAGGCTATATGTCATATAATCAACATAAAAGGCAACAAACATATGTACAAAGTTTTCTCGTTTGGGCAGGCATACGTACGAGCTGACGTTTGCCAGAGTTTCTTCGTAACTCGAATTATTTAAAAGATAACCTTAATTTGGACCTAATATAGTTCTTAATATATTTGACCAAAATTTCTCCGACTGAAAAACTTGAAAATTTAAAAAATGTTTATTCTGGAAAAAACATGATTTTGATGATTCATGTTAATTATAAACAAAATTATTAGAAGGTAAATAAATTAACCGGGGTTAAGTATAATTTAAGGCAACCAGAATTTGTGCGACTTAAAAATTTAACGAACTTTGGTTCAAAAAACCTTCTCTTAGGTTTGATAAATGATAACAATTTCATGACAACCGTAATGATATTACTGTCATATATATAATTATATATATATATATATATATATATATATATATATATATATATATATATATATATATATATATATATATATGTATATATATTTATATATTTATATATATATATATATATATATATATATATATATATATATATATATATAATATATATATATATATATATATATATATATATATATATATATATATATATATATATATATATATATTTATATACAGTTTTGATAGTTGACACAAAATATAAAGATCCGTACATTCCATTTTCCAAGTTTTTTATACGTTTATTCAATTTTCCATGCCACCCTTGTGATGTCGTCTCTTGATGTATACATCCTTTTTACATTATAAATATATATATATATATATTTATATATATATATATATATATATATATATATATATATATATATATATATATATATATATATATATATATATATATATATATATATATATATGTAAATATACATAAGTATATATGCTAGGGTATGGTAGTTAAGTAATAAGACGATTTACTTTCTATTATATTAAATGATATTAAGTCTTGAAGAAATAATTATACAAGACAGTATGAAATTTACGTTATTTTTTTAAGTAATTACATTTTCACTATATACAACAACAAATTAAGAAAAATGTGAAAAGAGTTTTTCTTACTTAGAAATTTTAATATAACATCTTTTTATGTTGGTAAACATAACAATGCGCGCTGAGACAACATAATAATTGTAATATAAAGTTTTTTAATTTGATCCTTGTAACTTTTGTTAGATGAAAAAACAAAAGTTGTTGTTGTTTTTTCATTCGAAAATAATTTTAAATTTATGATAAAAATAATTTTCCAAAACAAAACAGACCCAGCAACATAACATATTATTTAAGTTTATTAAATTATAAAATCAATCAATTATTTATTTGAAATAAAATTTAAGTTCAACAACAATCAACAGAAACATACATGTGTATAATAGGCATGTTATGAAAAATTCAAGAAAATATGATAAATTCGTATTTTCCCAAGTGGTGGAAAAACTCATGAAAATTTATTCAGAATATTAGGTATGTACCGTACATATAAGTATTTGTGTGTGTTTATTTATGTTAGTATGTAAGCAATTTAATCTATTTACATTCGCGGTGTGAGGAGAATTTTAACATTATGTTGACCTTAAACATATATGTTTATCGAAGTAATTTCACAATAACCTTTGACGTATATTTTATGTAAATTAATAATTTGATGTATTTAATTCAAATTTATATGTTCCATAGTTCTTTCTGTACGATAAGCTATGCCATTTTTAATGAGTTTCTGGCAAATACTTTTGCCTTAAAATAGAAACTATTTGATTAAAAAAAAATTGTTTCTGGTGATGTATGACAACAAAATCATAAAAAAATTCTTATTCATATTCTGATATCGAAGTCAATTTGCAATCACTTTCTATGCGGACACATCGTGTTATCGATTATTTTTTGTAGATTTCCTACACCTTAAATTCGACAAGTTTTTTTTTTTTAATCCACTTAGTTGTAAATTAGCTCCGTCTCTAAAGTTAGCTTTGTTAAAAAGATTCGCATTTCTAAGCTATCTTTTCTAATTCTGCATAACTCTGCTCTCACCATATTTAAAACAATTTTGAACTAAAAATACACGTTGTTCAATGGTATATCCATTCCATTTCAATGGTAATTGTCATCTGTCAAATTACATATGGCACTCTATAGTATAAAAAATATGAATCGTGTCAAATTAAATTGCTTTCTTGCTAGAGTTAAATTCACACATCCATGCAGAGTGCTTTTATGCATGAAATCGAGGACCAAACTCGTGATATGGCATTAGTAGTAGCATTAGATGTTTTTCTTTATACTGTATAGAATGTGCTGCAAATGACCTCCAATTCGCATAACTCCATTATTGTCGAAAAATGGATGTAAGGACAAAATTTTGCTTATACCGCCCACTAAACCTCTCTCCTTTAATTTTCTAATATCATTTTCGAAGGTTGTAGATTGCTTAACTTTCACAATGTTTATTTTTGCCTCTTGTATTCCTTGAACTTTTAAAACACCTTTCTTCTGATTATTCTGTTCCAATAGAAGAGCCAACAATATGCAACTACTCTTTTTGGTTTTGTGAAAGTAACGGGGTTTACAATAAGAGGTTTCGTTTTGATATTAAAAAAAATCGAGTATTTTTTAAGAGAAATCAATGAATGTTTGTTTTCTTGTAAAGAGGAAGGTATGCCATTAACATTTGAAAATGATATCAGCCAAATGGCCATGGAACTACGCTTGCAGCACCATATCCTTTTCATGCAATTTTCCATGACCAATTCGAACATTTGCGATTGTATGTCCTCGATAACTTCACGAATTCCATCCTTAAGGTTTTAATTGTGCTGCATAGGCATAGATCTTATTTTCACGTGGCCCCAAAGAAAAACTCTAATGGTATTAAATTACAAGATCTCGGTGGCCAATTGTGATCGCCTCTTTGAGAAATAACATGATCAGGAAACTTTTATTGCAAAAGTGCGATTGTTTCGTTGGTTATGTGGCACGTAGCGCTGTTTTGCTGAAAATAAACGTCGTCTACATTAATATCTTCCAATTCCCTCTATAAAAAATCATTAATCATAGCTCGGTAGCGCAATCCATTCACCGTAACAGTTGCACCAGCCTCCTTTTTGAAGTGAATTTGAACAATTTCAATGCGTTGTTGAAGCGTGTATCGTACCATTTTTAGTAATGGCGTAGTTTTTACTTGTCAAATGTCAAAAGATGACAGCTTCAAAATTGCCATTTGTCCAAATAGCAGGCTATTCAAAATGAAACTTCTTATTGGGTAACCCTATAGAAAATTTCTCAATAATAATTGGATCTGTTTTTATTGTGCTAAATGTGCAGACAGAACGCATCTGCTTTTTCTCTAAATCTGTTTCGGATTTTAAGCCAATCTGTTCTCGACCACCATAAATTATCATAATTCAGGTTATCAGTCAAGCTGGGTTTGTGTCTTCGTTTTTTTTAGATTTACATGTTTCTACTGTGCGAGGCTGATAATAGAATGAAACTGTGAAATTCTGTTTGCAACAAAGGTTTTCCTTTATCTTGAGTGTTCTTGTAAATAGTACTATTGTTAAATCTGCCCAAACCTGCATCATAACCTTTTCGAATATCAATGGCCTCGGAAATTTTACTTAGTAGCTTTGCCAATAATGATGCTCCGCACAATTTAAGCTTTGGAAGGGTTAATTTTTAACTGATTGGTGCCATCTTTAATTTCTTGATATTAAAGTCACGGTTGTTTTTCCTGCTTTTAAAACCTTGCAATAAACAGCTGCTGCGAATGCCAACTTAACCTATTGGGATGCATCACAAAACCAATGAAGCTCCAAATCCTGTTATGTGCAGAAGTTTTTATTTTAACAGCTCGTAGAAAGTTGATTTCTATTTGACCCATCTTCGTTTTAATTTGTCATTAGAATTACCCTAAATGTTCGAAAGTTTTGACTTTTTCGGTTATAACGTATCGTTTCGTTGGTGGTCTCATATTAGTACCAATGTTGGCTGGGAATTCGAATTCGTTCTTTTAAGGATTCCACATAATGCCTTACGTTCTTATATAGATTCATATTCCTTTTTTATGCTGGTTAGTTAGGTTTCTCATACCTGCCATAACAGCGTTGTTATTCGATGCCAATTTCGCAGTTTAAAACTTCTAAAATCAAGCATACTTCGTAATTGTTGCTGACATTTTATGGTTTATTCTGTGGTATCTGCATCAGAAAAAACATCATCAATATTAAAGCCCTACAGAAGAATGAATGATTGCTTAACTACTGCATATAAGACGCGGTAGATAGCATATGCTGTTCTTTCATCGTCTGGATTTATTGGGTTTATTTGCCATAAAGATGCATGCTAGCTCCATTTTTTGAGCTACTGAATGGTCTGACGAGGTCTTAATTACTCCGTTCTATTTTACTCCGCAAAATATCTGTACCTATAATTATATCGATAATAATTAATGGTACTCCATTATTTATTGTGGAAGCGGTTTTATAGTAACGTATTATGGTATCTTATACATATCACTATATATATCACGCAGGTTTATTTGATGATACATTTACTATGTTTGGCTGCGATTAAACAAATTCTGAATAAGTTATTCCGTTCAATTTTACAAATGTGGAACATCTTGTTATGTCATGCGTAATGCCTTACAATTTACAAACAATATGTATATTTTTCTAATTGGCCTCCGAAAGTTATTCTATTTTGTTGAAATCCCCTTGCTTTTGATTGCTTTTAGTGATTGGAAGCGTGTTGTGCGATTTCTTTAATACTAATGAAATTAGTACAGTTTGGCCCTAGTTCTTTCCAGGTTACTTTCGCTGGTTCGATTTGCAAAGTTCGTTTTCCATCTTTGAATGGTAGAGTCAGTCCAACAGTAGGTAAATTGACTAAATTTGAAATCTGATTGAATATGCTTAATGAATCTAGGTTACAACTGAGGGTTCTGTTTATTTCTAGACGTGGCATGGATATAATATAGCGTATTAGAACAACATTCGACTAGACTACTACTAAAAATGTGACATAATAACATTTTCATTCATAAATTGCTGCTGCATCTGCAATTTACCTTGAACCGCAAAAATGTAATTTATTTGTTTGGTTGGTCTTAAGCAGCCATTTGGGAAAGTTTAAGTATAGTAAACATATGTGATATTTCCTCCCGCATATTTACCCATTGCTCTGAAACGTCACTGTAATATCATCATCCCAACAAAGAGCCACACAAGAGCCAGTCTGAAAGCTACAATGCTTATTATGCCACAGTTTTATTGTAATTATAAGTGGTGTTACTAATCCCAGTGGGTCAACAATTTCATATAATGTTGCTCTTTTAGTATCCCTTGATTGCGACATAGTAGATGAAGTTGGGTACCATTGCAACCCTAAAACTTTATTTTGAGTGGTCCTAAGGCACTGATTTACAAAGCGGTGGAGTAAGCTTTGGCTTAATTTAAGTTTGTGCTCAGGGGAATTGATGAACCAATTACAAAGGTTAAATTCGGATTTGGACATAATTGTGGATATCTGTTTGGCAGTCCGAATTTTAATTTATTAGCCCTAAATCATTCTTCACAAATTTAATCTTCAGGTACCAATGGTGTATTGGTAAATACTTCTTCATATTCCAAGAATTTCTTCGGACTCTTGCTTTACCTGGCAACGTTGTCAAACTAATATTAGCTATATTATAACTCTATGATTTTATTTGTTTTAATTAAATTTAAGGACAAACTACAATATATTTTACCACTTCATAGTATTTAGTTTTAAATCAAATCAATCACAGCAAAAAAAACTTATATGATATCAATTTTCTAAGAATTCGTTATTTTAATTTAATTTTGAATATTAAAGTAAAAATGGATGAAGCCAAATGATGACTACATACTGTACATACTTTCAAAGCAAATGAAAATGTAAAATAAAAAAAAAAATTAGATAAAAGACCAATGCATATTCTAATATTTATAATGTTTATTTACCCATGTACACTTTTCATAAACCATATGTTAAATTTTTCCTAAAATTATTTTGTTTTTGTAACCGTTTTACTTCTGCCAAGGTATATGGTACGACAACGAACGTATTCTGCAAAGAGTGAGAAACCTAATTTCAATATCTCAAATTTATTTATTTCGTTCACATGCTATTGCTTATACGATAATAACCTTATTAGATATGTAAAGCTATGTAGTCACCTAAATAATATGGCTCTATTGGGATTTCCATGCGTACATTATGACTATAAAAAATTCGTATTTCCACCTCAAACGAAAAACAACGAAAATCGAATGACGTTATATGATAACGATATTGATAATGATGAAAACCACACAAAATTACTATCTAATGTGTTAATAGTTTTTTTAATATATGTAAACATGTCCTCATATTATAGATACGTCACTTGATTTAATCATAAAAATACTAAAAAAAAATACTTACTGTCACCCCTTCACCAAAACTACACTATAAAATATAAAATATGGTAAGTGTTTGGTCAGTTTAGTAAAGTCATTAAGCATATACTTTTCGTATTTATGCTCTGTATTCGTTAAACTTGAACCCTGACGATGAAAAATCTATAAATTTTACCACAAAATAATTTTGGGTGGGTGTGGGTGTGATAAAATGAATAAATAAATTCTTAAAACGAGAATATTTAATTTTCTCTTTGGATGACCTTTTTCCTCATTACGAATTTATGTCAAAAAACTGAAAAAAAACTGAAGAAGTCGAAAATTTAACATCAATATGGTAAACATTAACATGATGTTGCTATTTACATATAGTTTTAGTTTATTTACCATGTTTACTGCCTTCCGGTTGATTATTTGTATTTTCCTTTTAGAACCTCGCTTTGTATGTGTATGTCTGTACCAGTATATATTGAAAATGAAATCAAATGTTGGTTTATACCCATGTATGAGTATGTTAGCTTATTTATGTTATATGTAGATGTAAATTTGGTCAAGTGGAAATGGAATAAGGAAATTATGTATTAACAATTCCAGTCTATATTTATATTATGCAAGGAAAGTGTTATATTATTTAGGGTAAAATAGGTCAAATTTGGAGATAAAATTGTATATAAATCTTCGAATAGGATTTTAATTATTTGAACGGTGAAAGATCAAAGTTGCCATGCCTTTTAACTACATATATTGAAGTTATTTTTAAATACGTTTATGTTGATTTATTGGACAAATCAGAAAAATAAATTTTCCTATTGTTCCATTTTCACGATCAATTAGTCAATAGTCAAGTGAATAGTCAAGTCAATAGTCAAGTCAATAGTCAAGTCAATAGTCAAGTCAATAGTCAAGTCAATAGTCAAGTCAATAGTCAAGTCAATAGTCAAGTCAATAGTCAAGTCAATAGTCAAGTCAATAGTCAAGTCAATAGTCAAGTCAATAGTCAAGTCAATAGTCAAGTCAATAGTCAAGTCAATAGTCAAGTCAATAGTCAAGTCAATAGTCAAGTCAATAGTCAAGTCAATAGTCAAGTCAATAGTCAAGTCAATAGTCAAGTCAATAGTCAAGTCAATAATCAAGTCAATAGTCAAGTCAATAGTCAAGTCAATAGTCAAGTCAATAGTCAAGTCAATAGTCAAGTCAATAGTCAAGTCAATAGTCAAGTCAATAGTCAAGTCAATAGTCAAGTCAATAGTCAAGTCAATAGTCAAGTCAATAGTCAAGTCAATAGTCAAGTCAATAGTCAAGTCAATAGTCAAGTCAATAGTCAAGTCAATAGTCAAGTCAATAGTCAAGTCAATAGTCAAGTCAATAGTCAAGTCAATAGTCAAGTCAATAGTCAAGTCAATAGTCAAGTCAATAGTCAAGTCAATAGTCAAGTCAATAGTCAAGTCAATAGTCAAGTCAATAGTCAAGTCAATAGTCAAGTCAATAGTCAAGTCAATAGTCAAGTCAATAGTCAAGTCAATAGTCAAGTCAATAGTCAAGTCAATAGTCAAGTCAATAGTCAAGTCAATAGTCAAGTCAATAGTCAAGTCAATAGTCAAGTCAATAGTCAAGTCAATAGTCAAGTCAATAGTCAAGTCAATAGTCAAGTCAATAGTCAAGTCAATAGTCAAGTCAATAGTCAAGTCAATAGTCAAGTCAATAGTCAAGTCAATAGTCAAGTCAATAGTCAAGTCAATAGTCAAGTCAATAGTCAAGTCAATAGTCAAGTCAATAGTCAAGTCAATAGTCAAGTCAATAGTCAAGTCAATAGTCAAGTCAATAGTCAAGTCAATAGTCAAGTCAATAGTCAAGTCAATAGTCAAGTCAATAGTCAAGTCAATAGTCAAGTCAATAGTCAAGTCAATAGTCAAGTCAATAGTCAAGTCAATAGTCAAGTCAATAGTCAAGTCAATAGTCAAGTCAATAGTCAAGTCAATAGTCAAGTCAATAGTCAAGTCAATAGTCAAGTCAATAGTCAAGTCAATAGTCAAGTCAATAGTCAAGTCAATAGTCAAGTCAATAGTCAAGTCAATAGTCAAGTCAATAGTCAAGTCAATAGTCAAGTCAATAGTCAAGTCAATAGTCAAGTCAATAGTCAAGTCAATAGTCAAGTCAATAGTCAAGTCAATAGTCAAGTCAATAGTCAAGTCAATAGTCAAGTCAATAGTCAAGTCAATAGTCAAGTCAATAGTCAAGTCAATAGTCAAGTCAATAGTCAAGTCAATAGTCAAGTCAATAGTCAAGTCAATAGTCAAGTCAATAGTCAAGTCAATAGTCAAGTCAATAGTCAAGTCAATAGTCAAGTCAATAGTCAAGTCAATAGTCAAGTCAATAGTCAAGTCAATAGTCAAGTCAATAGTCAAGTCAATAGTCAAGTCCAGAGTCAAGTCAATAGTCAAGTCAATAGTCAAGTCCAGAGTCAAGTCAATAGTCAAGCCAATAGTCAAGCCAATAGTCAAGCCACTAGTCAAGTCAATAGTCAAGTCAATAGTCAAGTCAATAGTCAAGCCAATAGTCAAGTCAATAGTCAAGTCAATAGTCAAGTCAATAGTCAAGTCAATAGTCAAGTCAATAGTCAAGTCAATAGTCAAGTCAATAGTCAAGTCAATAGTCAAGTCAATAGTCAAATCAATTGTCAAGTTAATTATCTAGTCACTATGATCCCTCGTTTGAGTGCAAAATACATAGGTTGAACCATCGTTATCGTCAGTACAGGACGATGAATTAATATTGAACAGGAATCTGTAGTAGTGTGACCTTGATTTTGCTGGCGACGGTGTAAATTATATAAAAAGTTAACTACGATGGAGCTGGATTTGAACTTCAAACAAATTAATTTAAATTGCAAATGATATAAATAATCAGTAGGTCAGTGACATATTGAAAAAAAATATGTCGCTTTTCCTTCCAGCATTCAAAATACCAGCCAACATAAATATAAATTGTTGTATACAATTTGGAAAAACCCCGGAAGCAATTAATTTTCATTTACAGTCTCGATTGTCTATCCATTTTGTGTATATTGGTCGTACGATAAAAAATTATTGATTGTCTGCATTTTGTGGCTATTTATGGTCAAGTACAATGTACTTGACACCGGAAGATACATGAAAATATTGATTGATTATTTGCGCAGTCGATTTTTTTTTGTTATGTTGAACAAAAAACACAAAACACATATACAACAAACCTATCTAACTGACGGCACAAATATATGAAATTAAATGACAATTTTATGTTCATTGTGTTTTGGATGTGAAAATTAATTTCCCATTTTTTTCGGTTACTTTTGGCCCAGACATTAAATTGACTCGTCGATTGTATAAAGTGTTCGTTGTCTGCGCTAAATACCAAATTATTTTGTATAAAAATTTCGATTTCTAAATTAAAGAATGTCGTTCCTCGTTAATAATAAACGACCATCAAGAGGGTATGGTGCGCAAGATGACGAAACATTTATTTGCAATTTACGTATTCAATTTGAATTTCGGATGACTGGATTTTGCATACATGTACGCCGATGTGACTAACATATGAAAATGAGATTATTTTCTATCCCACTATAGTATGCAGATCACAACTATGGAATAAATTGTATCCAACATGTACATGTTATGTTTAACAGATTGTTATGTATTTCAGCGACTAAAGGTTTTCTTCGTTTTGATTGTATTTTATAGTGTTAATATTTTTTGTAGTTTTAAATTGGATGTAATTAATGTTTTTATGTTTTTTTTTATCTATTTTCAGGTAAGCATAACGATTAGTTGGATTTTAATATGGCTAAGTATTTAAGTTTTATGACAATGACTTTAAATTTTAATCGAGACGTTAAATTTTGTTTTGATTTTTTTGTGGCACAATGTTATAGAATCATCGTCAAATTTAAAGTGCCTCTTGTAATGCGGATTTAATTTTATGGAGTCTCTAAAAGCTTGACCTAAATAAATTTTCCATATAATTAAATTATTTTGAAAAAAAAAATCTATATACGAGTGGAATACTATTCGATTTCCAACTCGTTTAATTTTGCATCATAAAAATTTATGACTATTTACAAATACGAGATAAAAAATAATTTTTTTAAAACTACATAAAATTTAACAGTCAAATAAAATTTTAATTTAATTAATTATTTAGTAAATTGAGTGACACATTAAAATAAATTACTATTATTATTATTTCGTTTATGACATTTTTAATATTTTACTATAAAATGATAGGTTATGTTTATGATTTAAAATTTTAAACTGTGAGATGAGGTTGATTTCAACTCAATCCAAAAAAATTATAATTAATTATCCCTCCCTTGGCCAGTTGCACTGCTCTTACTATTTTCTTTACTTTTTCCTTTGATTGAACGCTTGCTCTTTTGTTTTTGGTTTTTTAGTTCTCTTAGCAGCTTATTGATTTCGTTAATCTGGTAAGTTAACTGTAGTTTAAAGATACTTGCAGGGCTGATGTTTTTTATCTCTGACTGGATGTTGGACAGGATTTTTTCGTAACAGCTAAGATCGATGTGGTGTATTATTTTAAAACTCCCACTTTATAGAAACTATTGGGGTGTCGTAGTGATATATAGAAGGATGTTGCCGTAGTCCCAAGTGGGATAGATTTTTTTTTTCACAAAAAAAATCTATCCCACTATGGTTTTCTATTAGTCCTATCAATTACCAGTACTCATGCATTTTTTTAGATTTGTGTCATTGTTCTGGATAGGCCAAAATTGGCCCCAAACAGGTAACTCGTTCATATCTTGATTTTGATTTATTCTACTGAATTTTAATTTCAGATTTTGCCAATCCAGAACAATGATAAAAATCTAAAAAAATTCATGAGTGCTGGTAATTGATAGGACTAATAGAAAAACATAGTGGGATGGATGTCCACCTCGCATAATATGAAGTTCTAATCAATAGAATAAATCAAAATCATGATATGAACGAGTTACATGTTTGGGGCCAATTTTGGCCAATCCAGAACAATGACGAAAATCTAAAAAAATTATGAGTACTGGTAATTGATAGGACTAATAGAAAAACTTAGGGGGATGGATGTCCACCTCGCATAATCTGAAGTTCTAATCAGTAGAATAAATTAAAATCAAGATATGAACGAGTTACATGTTCGGGGCCAATTTTGGCCAATCCAGGCGCTGGATTCCGGTTCTATGACAAATGAGAATGAGAAAAAAATTGAAAAAAAATTCGACTATTCAGTTCCCATTCTCATAAAAATCGCGATTCTGATATGGGTTATGAGTTTGAATTTGCTATAAATTTTATGGCATGAGTTATTTCGTTCATTGCGATAATGATTTCGATTGGTTATACATCTTAATAAATCTTCTTACTTATACATTTTAACTTTAGCTATTATAAATTAATTTATTTGATTGGTTTTAATTGCTAATTTATTCAATATTTGAGTGTTATATTCTAAAATTTGTGTACTTAAATTAGTGTGTAGTGTGAATTGCGTTTAAAACCCGAATTATGGACGCCATTTTTTTGCGAATCAGAAGACGATGGATACTCCAAAGGTTATAAAAAATATATATAAATGGAGTAACATTCATGTAAAACTTATTGAATTTGTTGTATTTTAGGTATCGACTTGTAAAAATCAGAAGAAACTTGCGAGAAGTAAGCGATCTCTTTGAGGCTACGTCCAAAGACTTTTTCGTTTAAGCAAACATATATGTAAAATCTTGATACAACTGAAAACCACACATGAAACAACGGACTCGTCTCCATGGATTAAATTCCACTCTAAGAATTTTGTGTGCTCTACGCTTCTTATCAGTTGGATGTTATCAACGACCAATAGGGCAAGACTTTTTTATTGCCATGTCTCAAACGTCGGTGTCGAGATGTCTTGACGAAGTATGTGCAATAATAGAAGATAAACTTGCAAGGCAATATGTGCAGTTTCGATTAGACACCGAAGATAATGTTCAAATGAAAGAACAGTTTTATGACTTGTACCGATTTCCAGGCGTAATAGGACTAGTAGATGGGACGCATATCTCTATTAAGAAACCATGTAATAGCGTGGAACATGTTTACTACGCTCCTCGGAAAGCTGCTCACACTAAAAACGTTCAAATCATTTGCGATGCTAACCTAATGATCTTGAACGTCAATGCACGGTATGGGGGATCCGCACATGATAGTTTTGTGTGGAATAATTCTATAATCAAAGCAAAAATGATGACGAATTATGAAAATGGTGGAAGGAACACCTATGGTTCCTTGGTAAGTTTGGTTGTCATTTTGTTTACAATAAATATTAAATTATTCATATTTAATATTAATTTAGGTGATAGTGGATACGCGCAACAACCATGGTTGATGACACTATTTGCTATAACAACAAACCAACACGAAGAGGCATACAATGTCTCTCATAAAAAAACTAGGCATATAGTTGAGGTGTATTGGCGTTCTTAAGTCAAGATTTCGTTGCTTAAGCCGACAACGGATTTTAATGTATTCGCCTAAAAAAGCTGGCTTAATTATAAATTGCTGCGCTTTTCTGCACAACATAATGATACTACATGGTGTACCACTACCACCAGAAGAAAATATTGAGGCAGAAATGGACAGCATTTCTGAAATGGCAGAAGTAGCGGAATCACTTGTTGATCCTGCAAGGATTCTTTCTGTCGGGAGGGCAATCAGAGACGGGTTGGCAAATACATTTATATAGTTTAAAAAAATATATATTTTAAAAAATAAAATTAAATAAAATTATTTTGTTATAACATTTAATTTTTTAATTAAATTTCGCTTATCACAATACTTCAACCTTAATTAAACCATTAAAAATTAAATAAAAAAATGATAAATATATAAATATGTACAGTAAATTAATGTAAATTAATGTGACTACCATTCTCCTTTAAAATTAGTTCCCGTTCTCTTAAATCTAATTTTTTTTTCAAAATTTATGTAAGCTTCTAATTTGTCTTTTTTTAATTTAAAAATATTTTGGAGAAGTTCAAGTTTTTGTTTTTTTAAAGATAAACAATCTTTTAAAAATGCTTCATCGGAAGTACCTCGAGTATCTGGAGCTGATTGTCTCACATGTTTTGGGATGGGTTCTATCTCAATGTCCTAATAAATTAAGTGCATAATATGACGTATTTTAAGTGCATAATATGACGTATTTATTTATTTACCTGTTCATTTCCATTATTTGAGGCAGTGATTGTTTCAAGCACACGAACTTGATTACCACCAAGCTCAGGAGTTTCATTATCTCCTTCGACGGCGTCTATGGTTATAATGGAAATTACTTTTTCTTCCAGCTCACTTAGTGCTGATGGACCTATTCCATTGATACCACTTTGGGTTGTGTACTTTTTAATTTTTATATATGTTTCTTTAACGCGTATTCTATAATAAAAATTAGAATATTTAATTAGTCGTTAAAATATGACAATTAGTTTGTGATTTTTTACCTTAGGTCCTCCCAATACTTTTTCCATTTCTCGCCGGTTTTCTTGGCCCCTCCAATAGAATTTAAAGTGTGGGATAAACCATTCCATTTCTCCACATTTGACTAGCGTCCATCGACAGCGGTGAATCTACAATTAAAATTATTTATTAATTTAAAAATCACGAAATAATTATATATACATTATATATATATATATATATATATATATATATATATATATATATATATATATATATATATATATATATATATATATATATATATTATTTTATATTAAAATACATACTGGTTGCGGGCTAAACATAGATTCCCTTTTAAAAAATCTACTAAATACGTTTAAGCAAGGAGCTTGCTCGTTTATTGATTATTTTTATATTTGCCATCTAATAATAACGAAAGTTAAAATTAATAATTTATCACATTAATTAATTAATTAAAATCAATAATTGATTAATTACTTACTATTAATTATTTTAAAATTTTATTTCTTTTAATTCAAATTTCTCTATAGTTCTGCTTCTCATGAAAAAATTGATTTTGAGTTATTTTGACGTTTGTTATGAGTAATAATTTCTCAGTCAGCAAACAGGAATCGCGATTGCTGAGTTTTATACCATTTAAAAAATTTATACTATAATCAACTTATATGAGTTGATTCCCATCAAACCGGAATCCAGGTCCAGGACAATGACAAAAATCTAAAAAAATTGATAGGATTAATAGAAAAACATAGTGGGCTAGATTTTTTTCATTTAGGAATGATTTAAGAAATTATTCAGTTTTTGCTAAACCATTCCTAAACATGGTTTTTGTATTTAGGATTGATTTAGGAATTATTTCATGCGCATTTACTTAGTTATTTTTTTATATTCTTCTTCCGGAGTTGGTAGTCACTGTAACTTTATTATCTTTTGCTACAGTTTCCTGAATTTTGTTTTTTCCTTGAATTTGTTTTATGAAATTGTTTCCCCGACTTTATATGGCTGCGGTTCATTTTTTTCCACGTTTGCCCTGGTATTTGATACGCTGTATTCTTCCTAAGAATATGTCGCACAGCTTTTTCCCGATAACTGAGTGAAGTGGGTTGTTAAACCGGTCGACTTCAATCACCAGTTCTGACATCTCAGTATTTCAATGGTGGTTGAATGGACTCGTTCAATTGTGCCGTTTACTTCACTTTTGCTTGTGTGTGTTAGGTACAAATTTATCCCGAGAGTTTTTTGTAGTTTGTTATGATGGGACTTACAAAACTTGGTTCGTTATCTATCACTAACATTGTTGGTGCCGTAAAGTAATGTAATATTTTTAATATCTTGTCCCGCAAGTGTAGAACTGATCGATCTTTAATACGACATATTTTTGCAAATTTAGATTTTTGCATTTCCCGTTTTTAATTTCCATAATATCGATGTCTATTATTTCCGATGGGTATTGGTGTTTCCTGTAGTTTAGGCTTGTTAGGATGCCGATCATATTTATTCCCATTACAATTTTCGCACTCTTTTGTGTATTTTTTTATTAGACTTGTCATCTGAGGGAAGTAGTAATTTTCAAAATTTGCTCCTAATTTTCTTTTCAATAGCGATGAGTTCTTCTATGCTCATCCTCGATAATTCTGAATTTATTTTCTCATTATTTATGTCTGTCATTACACTTCGTGTAAATCGTATTATTTGGGTCTTGAAAACGTTTATTGGCGATTCGCAATGTTGAGTAAGGATTTATAAACAAGTTCATAATTATATTCTTCAATGCGAGCTTTTTCCCATCTCTTCAGTTTGTTTTCTGCCGTTGTAATAAACGCCCTTGAACGTACGTGATTGGACGATCTTTGCCAATCTCACCTTTCGGCCCGCTCGTATGCTAAAATTTGATGCATCCGTCGATAGTATGAATGGTTGTTAAAATCTGGGAAAATGAGTAAATCCGATGAGACCAATAATTCTTTCAGCTGTTCGAAAGCTTTTAATTTTTCGGTGCTCAATTCGATTTTGATTTTTCTTGAACTACTGGCTCTTAGTATAAGAGTTTAATATAAAGTTAATTCAAGGAATCTTTTCAATTCATTGTGGTTCTCTGGTGGTTAAGTTTTATAATTGCTGATACCTTCTTTGGATCTGTCTTTTTCTCTTTCAATGCTATCTATCAGTGTCTCTACTTTTTTTGGGGTATCATCCTCAATTATACCGTCAAATGAGGTTAGGCCCGCGGTAGTATGAAGAAGTCCACTTGAATATTACTTCCATAGTTTTTAAATATAGATGCGGTTATTTTGTGTTTTATTTGAATATCATCTCCGGCTGATTTTACGGTGAATTGTTTATTTATGGGCTGAGATTTATGGCCCCTTCTTTTTTCTTACAAAATTTTTGTTTGCGCCTGTGTCTATTGCTGATATGACATGATTTATCCTAGACGTAACTTGAATCTTTGATAATTGCGTATTCCATGTTTTGATAATATGATTTCCCATATAATGTAATGCGGAGGCATAACTTGATGGCATGGTTCTATCTTGTACTTAATTTCCATCAAATGTTAAAATAAGTTTCGTCTTGGTTGTCTACCATGCATGTCTACCAGATCTTAAGTGGAGATCGAACGTAACTTCTTAGTAGTGTAGCTCGAAACTTGGCTTTAACAACTTTCTATGGTCGTCCTTTGTCCGCAAACAGTTATAGATGGTGGACGTTGAGGTTATTTTTAATATCTGTAACATAAAACGATATTTTGAAAAATATACACGACAATGAGCCACATTTTGACAAAAATGAAAAGGCAAAATCATTATGTATCCGGTCCAAAGGTGCAGACGGAGTTGGTAATTCGGAGAATACTTTCTTTGATCGTATTTTTTAACGTACGAGTATATCAACAACGCTTTGCCATATTTTCTATCTTCATGCCGATTGACAGCCGCCAGCAATATCGCTTTGTCAATTGTTTTATTCTTGTTATACCACCACAGAGTTCTTGATGAAGTAGTTCCAGAATTTATATACTCTATTTCTTTTTCACAAACTTACATTTATGTACACGGCATTTCAATCTTTTTATCTCTAATCGACACAGCAGGTCTTCAATATTTTTCAGATGGTCGTCGTGTGATTTTAGAATTGATAAAGTATTTTCATTTAAATCTTTTTTAGTAAAGTATTGACCACCTTATTATCAGTAAAATAATTCGTTGACTGTATATCGAATGCCGATTGCTTTTAATTTGTGAAATTAATGTGAGCTTAAAATTGGCATATAGTCTAATTTCTCTGTTTGGTTTGTTACCTGGCATAATGGAATCGCAAATGGAATGGTTCTTAACGTCAATTTTATTGGTCAATTGTTGATTTCTCAATCTATGCGTTTGTATATAAAAGATCTATTATTTGGCTGTCGCTCATATTCGACCGATAACCGATCCTAATGTAGGCAAAGGTGTAACTAGTACAGCTGGTGATCACTTCAGCTCTGCTTTCTCTGCAGCTCAGATACCGAGTAGGATTAGAGTATTTCTGAGCTTCAATGAATCGTATTGCTTCTGGCCACTAGCCCAGCTTAAAGCTGTCCATGGAAACATTTCATTATTCCAGTGGCTTCCGGATGGTAAGTCGTCTTATGAATTCTATTTAAGCCAATAACTTTCGTTAACTTGGCAAAAAGTTTTGACTTTTTTTTGTGGCAATAGTGACTGCAGTCATATCGTTCATGCAGTGTGCTTCTGGCCATCGAGTGACTAGATCGACTAGTGAAAATGTAGGTATATCCATTAAACGGCGGAAAGGACAAATAATGTCCATATGAATTTATTTAAATCTACACGGTGCAGTTTCGAATTGTCCGAAAAGTGTTTTTGTGTGCCTTTGGACTTTCGAGTGTTGATAATATAAATAAAACTTTGCCTAATCGGATATATCTTTGTTTATATTTGGCCTAAACAATAGCGAAAAAAAATCTAAAGCAAAAATCAATTTTCTAGTGGCATGGACACCAGGATGCATGGACACCAGGAGTGCATGGACGTTACTCATCGACGTTTCTCAGCAGATTTCTAATCCGGGTAAATTCTGAAGTTCTAAGTCTGCCTTTGGGGCTAAGATAATTTTATTAATGCAGATGATAAGTGCCGACCATTGACAGAATATCTTAAATGCTTAATGGATAGAATGTCGTCGATGTAGTCAAAAACGAAATCTTAACTTAAATGAACGACTTGATTTGTAAATCGTTTAAAAGTTTTTGCTGCATTTAAAAGTCCAATTGGGATTCTCGTGAATTCGAAGAGGCAAAATGGTCTTGTAATTGCTGTTTTATGCGCATTTTCGGGTGAAACAGGAATTAAATGATATGCTCCGACGAGATCTATCTTGGAGAACATTTTTCTTTTCTACAAGTGCATAAAGATATTTTGTATGTGAAGAATTGGATTTAGGCATTGTAATTGAGTTTGACCTATGGTAAACCCCACACGGCCTCCACTCAAGATATTTTTTTTTGACCTTGTGTAAGTGGACATGAAGCGGTTGATGCTAATTCTATCATATGCTGGAATTAGGTAAATGTAGTTTTATTTCGCACCGAATCTAGTTGGCGCGTGTTTGACACTGAAAATGTTCAGTTGTCACAATTTGACCAAACCACGTTGTGTTGGATGGGTAAATTATAATTTGGCTGCCCTGTTAGGAAAGGATACGTCTTTAGCATCATGTCATAGCTGTTCTTCATCTTGTATAGTGATTTGGAATTGGCGTGTCAACTCGCGGATGATCGTGGCATTGATTGATAGGTGAGTCGTTGAAGCAATCAGCCTTTTTTTATCAATCAGCCATTGAGATCAACAAGGAGTGCAAATTCATTTGTGAATCGTCGTTTAAATTCGATGACTATTTGGAGTAATTGTTTTCCGTAAGTATTTATTCTAGTCGTACGCGGCCGATAAAACTAGACCAGATTGAAAGTTATGAAAAAAAAATAAATTGTATATTTGGCAGGGAGCACCAAAAGGTCAGCTTCTGTGTTTGTATAAGGAAAGTTAGTGAATTGTGTTTGTCGAAAATAAATAGTCGGCTCGTATTAAACGTCTATTACGTTGCCGTCTCGCATATTGGGTTATCCAGTTGTTTGCAATTACTACCATAATGGATGTAGATTGAACGAATTTACATGGTGTTCGGCACATCCTTGCATCCGAACTAAATCGAGTCTGGATAGTCGAATCCATCTCATTGGATTAGTCTGTAAAAACCACTGATGCGTGTTTGTTCTGGAGTTTTACCGGAAGGCCGGAAATTTGGTGAATTTCGTCGTCCCTGATATAGATACACTACGGTTGCGCAGAGTGTATATAGATACACTACCGAGTTGGTATTATTCTTGCGTAGATTTGCTCTTCAATATTCGTTGACTTGTTACTCGGGAGTTAAATGATCGAACATGCTATCGGCTGTTCTATATGTGTGTCTAACAATTATTGTTTAAAATTATTGGTCACTACAGATATAATTTTAATATACATTTTTCCATCCTAAACATTAATATTATTTTTAAAATATTAATTTTCCCAAAGCGACTTAAATTTAGTCGATATCAAATCATAATTTTGATCGTCAAACATTCTGTTCTATCAGATATTTTACGGTTCTGGAAATTCTGCATTAAATATTACACTGTCAGTGTTGGCACAAACCTCTACGTGACCGACGACCTGACAGAAATAAATACAATTTCTTTCAGTGAACATTTTTATTTGCCTACATTGATGGTATGATCAGCATTTGTCGTCATTAAATTTTATATGGTATGGCAATTTGTGAACAACTATTATTTGCAATAAAATTGTCACATTTTTCCTGATATATAGTATACCTTCATTAAATATAAAACTACAAAATATTTTAAGCACTTAAGTTGTTTATAACGTGCATAGTTTTTCCGCACCTGCATCTTACTTATATCGTACATTTTATGACTATGTCAACATAAAATATGCATAACTCTTAAAAAACTGATTCAACACCGCACATATACCGTAATAAACATAAAACCAAACGACGTGAAAATTTAAAACGATTTTAAACTTTAATTTATAGTCCATGTAGCTAAAATAAATTTTATATTTTATTAGTTTTCTTGAACAAAAGTAAAAAGTTTTTTTTAAATTTTCCAAGAGCCAAACATTTTTTTATTGTTTATTTCTGATTCTCTATTAACATATCCAAACATAAAATGTACAAAAACAAGAAGTAAATAGAAAACTATTGTGTTACTGAAAAAAAAAAATGCAGAACCTCTCCAGAGGATTTTATGACAATAAAAGAAAATACTTCCAAGAACGTACAATGCCAACAACTTTTTAATGAATCATTTTTTTATAATTATAAATAATTTTAATTGAAATAAATGAAATCAAAAACAAAACAAGACCTCATACTCGAAGTGGAACATAAACTCGTAAACAAGTGTTTTAAACGATAGTGAAATTTTGGTTTATATGGAAAGGTAGAATGGGAAAAAGATGTACGTAGAAAAATAATTAGAAAATGTACGAACATTTGTCTCAATTTTGGGGGTTTGACTTTTACATTTTATTTTTGGGTGTATGCTTTTTTGGTTGTGTTTGATGTGTACATAAAAGCATTGTCCTTTTTTTATTATAGTGTTGTGTTACCATTTTACAATAATATCATTTTTATTATTATGTTTACTATGTTGGGTATGTTTTTTTTAACAATAGAATGAACCAAGAAAATTTACTTAAATGGCAAAGTCAAATCGTTCGCCTCTATAAGCAAAATAGAGTATTATTTACATGTAATTTAACCGAATTGTTCAGAGTTCAATGACCTATAGAAAAGATCAATTTTATTGAATTGTTATGCAAAATTATTTGTTAGGTACTATGCCTTGAATATAAATTTGTTAGAATGTTAAAGTTTTTCATGACGTTGGTCTAGTCAGTTGTAATTAGGTTAGTAAGTCATTAGGAATTTATAACCAAGGTTGAGGATTTTTTTGGTTTTTGGGTTATGGGTAAAAAAATAAATCTTATGTCCCAATGCCTAGTGAAGATGACTTTGAGAATATAATATAATTTTTGAAATCCTTTTTGGTTAGTAGAAAAAGTTTTCGATTTCAAAGCAGTTGAAAATTTGATTTGATTACAACCAAGAGATAAACACAACAATACATGAATTTAAACCTGAGATCTCAGAAATTCACAGCACAACTTAACTCCATCTTGTTAGATTGTTACTAGTATTTTTAGTTAAAGTTTACAAATTTGAAAATTTTAATGTTTACAATTCCTAGTTATTGAAACTATGGGGTTAAGTTTTGTAGTGACATTAGTTAAAAATTTAACAATTTATAGAATTATAAATTTATAAAAATTTAAAAAATTTATTTTATAAGGCCGAGTTTTAATTTCGAAGGTCAAAACACGCCCAATATGTTGTTTAGCATATTACTCGCACGACTCTCTTGCCTATTTATAATTTCTGATACTAATTTATCAGGATCAACTGTCAGATCCTTAGATAATTTAATGTCTAATTAACCTCAGGTCTACAAACTGGCATTTGATATTTAAAATTATTCTCATGGATCCAGTAATTCTTCTATACCTTACTAATTAGATGATTAACACATAAACCAAATGGTTTCTGATTAGTTTTATTATCGTCCTAATATAATCCGTTGCCATCTAAATCGAAAACACAGGTCTTTTTCATCATCCTGCACTGAACGATTGTTCGACTCTTGGAAACTTTACTTCGAAAGGGGGTCATAGTTGTGTTCATCGTCATCGCAGATCATGTATAAATGATAATCAATTAATTTATGCTTAATTGGAATTCGAACAAGGTATCAGAGTCATCATCATGGCTTTGACGAAGATCATTTCTTTAGAAAGGTTATAAATATTTAGGGTTTTCAATATACCTTTTTTATTGAAAAATGTAGCAGTCACACGTGGCCTTTTATTATTTTCTTTACTTTAATAAAACTTAAAGCTCTGTAGGTTTAATGAACCAAACAGCACAACAGAGCATAAAACGAGTAACTAATTTCTCAGAAATCTAAGGGCTGATGAATTCTGTAACAGCCCAGGAGTATAAAATCACTGCCTTAAAAATAAACACATCTAACTCCAATGCAAATGTGATAATCCAAATGTGCTGGGACGCACCCATCAAACAAGTTCACTCTAAAATGATATAAGATGCACCATCAAAATAGATGGCAGCACCCAGTTAATTATTGGGGATGTGAAGTAGCCATACAGCTACAGAAACCAAGGAATCAAACAAAAATTACGCAAAAAGCCAGAAAACCGTATGTAGAGATCTAGTGCAGAGGATAATCTAACTTAAGGATAAAGCGAATAAAATGCTAATTCCTCCAATCAAAGCAAACAATGGGTGATGGCCTAGAAGTGAAAATGTAGTGATATATTTGACAACAATCTAAAGTCCAAAATAGTTCCAGGTTATGATCTGAAAACAGGGCAATTAATTCAAAAGCTGCTTGAAATTGCTGTACGCAAGTTACTTCATATTATTAATGTGGCTTTTAAGTGGTGTAGAAACCAGATAAATCGTCACACGATAAAGTTGGCTGCAAAAGACCATCATTAGTTGATACGGCACCTTTGTGTAGAAAAACTTCGCGTCGCTGTACACGACGAGAAGGAGCAAAAAAAAAAAACCGGACCAACAACTGGACATAGCCAATAAGCGCATTTAATATATCGAAAATAAAAATGCCAGATGCAACTTTCCGGCGGTGAAAATAAATTATCAGAAAGATTGTGGTGTAAATGACGAAATGTATATAGGATAAGTTGCCCCTGGACAATTTCAATATGTCATCTGCAAAGAAAAAGCATTTCGCGAACTTAATGCACTCGTCAATATCATTGATAAATATTATGAATACAAAAGAACCAATTTAGCTGTCTTGAGGTACCTTAGACGTAGCATGAAATTAGGTAAAAAAACCGGAAATTTTTAAGTACAGCCGACGATCTGAGAGATGTCAACCATCTAACGGAGAGATACTGACATGTTTGAAAAAATCAGTATAGATTACATCAAGCTGAAGTTTGGAGTTATAACTACAAAATAGATCACAGCAAAATGTAACTAAATTTGTGACCGTCGATCGGTAAGACCGATAAAAGTGAAACTACCGACAGAGTTAGGTAAAGTGGCACAAGATGACGATGCTAGATAGTAGACAGGAACGAAAAAATCCAGACCACATATCCCAGAAGTGGAGTTGGCGATGGAGCTCTCATAACTCACCGACGGAGAGAACCCAAATTTTTTTCTTTTATTGTTAATAAATTTCCAAAACACCTTTGGGTTTGCTGACAAATCATCTTCAAACTGTAAAATGTAATTGTTTCACAATAACCAATCCCAGGTGTTCAACTCCTTGAGGGTGTGAGCAAAATCAGTATGAAACTCTGATCCATGAAGCCTATAAAAGTTGTAAGGTTTAGTGCGGCGTTTCACGATGACAACCAGCTTCCGGTTGTAACAAAGGTTTACTGAAGCGCAACCTGGTTCTAACAAACGGAACATACCTTTTGACTCCAGCTTTGAGTAGCTCGTGGAATGTTTTAACAGTATTATTCAAACTTCCTATGTGCTGAAGAAAATCCCAATCAGCCTTATCCAGAAATGTGTTCGGAGAAGTTTAGTCGGCGTTACTGAAATCAGGGAAGGCATTGTTAAAAAATTCATACCGAAGTCATACCGAAGTACACCGATATTATAGGTGGCCAACGATTAATTCACTAGGAATATTTTTTTTTTTATTTAGTATTCAACCCTGGCGTTGGTTTACAGTATAGTCATTTTTTTCTCCACTCCTCCCGGTCTTGTGTCATTCTCTTCAGTTCTTCATATCACGAGACTCGTGCGTCCAACTGTAGTTGGCTCACGTGTGACGTTCTAGGTCTTCCTGCTTCTCATTTTCCTTCAATCATGCCCTTAAAGATTACGGTGTGTATTTCTTTGTGTCTCAGAGCATGACCCACCATCCTCCATCTTCTTTTCTTAATAGTTCTGAGGATAGAGCAACTCTCTTCCACAAGCCTTAGCATATACTCGTTTGTCCTTCTCTCGATATAGCTGATCCCCATATTGCCATTTTCTTCCAATACCACATCTCAAAGGCCTTCAGACGTCTTTTTTTTGTCACTTTTTTTATGCTCAATCCTTTAGAGCAAAGTAGTTTTTCTTTTTCATGAATGCCGTCTTTGCCTGTGCAAGTCTGCTCTTTATATCCCTTACGCTACTTGCTTCACTCGTAATTATGTTTCCCAGGTTTTGTATTCCAATACTTTTTGTAGATTGTAGCCCGCTATCTGCACCTCTAAGAGTATTTCCTTTGTTTTGTTTCTATTAATTTTAGATGACAATTTTCATATATGTAGTTCAGAAAAAGTAGATGTCAACGCCATAACTCGATCAATGTCTAAAAACAAAAATATTCGTGAAAAAGTTTCACAAAATAATACTTACACTAATCCAAATCTTACAAATTTAAGTACTAATTCTACAGATTCTGTTAAAATCTCTATCGAAAATATATCATCTGAACAAATATTAAACAATTCTAAAAATCAAAATTTTAAAAATAATTCTCAAAATATCATTCATTTGACTGATGAAGATGATATTAAATATATTATAAATGAGTTCCACAACACACCTATTGGCGGACACCAAGGTGTTGTAAGAACATACAATCGTATGAAGAGTTATTATTATTTTAAAAATATGCTGAGTCGAATAAAACAATATATAAAAGTGTGTGAAAAATGTCAACAAAATAAGCATAGTCGTAATCATAAAATGCCTATGAAATTAACAACCACCTCAGAAAAACCATTTGAGAAAGTTTTTCTTGACGTATTTGGTCCACTCCCACAGTCATACGAAAATAATAAATATTGTTTAACGATGCAGGATGATTTGATAAAGTTTTCTATAGCGGTAACATTGCCAAGTCAGGAGACTAATACAATTGCCAAAGCGTTTGTAGAGCACCTAATTTGTAAATTTGGGTGTTCATTTTCAGTTTTAACCGATCAAGGTTCGAATTTTATGGGGCAAGTATTTCGAAATGTATGTAAAATTTTAAAAATAAAGAAAATAAACTGCACAGCGTATCATGCTCAAAGTAATGGGGCACTTGAACGCTCGCATAAGACACTTGCAGAGTATATAAGATCTTTTGTCAATCCAGATCCACTCAATTGGGACCAATGGATCCCCTTTGCTATATTTAATTATAATTCCACTCCTCATTCCTCAACGGGTTACATGCCATACGAATTATTATATGGATGTAAACCATATAATAACCGAATTATTATATGGATATATAAACGTTATATATAATTACGACGATTACAGTGCCGAACTAAAATTTAGGTTACAGAGTACTTGGAAAATAGCGAGAGATAGGTTAATGTTAAAAAAAGAAAAAACGAAAGAATATTATGATAAAAATATCATAATATTCGACAACGTTTTATTAAAAAACGAGGCCCCTAAAGGAAAAACAGACAAATTATGGATTGGTCCATATACTGTTGTTGACATTCCCTCTGAACAAAATTCAAAGATTCAAGATATTAAAAAGAAAACTTTAAAGATTGTAAATAACAATCGACTGAAACATTTTTTTTCGTGAAGCTTCAGATTCTGATTGAAATAATATTATTATATTTTTCTTTAATAATTAATGACTTTTAAATTAGAAATAAATTATAGATTTAAGTGATTCAAAATTTCTCAATATTATTTTTAATTGAAAATACGTTTCATTTAGATATAAAATTTAAAAAATTTTGTAAAAAAAAAAAAAAAAAATTTTTTTTGCCTAAAAACTAAATAAATTAGTTGTAATATTTGGTACAAATTTATTAAAATTTTTTAAAAGTTTTTGATGAATTCAATTGTAAATAAATATTATTAATACTAATGTAAATTAAATATAAAAAAAAAATCAAAAAAAAAAAAAAAAATAAATAAAACCTAAAATTATTAATATGTAAATTAAATAAAATTATATTTCCGACAATTTTAAATAAAATTTAAGTTGAAAGATAAATCAATCAAAATTCTTGATTTATCTTTTCTTGGGGGATAAGGTGTAGTGTATTGCATTACAATACACTAGTATTGCACGAAAATACACTTGTTCTAGTTGCATTGTATATACTAATATATACATTAATAAAATTATGCTTACGTTGTATAATGTAAATACTAATATATACATTAATAAAATTACGCTTAGGTTGTATAATGTAATTGTATAATGTAAAAGGTAAAAAAAGATCGTTCACTTGGTTTTGGAACGTCGGACAAGCCACATTAAAATTATAAATAAATATTTTTTATTAAAAATTACTAAATGTAAGTTCGATTTCATTAAATTCCAACGGTGTTGGAAACACCACATTTTCCAAGTTGTTGGAAACACCACACTTCCAGGCCTCTATCTAGATCTGATCACGGGAATTAGCCTTCCTCCTATCTTTATCCCTATATCTTTTCTTTCCAACTTAGCTTTCAGTTCCTTAATTGGTTCTTCCATATAGATATTAAATAATGGTGAGGAGAATGTGCACCCCTGTCTGACACCTCTCTTTTTATTTTAGATGAGGGTTTTGTATTTTTAATCTGGATTTCAGCTTCTTGTAATCTGTATATATTAAATATCAGCTGTTTGTCTTTTTGGTCAATACCTATCAGATCTATAATAGAAAATAATTTTTTCCAGCTCAGGCTGTCGATTGCATTTTCTAGATCTACAAAAACCAGATATGTATCCTTTTCTCTATCAATCTCCTGTAGCTGTCTTAGTGCCATTATGACATCCCGTGTCCCCCTGCCTTTTCGGAAATCATATTGGTCTTGACTCAGATGATCCCCTATTTTTCGTTTCATTCTTTTGTGCAAAATTTTTGTAAATATTTTCGAAGCGTGTATCAGGAGACATAAAGTCCTGAATTGTTAGCATTGATCTGCATTGGCTTTGTTTGGTACAGTCATTAATAAGCTTTTTACAAAGTCATCTGGTAGCTCTCCTGTGACTCTGTCTTTCTGGACACCGTCGCCACTATATTGTATGAGTTCATTCCGATTTCGGATATAGGCTCCTCTATTACTTTTTTCGCCAAAGAATTTTTTCACAATCTGATATACCTGCTTCAGCCGGTTTTTTTCAATAAGTTAATATTATGACATCAGAGTATATTATCCTTATGTCATCAGACCAAAAGTCTCATTTCCAGTTTGATATTTTATAGTTGGCCAGCTCTAAGCATGGTCCTCACATTCCATGTGTCAATTTTCCTTATCTTACACGATCTCTCTAACCCACAATTATTTGCTTTATTTGTTGTCTTTCGCATTACATATTTTTTTTGCTGTGTATTTTGGGATTCTAATATGGCGGTCTCCCGTTGCCTTCCATATCGCAGTGCAAATTGTGAGCTGCAAAATTGCGCAGATCCTTAGGTCTTTTCCAATGCTATCTGTGGTTGAGCCCTTAAATATAATGTTGTACATTTTATGGCCTCTTCCCTGTAATAGCAGTGGCTGCTTCCCTCTATCTGGGTCCTTCGCCTCTTTCACCGTTTGGGTACTTGGTCCTCTTTGCTCTAGGTAAAATAAATTAAATTAATTTAATTTAATTTAAAAATAAATATTTATTTTCCAAAAGCGAAAATTTTTGACGTCTTGCTGCATGAGCTGCTAGGAATATTATCAATATTTTGCTTTAAAGATATCAATATTTCACGACCTTTGAGGATAGTGTCGAGGTCGTATCTGTCCGTTCGACATACCACGTAATCAGATGGAAAATATACTTCGATCCAGGAGGAATCGTTGAAAACTTTGTCATTATTTAAAACTGTTTTTTAATCCACAATTTCTCAGCTAAAAAAATATGGATCTGTGCATCGCGGAATGAGTGTCATCGAAATCAAAATATTTGTTTTATACATATTTTATTCTATCAAATTTCAAACTGTCAAATATATTTAAAAGTAATAGTAATATTTGCACAGTCAAAGACAAAATATAAAATTATGAGTCAAAACCTTATTTTGAAAGAATGTTTAAAATTTTAATTGCACAAGAAATGTTGATGGATTTTTAAGACACTGCAGTCTTTAAGTAGTGCCTTTTAAGGTGTACTCTACTGAGAAGTCCTTTAAAAAAAAGTTAATAAAAAATTAGCTTACGAGCTGTTTAATATGTGTTATTTAGGCCATAAATTGTATTCATCCCATTAGCAAAAAAATTGTCTGAACATTTTTTTAGTAGCAAAAAGCACAAAAAACAAAACTTTTATTTATATCTATCACAGAACAACTTTGACCTTTTCAAACCAAATCATTGTTCATTTTGTTTTCTTTTTTAAATATAAAAAACTAACAGATAACAAACCATCATATATATATATATATATATATATATATATATATATATATATATATATATATATATATATATATATATATATATATATATATATTTCATTTGGTGCATATTTGAAATCAAACAGAAAAAAAACAAGAAAAAAGCTTTCCAACCAATTTAGAAGCTTATAAATGTAAAAGTTGAGTATTTTTAGACAGAGAAGAGAAAACTTAAAAAAAAACACGTTTCGTATTCGTAAATGTACCAAAAACAAAAAAAAACAATTTTTTTTATTGTAATATTTCTTTATTAATGAAGACAGATGAGTCTTAAAGATACAGACAGCACAAGAAGTCGGAAAAACTACATTAAAATGAAAAAGAGCAAAAAAAAAAAAAAAAAACTAAAATGAAAAACTTTTTTTCTTTTGCTGTATTGTAACAACCAAAAATTTTTTTTGCACAGTGAAAAAACTTCTAGGGTAACAATAATAATAACAACAACAAGAAACGTAAAAAGTCAGTCTGATAAAATACAAGTTTTCCTTTTATGTATATATAGTAATATTTATGTTGTACTAACCGAATAAAAGAAAAAGCTCCAAGTACACAAAAAAAAAAAAAATCTTTGCTTTAATTTCGAATAAAGATTATAGACATTTTCTTTTGCGCTCGCAAATTGCGTACGGAAAATGATTATAATATGGTTGGTACACGATGGAGTGAGGCGTACGATGAAAAACTTTTTATTTAATTTTTTTTTTCGTAGTATGTGTGCATGCGATAATATGTATATTAGGGAAATGAAATGAAAACGAATGGAAATAAATAATAATTTTTGTATTGTAATAAGATCTGTGTTTTTTATTTTATTTTAAATTTAAACATTTTCATCCACTTTTCTTTATGTATACGTTTGAGTTTATATCTGTTTATCCAGCCAACCCACCGCGCGCTCTGTTTCATTTTTTACTATTAGGAAATTATAAAATTGGTTTTCGAGGGAATTATTCATTATTATTTTTACGATTTTGTTGTTGTTCTGTTTTATGTTCATGTTGATTGCGATTAGATCAATTGACAGGAAAATAGAATAATGATTTTTTGTTTTGTGATTCCATGACGTATCATTATTTTTGACAGATGATTTACTTTTTTTTTTAGATTGGTTCATTTAAATTATAATGATTGTGAATCGATGTGTGCACTTGTGGTAAAGAATTTAATAATTTTTCTAAAATCAATCTGTATTTTCACTTTAATGTATTTTTAATGAAATTAGACTATGTGATTTAAAAAAAGGATCAACCTAAAATTGTATATACAGGCCTACGAGACAATTTAACTTTTATAAACCGAAAATCTTGGCATTACGTAAATAAAAATTCAATTATCCAAAAGAAAATTATGTAAATCTTTTAATTTTCATTGGAATAAAAGGGACACAAAAACAACAACCTAACACTGTACGCGCCGGAATAATTAAAATGTATAACAATAAATTTTATTCGAAATTTTGCAACCGACTATTTTCATTGTCGCGTCGGGCCAATTTTTAATACCTACATGAATACTAATTTTATGGTTCGTATGCTCAAAAAATAATATGATTTCGTATGTATAGTATATATGGATCAAAAATATATAAAGCACTAGATTCTGTGACTTTGTAACATAAAAAATAAATAAAAATTTTAAATTATAAAGTTTATGTATCTAGCGACCGACTGTGCAAACGAAATTATCCTTCTCGCAATGATAATCCCAATGGAATTTGTAGCATATTTCATTTTAATTGGAATGTATCCCCGTTTGAATCAAATTTAGTTGAATCGGATAGCATACGGTTTTTATTGCTAAAGGGATACGATTTTTTTTATATCAAATTAGAGTTATAATTAGTAAAAGCATGAAGTTAAAAATAAAATCCGACTTTGCAAGGATTATTGGATTTTTAATTATGATTTTTATGAAAAATTCGAATCGAGTGTTTTTTTTATTTATTCCTGAAAATTTCTGCTGCATCCGAAATTATGGACTAGCTGTGGAAAATAAAGTAACATTTTTGTGATCCCAAATACAGGCTCTCTTCTCAGGTTTGCAAAACATGACTGAGCCCGCGTACTCGCTGTTCTTTCACTTCATTAAAGACATCAAAAATTTATCAAATTCTTGATCTCGTGGTTGAAGAGAACTATTTAAGTATCGTCATCTACAAGGTTTGGCCATAATTTATGGCACATCACTTTTCTCTCCAAAGTCATCAGTCATTTCTCATATTCATTATTCCGTGTCTAAATCTCACACTTATATACATGACAATAGGTCTAAACAATTTCTTGTATCTTATATGTTGCACTTGGATTTAAACGTCTCATCGATCGAGTGCACGTATATGACAGTAAATTTAAAAGAAATTTTGATTCTAAATGTTTATTCCTACTACTATTCTAACTAGAATCAGCCTTAACGAGGGAGTGGTAATGTGTCATCTCTTTAGTTTACTTTTGACCGAGGCGTCTAATCAAAAACGAGCAATTTGCAAATTACTTCAAAATGTTGTGAGAAAAGTTTCCTGGGGGTGTCTACAATGTCAAACATATTTGAGCCTGAAGACTAATTACTCCGAGAGAGAGACAACTTTGGTAATTTATGTAAGATGAACATCTGGATCACGTATCTGGTGGTAGTCCAGCATATTAGTTAGCAGTTAGGCGGAAGATTCCCAATTTAATGAACTTTTGTGTTACTAATTATTTCGTTAGATCTTAAGTAAAGGCTGTGGAAAGCATCAAGAAAGCTAAAATGTCCTACACCTTGCCTAGAGATTCACTTACTAGAATGATACAGAGCAAGAAGTTATGTAGTCAAAGCGAGCATATTTTCTGATCACCTAACCAAAGGATTTATATCAAACAACGTTTAAGCATCCTGGAAAATTTCACAAACCATTATGACTCCTAAACTTAGTAAAAATCAAACGAAGGTAGATCCTTATCGCCCAATCAGTGTACTACTGACCCTCTTCAAACTCTTTAAACAAATTTTATTAAAAACTTAAACCAATTCTGGAACACGAAAAATTAATACTAGATCATTAGCTTGGATTTGAAGAAAAACCTGGAGTGGTTGACCAAGCTCACTAAACCGCATCATGAAATCAGAAACTGCCTGGAACAAGTTTCAACATTTACGGATGACACAGCAATACTAGCAATGTATAAATATCCAACGATACAGCTTCAAACAATTTGCAAGCTCATTTAGACGAAGTGGAAAAATGGATGAATAAATGAAGAAATACGGTTAACGATCGTAAATCAGCACATATTACGTTTACACTTCGCAAACGTAGGTGCCGAATCCAACTTTCGTAGGTGCCGAATCCAAGACCTGTTTTGTTGGCCGATTTTGTGAACGAAGAATGTCGTGTCCAACTGTGATGATTTTATGTATCCGATGTGTCGACTTTATCAAGATCATTTCTGACGTAAAATGCTTGGTAGAATGCTGTGATCCTCTACAGAACCGGAGTTTAGCTCGATGATCGACGGTAATATTAGATTGACGCGAGATAGGTAGTTGCTTAGTAGGTGGTGTCTGTCTATTTAGAAGCGAAGAAAAATATTCCTCCACACTTCTTTGACAGTTTTAGTGGCTATTGGTAACTCTCCTGTTTCATTGCTATTAGCGCTGCTTCGTGGCTGGAATTCTGTAGCTATTTCTCTTATGTATCGATATCTATCTCTTAGGCATGAATTTTGGATGTTATGTGCCTCTTGCTCATGCCAATCCCTTTTCTACTGCCTGCTTAGTAGATACATGGCTTTCCTCTCGGTTATGTAGGCATTTGTGATAGATTTCGGTGACCTACACGATCTTTCTCCTAAATGTAGCCTTTAAACAATCATCGTCCAGCTAAAAATTTTTAGGTCTAGATGAACTGCGGCCTATAGTGGACATTGATGCATCGGTTACTGCTGTTTTAATTATGTCTCATTGTTTTTAAATGAAGTCAGGAACTGGTTTATTCTCTAAGATTCCTGTTACAGTAGTTTCAAAAGTGGTACGAGTAAAGAGAAGTGGTCGATGTTGGCTCCACGTTTGGTTCTGATGTCGATAAGTCTACAAAAATGCTTTTCGGACAAGATAATGTGGTCGATTTGATTGACCGCCCTTCCATCGTTTGATTTCCATGTGCCTTTATGAATGCGCTTATGTGGGAAGAATGTACTGGCAACCACCAAATTGTACAGTAATGCTAGCTCAGTGGTGCGTGTCCCGTTGTTGTTTGATGTGGGGTGCAAGTAGTTTGGGTCAATGCTGATACGATATGTATAGCACTGCCAATTCGAGTGAAGTCGCCTAACACGATTTATATTGCATTATCTATTACATTTCCATCAATATCAAGTTCAGTGATTGTGTTGGTTTTGGATGGTTTGTTAAATATTTTATTGACAACTTTCCACTCACGTCTAATATCTCCTAAACTGTTTTCAAGGTCGGCAAAAAAAAATTATAGATATGCCGAAGCTGCTAGAGAAATGTTATAGCTTACCATGGAATACGATATTCGACATAATAGATGCCCATGATAAGGTGATTTTTCTCTCAAGTTTAATACGAGGCTTGTTTGATAAGTTTGATCCGGTTAAAACTGTTTTGATTAAATCTACTAATCCACCCTGGCTGAATGATAGCATTCTAAATATGATGAAAATTCGAAATTTCATTTATATTCGGTGGAAACGCACAAGAAATGTTGAACCATATAAAGAATACAAACCATTTAGAAACATGATTAGCAATGCCATTAAACATGCTAAAATTCAGTTTTAAACTTAAAGAATGGAAACATTCAAAAGTTATTCCGATACCTAAAAGGTAAATCTATCTGAATTGTCACTTGTTCGACCTATTAGTTTACTTCCATCACTGTCAAAGGTCTTAGAAAAAATTCTGATTTTGAACTATTTAGAGTCTAACAAAATGTTATCAATATACCAGTCAGCTTACAGAATTTTTCATAGCTCCACTTCTGCTTTCCTTAATATTACTGATCATATTCGAAGAACAATTGATTGTAAAAAAGCTTGTGTAATGGTACTATTGGATTAAAGTAAGGTGTTCGATCGAATTGACCACCAGCTCCTTATTAAGAAGCTCAATGAAAAGGTTCGGGTTTACTTACCAGCCTCTCGCTTAATATCATCATCTTATCGGCCTTTTGCAGACAGTATGATTTGTTTAGTTCTATTACCTGCAATTAAATGCAGGTATATCGCAAGGATCTGTTTTGGGGCCATTCCTGTGATGTTTATAAATGATATTACAACTGTCATAGACAGATCCAGATATAATTTGTTTGCTGATGATATTCAAATTTATAAATTTTGTAACACATGATATTTTTTTGTGAGTAGGTAAAAAAAACCTTCAAAAGGCGAAGGGTGGATTACTCCATCCTACAGTGTGATATTTGACTCACTAAAATATCACCTACCGGCTACGGGAAGACCCAAACCGGAACCGCTTTCGCATTACTTCGGTCTGGCCCGTCTTTCTAATGCCCCTCGTTCCATTTTTTCCCCTAAGTGTCCTCTAAGCAGCACTCTTCCTTCTTCCGTCGCAAAACTGATCCTACATAGCGTGATGTCACGCTCCATGCCTCTTCCTATCGGAGCATTATCTCCACTTTTGTGTCCGGCATTAATTCCCCCACTACTGAAGTGAGCCGTCTTTGCATCAATCACGAATCTATCGCATCCGAAAAAGGTGTGATGTGCATCATCCCGCTCTTCTGGGCAGTACAAACACTGAGGGGACCTCACCTTTCCTATCCTATGAAGATATGCCCTGAAGTACCCATGCCCCGTTAGGAATTGGCATGTAAAGAAATTTATCTCTTCATGGGCCCGACCAATCTATGGGCGAAGATTGCTGATCAATCTGACCGTCCATCGGCCCTTTTTCATCGTCTCCCACCTATGCTGCCATATATTCATAGTTTCGCTCTGAGCTCTGGTTGCAGCCTCCTTCCTTCCGACGCCCGCATTACTCACGTATATCTTACGACGTGGGCCAGCAAGTCGATCGGTATTACTCCGGCAACGGCTAAAGTGGCCACATCAGATACCGTCCTATAGGCACACGCCACCCTCAGTGCTCTTTTTCTCTGTGTCGCCACTATTCGTGTCCGATACTTTTGATGGGTCATCCCGCCAGCTCAAATCTCAGCACCATATAAAATAATCGACTGTGTAACTGGTATAAGGACTCTTCGTTATGGAATACTGTATATGGAATACAAAATTCTAACAAATAGAATTAACAAGATTATTAAATTGGCCAAAGTAAGGTATTTTTCCTTCCGTTCTGAACCCTTATTTGCCCTCGAAAACATTTTGGGAGAAAATTAGTTCCATTAATCCCTTATCATTAACTAAAGAGAAATGTCCTAGTATATTCTCAGCCAATGAACTAAATTGCCATTTTGCATCTAACAGTG
Source organism: Tipula confusa (assembly GCA_963556175.1). Classification (NCBI taxonomy): domain Eukaryota; kingdom Metazoa; phylum Arthropoda; class Insecta; order Diptera; family Tipulidae; genus Tipula; species Tipula confusa. The sequence goes on from OY744475.1 coordinate 200,453,665, forward strand.
TTGATTTAACAGAGCCTGATATAATTAATAATACAATAAATCCTTGTGATTCTTTAGAGAGCAGCTTTAGTTTTAATAATATAGATATAGTTGAACTTACTGATGCGATTGATTCTATTAAATCGAATGCAATTGGTGTAGATGAAATACCAATTAAGTTTTTAAAGCTTATTTTTCCTGTAATTGGTTGCTACATAATGCATGTATTAAATAGTTTGATAACGTTCTCAATTTTGCCGCTAGAGTGAAAATATTTAATTATTGTTGCAATTCCTAAATCAGATTTTCGACCGATTAGTCTACTTCCGGCTCTATCAAAGGTTTTCGAGAGAATACTCCACTCACAAATTCTGACGTATATTGAATCCAAAAATCTGATATCGAAATTTCAATCAGCATATAGACGTAATCACAGTACTACTTCGGCACTTCTCCATATTTCTGATGACACTCGCAGAGCTATTGACTGTGGTAAGATTTACTCTCTTGTATTATTGGATTTTAGCAAAGCTTTTGATAAGATCTCACATCCAATTTTGATTAAAAAACTCCAGCACTGCTTTCAATTTTCTATATCTGCTTGTCGTTTAATTCTGTCATACTTGTGTGAAAGATCACAGTCTGTTAAAATAGACTTAGAGGTATCCAATACCAGGTTTACTAACTGTGGTGTCCCACAAGGATCTGTTTTGGGACCTTTTTTATTCATGCTATATATAAACGACTTAACAAATATCATTCAACATTGCAGTTACCATCTTTTCGCTGATGATTTGTAAATCTACAAATTTTGCAATCCGAGGGATATTTCCAATTGTATTGAAGTAGTCAATTCCGATATTAATTTAATACAATGATCTACTAGGAATAAATTAAAAATTTACTGTAGTAAAACACAAAGTAAAATTATATCCTCTACTAATCGTTGTATTCTAAATCTGCCTAAAATAAAAGTTGTTGGCATGGAAATAAGCTTCTCTGAATCTGTAAACAATTTAGGAATCATTTTTGATAAAAATATGAGCTGGAATCTTCAAACTGAAGTTCTTTACGAAAAATAAAATTCGATTTACGAATTTTATTTTTGTATAATTATAGGAATCACTAGGGGTTGATTGATATTAATATAAACGAAGATTAAAAATGCTATCAAAACGAGCAAATCCCGACAAAAGAGTTCATCGATTTACCTAATAAAAAATGTAGTTTCAAATAGAAGTTTCGGCTGCAGTAAAGGCTGGTTTGAAAAATGTAAAACGCACCATAGTCCTCATAACATAAAAATGAAAGGTGAAGCCGCCAAAAGTGATACTTCTGCTGCTCATAAATGCCCCAATTTTCTCAACAAGAAAAATTGAAGTGAGGGATTACGTTCCAGAATGTCGAGAGCAGAAAACTCGATAACGAGTTTTGAAGAGTTTTTTCTTGAAAGTAATGTTTTGGGTGCTTTCAAATTGAAACCACTCTTTAAACCTATCTTAAAATCCAAGAACTTTAAAAGGTTAAAATACATATTATTTACAAATCATTAGGAGGTCCTACAAGAAAGCGTGGGTGACATCGAGGCCTAGTTTAAAAAGCATTTATGTCCTTCTTTTAAATTATATCTTTAATTGAAACCCCCAGATAACAAAGCGTTGGATTTGTTGGGCAATGGTCCCGGTCATCTTGTCAACTTTAGCGAATGATCTGGTAACGAAAGGGTGGAATGTTTACCTAAGAATACTACAGAATTGATACAGCCAATGGAAGCATAAACAAGAATGATTCTGTAGAGGAACGAAGTATGAAAGTATAGAGTCAACGAAAATTGATGGTTATAACAAAATGTACAAAAAAGAAAGGCACAGCAACGTAGCCAATGCTACTTATTTTTCTCATCGAATGCTTCTACATCAATTATTACTACACTAAAAATAAAAATCATAAAAATTTGGAATCTGATGTAGGTTCCTATGTAGATTTGAATTCTAGCTCTTTATCATAAAAACCAACAGAGATATGCATATACGCATGTTGTGACCCATTTACTCAAAAATTCGGTTAACGGAATTTTCAGGAACCAATTAATTCGTTAAGCGAAGGATTGGTGTATTTTGTTATTATTTGCAGTGAAACTCTTATTTGATTAAGCTGAGCAAGTGACTGATTTTCTCTTGTCACAACCCCCGAACTGATTGAGTTGAGTGACCTTAGAGAAAATAGAAACATTTTTAAATATTTAAAAGAAAAAATATTAAAGACCGAAATGTTTTTTGGAATTCAGCCCACTTGGAAGGTCTTGAGATTTTATGTTTGGCCAGAAAACGTTTAAAAACTCCAGTCAGTTTCGGACAACTTGAAAAATAATTTTCTAACTGAGTCTATATCCAAAATTAAAATAAAGAAATTAAAAAAAAACAAACAAAACTATTATTTTCTTATTTTTTATTGTTGACGTGTCAACAATTCACGTCGACAAAACTTGTTATTGTTGACTCTACAAAAACGCGACGACAATGATTGTCGACGTCGACGTTTGTTGATATATATATATATATATATATATATATATATATATATATATATATATATATATATATATATATATATATATATATATATATATATCATGAATTATCAAGAATTGTACTCCAGGTTAGTTTATAATAAGTATTTTATTGAAAATAGGTCATGTGAATAAAGCCAAAAGTATGATGTAAAGCACTCTGTACAGCATTATTTATGCCGCCGCAATTGAACCGAACAAATTCAAAAGTCTTAGTTTCCATTTAAACGTTTTCATTATTCATTATCGATGGCACCGAGCACAGGGCAGTTTTTTCATAATTGTATACTTCTAACATCTCATCAACAATATTTTATTTTACCAATATTGACAAAACACGACAAAAAGAAGAATCATTGATCCAATTTAAAAATTGATATAAAGTTTAAAATGTGTAAAATTGTTTCGAATGACTTGCATCAAAGCTAAAAGTTTTATTTGTAATATCACGTCACGTCAAATAATTTGCAGCCGTGCTTATTGCTGTTTGGTAAAGATATAGCAAGATAGTAAAAAAAAGAAATAAGTCATCTATCTCACCGATATCATAATGTATATACTTACCCATACATAAAATGAAAAAGTGTCGAAATGATATACCTGCAAAGTTTAATACTTTAGTAATCCAATTTTTATCTTAGAAATGTCAAAATAGTAGAAAACTTTCGTATCTGATGAAAATTAGATTAGAATCAATTTTATTTTTCCGTCGATTTTCAAAATCGTTCTGATATATAAAAGAAAAAGCTCGCATCTATACCAAGACATCATCTATATATACCTGAGGTTGTTTTATACACTACTATTTTATCCTTTTACAGTGTTAAAGTTTTAGGATAAGGATCAGTTTTTTGTTTTGTATCAAAACACGAATGTCATATTTAGAGTAACATATTTATGTGTGCGGGTGATATCGATTTATCATTGTTAGTGCGATGAGGTGTGGTTGAGTCGAGATGGTGCGATTAGATGAAACATACTTTTCTTATCGACTAATTATGTTATATTCATCAATTATTGAAGCGTATACGAAATCAATATAAATTTAATTATAAAGTTAATAATTTTAAGTAATCAAAATTTTATTATTCGATAAATAAAAATAAACTATAAATTATTAATTTAATCAAATAAATAAATATTGGCTGTTTACATATTTAAATTGAAAAATGAGATGGAAACGCGTGAAAAATTTACTATTGTACATTTTGATGAAGTCATCATCATATAATAATAAATATATGTATATGGGAAGATCAGATGGGTCAATTGGTTTGTTTATGCGGTTATACAAGGGCACATCGATCATTTTTATACTATAAATTACTGTCACAATTATTCTGTTGATAAATTGACGACGTCACGTACACATCTCTATACCCTTTTTCGTTTCTTTATTTTAAAGTAAAAATTAAATTTCCGTTTTATAAGTTTTAGCAAAAAATTCAAGGATTTCGGGTAGGTATACCGTATACGTATACCTGAGATAATTTTTTATTTCCTTACATTCATTTGCGTTGTATTTATGTGTATCCTTTAATCTGTCAATTTAGTTCCCGTGTTCTAAAAATTATTACGCATATAACAGAAATCGATAAGGTAATCGTTAGCATTAGCAGTATTTTTGTATTTATTTGTAGAAACCGAATTTAATGGTTTACAATATTGGGAATGGCACGTAATATATGTGGGTTACATTTTATAAATAATTTAGTTCGTTGAGACATACACCGTATTCCTGGGTAATTGAGTATAAAGTAAAATAATTACCAAACGAACAGGGGTATGTAATCAGCATGTTTATAAGACAAGTGCTTATTATCGACATTAGAGCGTCAAATATTGCAATTGTACCCGGTTGTTACAGCCATTATTTTATAATACAAAAATTGTTTACAACTCTAACTTTAAATGAAACAAGTGCCAACAACAATCATCGAGTTAATTATCCAGTATCTTACTATAGTTACTGATTTGTATAGAACGACATCAGGAATTTCGATTCTTTTGACAGTATTGCCAGCGGCAACCAGTACTAAAATCAATTGTGTTTAGGTCTCTAGAACCTGTGACCATATATTTTGTTTTAGTCCCTTTGATTTAGAGACTAACGAAACCCAAGAATCATATAGAAGTGGACCCAGTAGTTATTTTACACTTTACCGTTCAGTCCAATTACACAGATATGATTTGCATACGCCGGTACCTGGTTGGACTGATGATATAAAATGATGCCCTGAGATAAAAGAGTATTGGAGATAAAGCATTTTCTTGTTGTACACAAACTGTTATTGTCGTTTTAGATATACGCATATATTTTTCAAGTATTTAAAATCTAATTTGTATTAATTTTAAAGTTTTATGTTAAATAAAGTGTATATAAATTAGATTTTCGTTTTAATGGTCATAAAATGGTTAATTTAATTTATTTGTAATGTTTAATCAATTTTTTAAAATTTAATTTATATTAATTTTAAAGTTTTTTGTCAAATAAAGTGTATTTAAATTAGATTTTCTGCGATTACATGACGTATTGGTCATAAAACGATTAATTCAATTGATTTGTAATGTTTAATGAATTTTTAAAAATCTAATTTGTATTAATTTTAAAGTTTTATGTCAAATAAAGTGTATATAAATTAGATTTTCATTTTATTTGTCATAAAATGGTTAATTTAATTTATTTGTAATGTTTAAACAATTTTTTAAAATTTAATTTATATTAATTTTAAAGTTTTATGTCAAATAAAGTGTATTTAAATTAGATTTTCTGCGATTACATGACGTCATAAAACGGTTAATTTAATTGATTTGTAATGTTTAATCAATTTTTAAAAAATCCAATTTGTATTAATTTTAAAGTTTTGTGTCCAATAAAGTGTATATAAATTAGATTTTCTGCAATTACACGACGTATTTGTCATAAAACGGTTAATTCAATTGATTTGTAATCTTAAATAATTTTTTTTAAAAATCTGATTTGTATTAGTTTTAAAGTTTTGTGTCAAATAAAGTGTATATAAATTAGATTTTAATTATATTTGTCATAAAAAGGTTAATTTAAATTATTTGTAATGTTTAATCAATTTTTTAAAATTTAATTTATATTAATTTTAAAGTTTTGTGTCCAATAAAATGTTTATAAATTAGATTTTCGCTATATTTGTCATAAAAAGGTTAATTTAAATTATTTGTAATGTTTAATGAATTTTTTAAAATCTAATTTGTATTAATTTTAAAGTTTTGTGTCAAATAAAGTGTATATAAATTAGATTTTCATTTTATTTGTCATAAAACGGTTAATTTAATTGATTTGTAATGTTTAATCAATTTATTAAAATTTAATTTATATTAATTTTAAAGTTTTTTGTCAAATAAAGTGTGTATAAATTAAATTTTCGTGCGATTTTATAACGCACTTATTATAAAACGGTTAATTCAGTTGATTTGTAATGTAAAATGAATTTTTAAAATTTAATTTGTATTAATTTTAAAGTTTTGTGTCAAATAAAGTATATATAATTTAGATTTTCGGTGATTACATGACGCATTTGTCATAAAACGGTTAATTCAGTTGATTTGTAATGTTTAATGAATTTTTAATAAAATCTAATTTGTATTAATTTTAAAGTTTTGTGTCAAATAAAGTGTATATAAATTAGATTTTCATTTTATTTGTCATAAAACGGTTAATTCAATTGATTTGTAATGTTTAATGAATTTTTTAAAATCTAATTTGTATTAATTTTAAAGTTTTGTGTCAAATAAAGTGTATATAAATTAGATTTTCATTTTATTTGTCATAAAACGGTTAATTTAATTGATTTGTAATGTTTAACCAATTTTTTAAAATTTAATTTGTATTAATTTTAAAGTTTTGTGTCCAATAAATTGTATATAAATTAGATTTACTGCGATTACATGACGTATTGGTTATAAAACGGTTAATTCAATTGATTTGTAATGTTTAATGAATTTTTTAAAAATCTAATTTGTATTAATTTAAAAGTTTTGTGTCAAATAAAGTGTATATAAATTAGATTCTCGTGCGATTTTATAACGCATTTATCATAAAACGGTTAATTTAATTGATTTGTAATATTTAATAACTTTTTTAAAATCTAATTTGTATTAATTTTAAAGTTTTGTGTCAAATAAAGTGTATATAAATTATATTTTCATTTTATTTGTCATAAAACGGTTAATTTAATTGATTTGTAATGTTTAATGAATTTTTTAAAATCTAATTTGTATTAATTTTAAAGTTTTATGTCAAATAAAGTGTATATAAATTAGATTTTCATTTTATTTGTCATAAAACGGTTAATTTAATTTATTTGTAATGTTTAATCAATTTTTTAAAATTTAATTCATATTAATTTTAAAATTTTTGTGTCAAATCAATTGTACACTTAATAAATGTTTGCAGCATGAAAGTGAAATAATAAATTTTGTGATTTACTGTGAAAATGCTTTATGTTACAGCCTACGCTTGAGTTCCTGATAAGAGACGTCAAACATTCCTTCTACTCCTTCGGTTTTGTTATATGTAACACAGGTGTACGGTGGCGCTCGGCATTCCGGGAGTTCCTGGTTCGTCCTTGGCAGCACATTCTAATCAATTAAACGTTAAAGAATTCAATTTAGTATGGCAGAAAATAAATCAATAAGTTTGAAATAAGTCTCGTTTCGAATTCACCCTCATTAATTTTTCATTCGAACAAGTCTGAAAAATCTCTTGAACATTCAAACTCATAAAATGACTATAAAAGCTATGTTATTATACTATATACCAACACTTTTTCATAACTTTCGCTTTCAAATTATCCAGATTCGATTTCACAAGCAGAAACTAAAAAAAAACTATTATATATCCTGGATATAAAAAAACTTTTGTTTTTACTCGTTTGTGAACAATATCAATTTCGTAATATACATTTTGTGGCTAACTGGCTCCATAATCAACTCTACTCGGTTCTATAAGCAAAAAAGCAAAAAAAACTGCACGCTTCAACTTGTTTCAACTTTTTTTTGTATATTTAAAAACTTTTCTAGCAAAAAATTTAAAAAAAGCTCAAATTTAATAAACAAATTTGTTCCGCTTTTTTTCGTAGTACATAACCAAAAAAAAAATTTTTTTTTTTTATTTTACCATTAAATTAAATTTCATAAAAAAATGCATTTTGTGTTTATGTTGGTTTCGTTCTTTTGCAGTTCATTTATTGTTGTTGTTTTTTGTACTGATCGAAGTTCTTTTTCGAGAAAATTTTGTTTTTGAGTTAAATAGTTTTTCGTGTTTTTCATATTTTTTTTTTTGGAAATTTTAAAATTGTTTATATTGTATTTTTGTTTAAATAATAGAAAAGTGTTGTTAAAAAGTTGTGCTCGAGGATGACGACAACGACTATAAAGCAAGAGAAAAAAATGTAGAAAATTTTCTTATTTTTTTGTTGTGGGAGGTTTTTGATAAAGCTATGAAGAAGTATAGTAATGGAACTGGAAACAAGGTTTAGCTTTTCAGATTTAAACTTTTTTTGTGCACTGGGATACTAAAAAAAAAAATGTAATATTGAATTGGAATTTATGTATTTGTGTTAGGAATTTTTGTTTGTTTTCGATTTGTTGTTTTCCTCTAGTTTTTAAATTAGATTTTCCATTAGACTTTTCGAACCGTATTTACAGAAGATACAATTTATTTATTTTATTTTGTATTTTGTTTTCAAATAATTCTCGGTTTATGATAACTGAAGTTTCACTTGAATTTTGAAGCATTTTCATAAAATCATGATTATTATACAAGAGCATAACCGTATATGGTAAATCGTTTTGCTTAAGAGGATGATTTAGTAATATGGTTGTATTCGTTTCATCGCCCTCATTGCGCATAATATTTTTTTTATTGGATATTTAGTATATATAGTAAAACAAAATTTTCCATTTCATTAATTATCAAATAGTTAATTTTCGCCATATATTTATAATTAAAATAGTAATCATTTTTTCCGTTTCAAAATATATTTCTGTATGATTTGTAGTCAAAACCACACCAACCGAGTGCCATGGTGGTTTCAACAATAATACTTTATATATTTTATTGAAGCTTTTGATATTTTTTCACTTGACCAATTTTCTTTTAAAAACAAATTTTAGATTGCTATTGTATTTATGTTTAACCGCATGTGTATAGAAACAAGATTTTTACAGATGCTTATTTCGTATTTTTTTTTTAAATATAATGTAAAAAGCGATAGTAAAGCTCTTCTAGTTATCAGTATATTTTAATAGGTACAACTATAAAATATACTTGCTTTTTGTATCAAAAATTATATATATATATATATATATATATATATATATATATATATATATATATATATATATATATATATATATATATATATATATATATATATATATATACATGCGATAATGAAAGATAACAAATTTTTGTTATATAAACTCGATTGAAAAATAAATAATTCCACGGGGGGATTTTATGTTTTAGAATTGAATTCTAAAATCTGAGAATTGATAGGGTTCTTAATGTGTGTGTATGACATATCTATTACTAATGCTTATCGGTGATAAAAACATGTTTTTTTAGCCCTAAAGTATTTATTATTTCTTTTAAAATTATCTAATCGTATTAGGTATAAGTCTCTCAAGACGAGACACGGATTAAATCTTAACGTAAATTGTTTGAAGTATTTGTCATGATTTATGTCAGCAATGATATAGATTTATTGTAGATCGCAGAATTATCTTTAATTGTATTATAGACTTAGAATAATTCGTCGATTTGCTGATACATAGCACAAATATTAATATCAGATTTTAATAAAGGTTTTACTAGTAATGGTGCTGGTTGAATGCAAAGAGAATAGATCTTTGAACTTTAAAATTGAAAGTTCCCCGGGAAAATTATTTACTTATTACTGCCATATAGTACAAAATTTTCTTTTGTTCCCGAAACATTGAACAATTTAATGACAACGAATGAAGCTAAATCTGATATCGAATAGCCTACAACTAATCACCAGAAAAATTTTACAGACAATATTTGGTTCCTTAGCAGTGCTCTGACGTTTGTAAAATGTATTTACCAAAAGAACAATCTGTTGTTCTTCTGAAAAATAATGGAGAAAGAAACGGCAGATAAGTACAAAAATGCGGAAATTGGTTGGTTTAAAATCAATATCGAAAAATTTAAAATCAATATCCAGGGCAACTGAAAATAGAGGATTGCTTGATTTTGAAAGTATTGTTAGGCTAGATTCTGTTAGATAGCAAACTGAGTATACTCATAAGAAAAGCAATCATAGAAAGTCGAATGAAAAAAAAGGGAACGTTTTTTCGATTGAAATTATTTTGCCAGTGGTAATTAAATATAGATAGTGATTAGTGTTATCGTTGTGATGTTGATGAAGGCGATCCCTCGGTTTGATGCTCCAGATGTGTCTTGATCGACGTCAGAAATGGAATGAACGAGTTTATGCTTTTCGTTTATCATCTCGTCTTTTAACTAATGTGGCGCTCCATCTCGTGATGAACACTGCAATCATCGTTGTACCATAAGCACGCCTGTTGGTACTCGGTGTTATGGCAAACGTATAATTAAGTAAATTATATATTTGCCTTTTCTGTTCGGATGAGTAAAACTCAACCGCTACAAAATTATAAAGAGTGGCAGTCTTTTTATGATCTTTTCGTGTCAGCAGTTCATGAAAATGCAACACTATCACCGGCTCAAAAATTTCAGTACCTTAAAGGACTGTTAAGAATCGAAGCACTGGCCCAAACAAGACGTTTTGCTATAAATTCCCTGAATGATCAATTGGCAGGAGGACCCATTTTGCAATCCAGTTTAGTAGAATTACGACTCCGTTTCATAATTCACAAAATAGTGTTTACAGCTGATATAGAAAAGATGTTTAAACAAATCCTTATGATAAATCACACTCTGAATACCAAAAAATCGTCTGGAGAAGCGAAACGTCGAACTATCTATCGAATAGTGCACTAAACTATCGAATAGTGCTGAATTTCTGTAAATGATTCCGAAAACCCACAAGGTGGTCTCTAATTTAAACTTTGAAGGTGATACCCAGGCAATTTCCATACTGGGAGTAAATTATTCTCCAAGCGATGAAACCGCAGTTATTTATAGCAGGGTGAAAACAACAAACGGTTATAAAACCAACATTTTAACTCGGAAAATCAAGGTTGCTCCAATTAAATAGTTAAGCGTTTCACGTCTCGAGCTCTGTGCTGCACTTTTGTTAACCAAATTAATGATATCAGTGTTAAAAATATTTAAAAATAAGGTTATGATAAATTATAGATTGTGGACGGATTCTACAATTTTACTGAATTGGTTGTCATCGTGTCCGAGGAAGTGGCAAACTTATGTAGCAAACCGCGTGTCATTTTTATTGCAACACACCAATCGAAGTCAGTGGAGCCATGTTTCATCAACCGATAATTCAGCAGACTGTGCATCTAGAGATTTGTTCCCAAACGAGTTGATCGTGTTTAAATTTTGGGGAGATTAGCTAACGGGTCTCAATTGACACAGTACTTCATCGAGTCAAGAAGAGATGCGTTTTTAATTTTGTGATGAGCTGGTTGCTGCTTTTATGTTTTGCTTGAAAATAAATAATCTCACCAACCAAAATCCACTTTGTAAAAAGTCAAAACTAACATCAGTTTTCCTTTCTTAGACAATGTGAGTTTATTACGAGTAGGAGAAAGGCTGTCGCAAATTTCCATACGACATGAATTATCCAATTATACTTCAATCACGACATTGAAGTATAACATTGTGACAATCTTGATTATTAAAGACGAGCATCATAGACAGTCCCATGCATTTTAATCCGCCAGCTGCTCATAATTTTGGAGGTTTATGGGAGGCACTCATAAAGTTCACCAAGTATTATTTAAAGAGAGTAATCGGCGAGACACGATTAACTTTTGAAGAGATGACGACGCTTTGTGAAATGTCATCAGACAATATGGATCCGTTGACTCTGGGCCACTTTTTAATTGGGCATGTAATTAACTTGTTATCTGAACCTAGCCTATTAAATATAAAAGAAAATAAACTATCGAGGGGGCAGCAAATGTAACAAATGGTCCAACTTTTTTGGCGAAGATGGCATCAGAAGTACCTGCTGACACTACAGCAACGATATAAATGGAAGGTTTCAACTCCAAATACAATACTAGGATATCTCGAAATCAACATGGACAAAGATGTTACACCAACCAAATGGTTAATGGGACGTATTGTCAATTTAAGCCCAGGCAAGGATGGATTAATGCGGGTGGTAGATGTCAGAACCCAATATGGACAGTTAAAATGTCCAATTACGAAAATTTGAGTACTACCTGTTTATTATTACGGTTATTATTGTTTGTTTGACATTTATTATTATATTTTGCATATAAATATGCAATAATGTTTGACAATAATAATCTGTACAATATTGACCTGTAGGGCCGTCTATAAATTAGTAGTTTTAAGTAATTTTTTCACGAGTTGAAAGTTATTAATGTATTATTGCTATGCCATTCACCATTGTGCATGACTTAAAGTTCAATTAATTTCTCAGTCACATAGGAAAATTGGAAAATGTATGTTTTGCTTCTCATAGACAATATGAGGACGATTTTGATTGAGGATGGAAGATAAAAGTTATTCTTGATGCATCTCCTTACATGCAACCATTTTTAAAACTGAAACGACTTACAATAACCAATTTAAGGTACCTGCATCTTTGAGATCTACAAGCTCCTTGAGCACAAAAATGATGTTGACGTCATTAGGTCTGCTAAGCTTATTGTGTGAAGCTAAGCTAGAATAACAAGTGGCTAAGCACCTCAGAAAGTGATTTCTTCAAAGAGATGTTAATTTTAAGAACGTTTTGGAAATATTGAAAATATAATAAAAAAAGCAAGTCCGCTTAACACAAAGCATTAGAACTAAGGAAGACACACAATTTGCTAATCAATTTATTCAATTAGGTGATGGTAATCTGACCAATAAACATGCTTGAAATACCCCAGCAATTTTTAATCTATTACTGACTAACAAGTATGGTAATTGCTATAAATGATTCTGCTTATAAATAGAACTATTCGGTTATATTGCATCCTACGAGTATCGATGTATTAAATGAATGACGAACTAAATAACGAACCAGAAAGGATGAAATGTTTAACAGAATTCTTGGTTTAAATTACACCAATAGACATGCCTATTATGTTGCTATGAAATCTTTTAAAAAGCTCTGTGTAAAAACACAATGCTATTTTACCGTTAATGTAATTACTGCCAATAGAAATTCGTATTGAAGAAAGCTCTTTAATAAAAACGCGCTAAGCAATTCATAAAAATCAGATATTAGATATAAAACAGATCGGGTGGTTTGTAAGCAAAGCCTTTAAAAAGCTAGCCGTCACAAGTAAACAATTTACCATAAAATTTAAATAAATTTCTTTAAAAAATACACTGAAAGCTTATGATTTAAATATTAAAAAATTCAAAGTTCAAGTTCAAGTATATAAAGCTGAGTTTCAGTTACTTTTTTTTAACTGAGAGCAAATCTCTGCGGTGGCACTTTAACAACTTAAGTCTTAAAAATTATAGTTTTAGATACACATTTAAAAGCTTTCATAATTGATCATAATTTTCCGTAAAGTTTTAATTTTTTTTATTTATTTAACTTTTATGTTTTATAAATCTACCACTGTCGATCAAAGTCGTTTTTATTGATAAAACATAACTCAACGTAAGTTTCTCGTTCATCGCAATTAAACCACGTTTAATTTAATTAAATGCGTCCCGAAAATCGTTAAATTTACGACTACACATTTATATCATACTCTATACAATATACTGTATGGTTTAAAAGTCGCCATAATCTCCAAAATTAATAAAACTGGCAACGATAAATTTTATTTTTGTTGAAAATTTATGACTTTTCCAGATAAACACAAAACCTATTGTAGCAGAAAATCGACAACAAAAAAAAAAATTAAACATTGTAAACGATGAAAAGTTGGTTTAACTCATCACCGGTCATCCCACAAAAATCGAACCAAAAAAAAAAAATAAAAATTATCGGACGTTCATGCAAATAATGTCGATCGATAGTTTGGATAATTGAAAACAGACAGGAAAATTAGTTATATATTCTGTTAAGACTTGTATATAATCCTAAAAAAAAATCTGACAAAGCTATAAAAATGTTTCACACAAACCTTATGACTTGTCTAGATAACAAAAAAAAAAAAAAAAAATATCGTCTCTAAAATGAACTTTCGTTTCTCTCAACCTATATTTTCATTATACCCAATTTTGTTATAGTACCGATGGAGCAAAGCCCAAAAATGTATACCATCAACAATTAAACCATCCCTGTTAGTACAGTGAAATTTACGGTTTATAAAAAAGATAACCGACAGCAAAAACAAAAACATAAACAAATGAGCAGCTTTCCTTCTGTAATTGATTTTTATTGTTATTATCATTAAAAAAAACATTAAAATACACAAATATAAATTTACTTGGAAAATTTAATTAAATTATCATTAAAATTTGACGTTGCATTTTACAAAAAAAAAAAAAAAAAAAATTAATGTTGTTGTCAGCGTTCGATTCAACATTGAAGTTTTCGTCACTAAGAACAATTTTAAAATTTCTAAAATTTGTTTTTATAAATATTTCGATTTTGTTGCTACTGCTGGCGGGTTTTGATAATGACTAGTGAATGCCTCATTAAACACAAATCGTCGAAAATTTAATGTTTTAAAATTATTTTTTTATGTTGTATAAATTTAGAAATAATTTTGATGGCGAGGAAGAAGCTTTTAAAGTTTATGAACGATGTGTTGGTGATTTTTATTATTGTTAAGTTTTTTGACATTTATTATTAGTACAATACATAATATGTTGAAAATAATTTATAATTGTATATTTTAATTTTTATTTGCAGAGGTCCTTTCTCCATAGTACGAAGATGTATTCACAGAGAATCAAATCAACAGTTTGCCGTTAAAATAGTAGATGTAGCAAAATTTACAGCAAGTCCGGGCCTAAGTACAGCAGGTAATTATATTTTTTTTATTAACTTTATGTAACCACCAGAATTAAATAAATAAACATTAGTTTCTTGAAACACTATTTCTTTATTACCACAATAGTTTACTGCGAATTAAAACTTTAAAATTACATTGTATTTATTTTTCCATTTTCTTATTTACATTTTCACGGTTACAAATACTACTGATCCGAATGAACATATATAGTAAAAACAAATTGTATCCCGAATGTTTTTTCGAAATGTCTCTACGGGGTCCTACTGTGCTTTAATATATGATCCAATTTATCACATAACCAATATTCCAGCCTGTGCTCTAATCCCTTCCTTAATCTATAATACTGTGTTTATTTTATTTTTATATCATCCCACCGCTGTCACCAATTGTTACGTTTTGCCTGTTCCAAATTCAGAACTCTTCCACAAATACATACACTTTGCTCAAGAATAATTTTAAACCCATTTATCTTAACACAAAACTGATCATTATAATAATATGTTAATTAATAGACAACATAAATACTGTGGATCAGGTTTAGTTAGGTCTGGTTATCTTCTAAAAGACCCGCATTTAAAAAATCAGAAATGCTTGCTTAATTCAAATTTAGATGTTTGAACTCCTTTTCGAATAATTTAAATTTCTGTTCGACTTGTTCAATTTCGGTTTCTAACTTTTGCTCAAATGTTTTCATCAATTGTTGAACCTCTGCTTTAAACATTTGAATTTATTGAAATTTGTTTTAACTTTGAACTGATGAATGTCGATCTTGTAATTTATCTAGTTCGCATTTGAACCATTTTGTTTTGGCCATTTACGATCATTTTGTTTGCTCTTTGAAACTGAAGATCATTAGAAAATTTTAAAACCTCTATTTGCCCTATCATTTAGTTAATTTTGCTCTGCTGCTACTCTTGCTCCATTATTTGTTCCATGGCAGCATTGAACTATTACAACTCGAAAATTCTGAATGGTTTTTTATTTCTTATATACCAACGGTTGTATTTTTTCTACATTTTTCTGAACCATTTCTTCTTTTATTTTACTTTCTTATTTATTTTGGACTAGTATTCTTCCGGGTTTAACCCCTCTCTCTCTCTTTTTCGTTAGTTGGTAAATTTTGTTGCCCAATCTCCCTTTTCAATTTAAAAACTTTCAATTCGATAATCGCCATTTTCTTACTATTTACAATCCCACCCTTGTCACTAATTGTTACGTTATTGCGTATTTCGAGTTTGTATCACTGAATTGTCATTAAATTCCACCAATATTTATTGTCCTCCAATCAATAAACACCACAACAAATTCAACTGTAAACACTGTTAGTTTATTACCACAATAATTTACTTCCAATTAACATTGCCATTAGGAGGGGCTTTGACATTAATATTTCTTTTTTATATTGAGCATTAAATACAACTTTTCTTATTAAACAACAAGATGCCAATTTTTGCTTCTGCATATCATTTTTAATACTTCTATATAAAATGTCTCTAAAACAAAAATAAAAATTAAAGTTGATAAAAAATTCTTAAAATTAATCATTTGTTCGTTGATTGTGGTCCTACTATTAATAACATCCTGAGCACCACACAATTTTTTAAAGCCGCACTTACAAATTTTAGTTTGAAAAAAAAATCCAAGTAACAATCTAGTTCATAAATTATCAGTTGATTATCGTTTAGCTAATTTTAAAATCTAAAACCTGATAAGCACAATTTATTAAATTTATATATTAATTTCCCGCCATTCATCTTCCCGGAGGGGTTATTAAAATGAATAATGATATGGTTTACACACATTTTCTTTTGCTCAACATATCTTAAAAATTAATTTTAACAAACATTTATATTTTTTTACATACCGCATAGAAGACACATCGCAGTCATAATTTTTAATCATATTGTAACGGCAATAAAAGCTAATTTATGATATTATTAGATTTGTTCCGTTTTATGTTCTATGCGCTATGTGTTTGTTTGTACATGATCAAATATGTCTTGTTAAGTTGTTTGCCTTGTCGTCGTCGAACAAAATGAATATCATCAACGAAATACATTCCGACAGACGGCAAAAAAAATAAAATGACAACAAAAAAATGCTCAATAAAATTAAACAAAAAAAAGAAACTCGGAAAATAGGAAAAGCTTTTTGTAGTTTTCTTTCCTGGATGTTCTTTTTATAAATGTTTATATTATATATTTATATATTATTGTGTGTGCTTTTCCTTGATGCTTTTTGTTCCACTGAATTATAGCCTTCTGCTTTTTATGTTGCTTCCTATATGTTTATATTTTTTATTTGTATGTATATACAAAGATACCTTAGCCATATAGTAACTATGCACTTCACAGTTTGACGCAATAAATTTATAGTTTAATTATTTTTATACTTCTACCCGAACCACATACTCATTTTCAATTGTTGAAAGGAAAACTTATTTTTTATAATTATTTGAAATGTTATTATTACTTCAGGGCAAATTAACTTTAGTTTCTCATTAGCCATTTCATATATTATGTGTGTGTCCTACACTGCTGTTGATATCTTGTGCTTAAAGGGACAGTTTATTTAATAATTTTATTTTAAGTTATAAGTCGATGTTTTTTATGTTTTCTTTTGACATTTTTGACATATACGTATGGATTTCAGAAATATGTTGATTAGACATATAATTAGTCGGTAAATGAATATAATTTAAATAGATGGGAAGCAATTATTTTCTAAAATTGTCATTATACAAGGAGGATATTTTTATGATGTCTATATATCAGCGATTATCAATTGTAAAGTGGGTTTTGACAATTAAAAAGAGCTTTCAGTTAAAGAAACAAAAATTTACATTATCTAAACGAAAAGAAATACTTTGATAGTATCTTTAATCTGTGCTTCTATGAAAAGTTTGAAATAATAATAAACTTTAATTAATAACTGTGCGGTTTCCAACACGCTTTCAATATTGTCAAACAAGAGTTCCTAACTTTAGTTATTTATTTTGCATTTATTTAATTATTTATTTAATATAATAATATAATAATATAATAATATAATAATATAATAATATAATAATATAATAATATAATAATATAATAATATAATAATATAATAATATAATAATATAATAATATAATAATATAATAATATAATAATATAATAATATAATAATATAATAATATAATAATATAATAATATAATAATATAATAATATAATAATATAATAATATAATAATATAATAATATAATAATATAATAATATAATAATATAATAATATAATAATATAATAATATAATAATATAATAATATAATAATATAATAATATAATAATATAATAATATAATAATATAATAATATAATAATATAATAATATAATAATATAATAATATAATAATATAATAATATAATAATATAATAATATAATAATATAATAATATAATAATATAATAATATAATAATATAATAATATAATAATATAATAATATAATAATATAATAATATAATAATATAATAATATAATAATATAATAATATAATAATATAATAATATAATAATATAATAATATAATAATATAATAATATAATAATATAATAATATAATAATATAATAATATAATAATATAATAATATAATAATATAATAATATAATAATATAATAATATAATAATATAATAATATAATAATATAATAATATAATAATATAATAATATAATAATATAATAATATAATAATATAATAATATAATAATATAATAATATAATAATATAATAATATAATAATATAATAATATAATAATATAATAATATAATAATATAATAATATAATAATATAATAATATAATAATATAATAATATAATAATATAATAATATAATAATATAA
Source organism: Tipula confusa (assembly GCA_963556175.1). Lineage (NCBI taxonomy): Eukaryota > Metazoa > Arthropoda > Insecta > Diptera > Tipulidae > Tipula > Tipula confusa. Next base: position 200,472,189 of record OY744475.1, read on the forward strand.
TAATATAATAATATAATAATATAATAATATAATAATATAATAATATAATAATATAATAATATAATAATATAATAATATAATAATATAATAATATAATAATATAATAATATAATAATATAATAATATAATAATATAATAATATAATAATATAATAATATAATAATATAATAATATAATAATATAATAATATAATAATATAATAATATAATAATATAATAATATAATAATATAATAATATAATAATATAATAATATAATAATATAATAATATAATAATATAATAATATAATAATATAATAATATAATAATATAATAATATAATAATATAATAATATAATAATATAATAATATAATAATATAATAATATAATAATATAATAATATAATAATATAATAATATAATAATATAATAATATAATAATATAATAATATAATAATATAATAATATAATAATATAATAATATAATAATATAATAATATAATAATATAATAATATAATAATATAATAATATAATAATATAATAATATAATAATATAATAATATAATAATATAATAATATAATAATATAATAATATAATAATATAATAATATAATAATATAATAATATAATAATATAATAATATTATTATTATATTATTATATTATAAATTATGTCTTCCGCTAAGGATCACTTTTGGGCACTTATTATTTCTGATCTATTTTAACTCAATTTGTCAAATTAATTTCTTAGGACAGGTGATAGTATTTGCAGATAGTTTGGCGATAAACTACTGTGCAATTATTAGCTCTTACGATGAAACATCTATGATCGAAAGAGATTTAGACATCTCTATTCGCTCCAAAACGTTTTCAAATTATTTAAGCCCTTCATATTCGGCATCTTAATCTCTTCATGTAGTAGACTATTTACAAATCGTCACAGAACTATTTCAGATATCTATACACAGAAGCCTTATAAACTTCATACTGATTGGTAACTATTCTATATACTCTGAACAGGATGTCAAATTGTGCTACGCAATATCAAATCCAGTTTTGGTCGTATTATAAAGCAGTTCTTAATTTCGCACTATTAACTGTCACTATTCACAGTATTCTTCCACCAATAGTTGGATCTTTTTTCTAACAAAATAGTAGCGCTCCGGATACAAAATGTTTAGTGTAGGTAAAATAATTTTTAGAATGGAATTTTTTAAACCATACCCAACTGCTGCCAAAAATGCTAAAAGTTTCGGTAAATAGGTAAAATATTCTTGCAAAACTCAGACTGCCGTAAAAATTCCTGATCCACTGATAGTTAAAAAATATTTTAAAACGTTTTAAGTTGTCATGCGTGGATTGTTTTCCATAGAGTGACGTATAGTTTAGTATTGACTCGATTAGACCAAATTGTTCTTTAATCGTTCTATATGCAGTGTAAAAACTAATACAATTATTGGGAATCCCCTAAATATAATAAATACCGCTTCTGTTATTAAGAGAATTGTCTCTAAATGTTTGTACCCTTATGAAGTTATCATAAATATTACGGTGGTTTCAAGGTCAAAATGTTCTTTGTTAAAATGCTAAATCACACTGGCCGATTTTTGTTTTCGATAATTTCGTCGGTTCCTTTGTTATTTTTAAACAATTGTTGATTCGACGTTGATAAAGGTTAGTAGATGCGTGGCGTTATATCAAAAAAGTCAAAATAACAAAACAAAATTCCTAAGCATAATTTATCGACCTTTTGTATAAATAGAGTGTGTGGCAAGTCAACATAAATCGTTAATCTTTCAACCAGTTGATTCATGTGCTTGTGTTTAAGAACGAATTGACTGTATTCATTTGAATATGGAATTGGATAAGCAGGATCTTAGCAGCCCAATTTGATAAATTATAATATTATAATGAGTGTATATCAGAGGTACCATTATAAATTAGCAATTACGTTTGGTTGCTAATTACCCGTATTAGTTATGTTTGTTGCGTGTATATATAGTCTACTTATATTGCGTGGGCACGAACATAAAAATATATATCTTAATCCGTCATTTCATCTTGAAGCAATTTATTTTATTTAACATATAAATCTTTTTCGATATATACAATAAAAAAAAATGATATTTCTAAAATAATATTAAGATATATCGTATTTTGACAGAATATCTTTCTTATATCGTTTCGTCTGTATCGATATATGTATATATGTATGTATAAGTATATATTTGCAAAAGTATTGATTTGTAATTAATTTGATACTAAAATTAGATCGAAAAATGTCACATCTTTAAGACGACAAATTTTCTATATAAATACGACATGTTGTAATTGAATGGTTGTGATTAAATCAAATGTGTGTTCAAAAGATGTACGCTTGGATTAATTATTGATATCGATGTTGCAGAGATATGATTTTTTTTTTGTATCTTGCTAGGATTATTTACGACAATTTTAACATACGCGACCGTATGTATATATAGAGCACAACTGCAAACATATACTAAATTTCACAGTCAATCTACTTGTCGAGAACAAAAAACGAAACCATCTAAATAAATAAAAATGTATACAAAAGGGTGAAAATCCTTTTTTGACATATTCATCCCTTAGAAACCACACATACGTATATTTATATTATACGAGCACCTCTAACAAATTGTGTATCGATTTTGTAATAAATAAATTTTTTTTTTGTGTTCATTACAGATTTGAAACGTGAAGCAACAATATGTCACATGCTAAAACATCCACATATCGTCGAACTACTGGAAACATATAGTTCGGAAGGAATGCTGTACATGGTATTTGAATAGTAAGTATTCCGCGTGCAAAAACCAAAAAAAAAAAACATTTTTGGTCCAGTGCCAACAAAAAATAGTTGATAACCAAACCAATATTTGATTTATCAAATATTGATGAAACAAATTGAAATTTTTGTGTTACAGTCGATATGGTATGGTGTTGATGTTATATGGATTATTATATTATGAGCTTTTTTGCAGCCGTCTTTTTTTGTTTTTACAAGCTTTTGTATATATATATATATATATATATATATATATATATATATATATATATATATATATATATATATATATTTATATTTATATATATATATATATATATATATATATATATATATATATATATATATATATATATATATATATATATATATATATATATTATATATATATATATATATAGATTTGGAAGTTTAAAGTATCATCTAAGATCTTACATTTTTTTTGTGATATGCTCCCATCGTTTTTATTTTATTTTTGTCATGGTTACCGTATTTAGGTGGATGGATAGATATGGATGTAATAAACTAGGACGAATTATGTTGTTAGAAAACAAGATAAAATTTACCAAATAAGACGTGTGGTTGGATATTAGTGAAATTATGTAATGCATCTATCGTTATATGGTTAGCCTATTTTGAAATATATGTAAATTATGTTGTATATATTTATGTTATATGCTTAGGAGATATGACATGTTGTCTTTCAGTATAATATCATGTTTTAGTTTATGCGATCATAAATTATTATGTTATGTCGTTATGTTCAATGACATTTAGGTGAAATATTATAAATTTCGAATTTTTCAAAACTTTTTATCGTTTGGGAATAATAATTTTTTAACTCAATATTTAAAGGTAAGAAATAATAAGAATTTAAAATTTAGGCCTAGATGTATTTTATTTATTATCTTTTATCTGATATATATTTATATATATATATATATATATATATATATATATATATATATATATATATATATATATATATATATATATATATGTATATATATATATATATATATATATATATATATATATATATATATATATATATATATATATATATATATATAGGATCATTCCATATGAAATCGTACATAAAAATGGGATTTTGGAAGTTGATGTCTCAAAAATTGTTCGAACTATATTTATTCGATTTATAAATAAAAAAAAAAAATATTGTAGAAGATAATTTTTTCTTCTTCTCCCGCTCTCTCGAGTTACACTCTCTTAAAGTTTCCACTTTTTCAATGAGTTTTGGGTACATGTATTACATTTTTGATGATATTTTCGGAAAAGTTTGGCCGATTTTAGGTTTCTCAACGGTTTTTTACAGCTACAAAACCATATAAAATTATTAAATTATTAGTTTTTAAAAAATTTCAATTTTAAAAGGTAAGTGGTTCTTTGAATCTGTATTTCTTGTTACCTCAATAACAAAAAAAATATTTTTTTTAAATTTTTTTAATTACCGTTAAATCACTTGTTAATAATAACACTTTATTCTGTGAAAAAATCAGCTTGGCACTAGCACAAAAATGTTGAAATACAGGCCTTTGAAATCAATAGTTTATATTTCTTCCTACTCAAATTTTCTTTAAACTGTGTTAGTAAACATTAATACATTTTAGCAAACTATAATACAAATATTTAAAAATAAAAATCTCCGCTGTAATAAAATATCAAGCTTTGTATTGCAAACAGAACATATATTTGTGCAGCAATCATAATTTTCATCATTGCACACTACATATTTGAAAACATCTTTTTTATCGCTCGGTTGAACTAAATTGGAGACAGCTGAGTACATTAAATTTGAATTTTCATGTGTAATGCATACTGAATTTGCCCCTGAAGCTCCTGGTAAATCACGTTCTCTTGGTCGTTCCATTGTAAATTTTAAAAATCCAATCATCTTCATTTTGTTGTTTGTATTTATGGTATGCTTCCTTTAGGTTAAGCAACATAAACATCATAGTTTTTTTCAATTTTATTGCGCCTTCACGGACGCTCACTCTATCTGTCATGCCCGCCAATATTCGGCTTATTTCGTTGTCGTAATAATGTTCCAAAATTCTACCTTTTATATCGTCTGATATTGGATTACCCTTAATAAAATCTGGGTAACTATATAACGGCATTTGGTAGGAACTAGCAGTTTCACTTGCCTGCTTGTGTATCTACTTACTCCAAATTCTTCTTCTATACGCTTTTCACTCCAACTAACTGGCAATGTGGTTAGCAAATACATTTTTTGATTTTGTTTCGTTTCCTTTTTGAATCCTATTCGTTTTTAATTAAACTGATGCCAGAGGAACTTGGGATGCTTGGATCTAGAATTTGAATTGCTAGACTCAAAATTAAAGATACCCTCTGTATTTTTTCCTATTCATATATTTTATACCCCAATTTTGTTTTATTTATTGGGCTTAATCCAGATGCTCCTATAACTTGGTTAGCCTGCAGTATAGTTTCATTTTCCTCAATTTGAATCATGTCAACTGATTCCATTTCTCTTTCTTTTGGAGTGGTGTGACTGCTAGTTGTATATGAACTTCTTCGGTTATTCTCAATATTTGCATGCAACATGCACCACAAATATAATTTTCTGTGTTCAGTTGTTGCAGGTTGCAGATATAACACGTTCAGTTATTTTACGAATCTGTAGATTCTTACGTCGATGCGGAGTACATTTATACACATATATATATATAGGATATATGAGTTACAGCATAATTTAAACGGCATTTTTGTAAAATTTATGGAAACCAATTTAAAAAATGAATTACAAATCACTATTATACCACTTTATTTTAATTTTAGGTAACATTTTAATTAGCATAATCTACCTTAATATTAAAATATCAATAAAAGATACGATTTTATAGGTCTCAAAAGTTATATATTTAGAAAATTCCGAAAACAGATAAGTTTCAGTACGGAAGAATATACAATTTTGATTTCAAAGGCCTGTATTTCAACATTTTTGTTCTAGTGCCAAGCTGATTTTTTCACAGAATAAAGTGTTATTATTAACAAGTGATTTAACGGTAATTAAAAAAATTTAAAAAAAATACTTTTTTTGTTATTGAGGTAACAAGAAATACAGATTCAAAGGATCACTTAACTTTTAAAATTAAAACTTTTTAAAAACTAATAATTTAATAATTTTATATGGTTTTGTAGCTGTAAAAAACCGTTGAGAAACATAAAATCGGCGAAACCGTTCTGAAAATATCATCAAAAATGTAATACATGTACCCAAAACTCATTGAAAAAGTGAAAACTTTAAGAGAGTGTAACTCGAGAGAGAGAGAGAGAGAGAGAAGAAAAAAAATTTTCTTCTACAATATTTTTTATTTTATTTATAAATCGAATAAATATAGTTTGAACAATTTTTGAGACATCGACTGCAACTCATGTACGATTCCATATGGAATGATCCTATATATACATATATATATATATATATATATATATATATATATATATATATATATATATATATATATATATATATATATATATATATATATATATATATATATATATATATATATATATATATATATATATATATATATATATATATATATATATATATATATATATATATATATATATATATATATATATATATATATATATATATATATATATATATATATATATATATATATATATATATCTTCCTTACTAGTATTTCCTTTTAACATTTTTTTTTTTGAATTTTCTAAATTTTTTTAATATTTATAAAAATCATGTTAGGCTTTTTCTTCTATTTCTCCTGAATTTGTAGTATTGTTTTGATTAAAAATGACTTCATTCGTAGTGAAACCGGTTGCCGAATGATCGGAACTATTATAGAGAGCTACCGACAATTCTATGATTTCTGGGGTAGGAGTATCCGGAAGTTTATTTTTGTTAAGGTTGAATATTTCTATTATGGTACTGTGGGTTCTTTCTATCTGCCCATTTGATTCCGAAGAGGATGAGTATTCTATTTTGATATTTAATCTACTCTGGAATTCTGGAAATTATATTGATTTGAAAGTAGTTTCGTGAAACTAAATTGTTAGGTATTCCAAAACAGGTGAAGCATCTGTGGTTAAGATGAAGGGTTTTGAGAAATCCGGATGGGCAAGAACTTGATCCGTCGATATAATTTTCTTAATGGTTTCGAAAGCTTTAACGTAGTCTAGATCTTTAACGTTAATCTCAATACCGTTCTTTAGAAATTTTGTCATTGTTTTGGTGATCTGAGAATAATTCTAAATGAACCGACGATAGTAACCTGATAGCCCCAAAAACTGTTTGTTTTGTTTTGGGTGACTTGTAGTGGCCATTCAATTAATAACTTCAAATTTATTTATTTCAAAGTTAAATTTTGGTAAGTTTTTTAATGGATTTGGATCATTCGTTAAAATTTTTAAAGGAGATTGAAAGTTTTTGGATTCATACAATCCGGGTTGTATAACAATATTGTCATTTACTTTTTTGTAATCAGTTGCTACTCAATCACCGTTATTTATTGTACTGAACGTCACTACATGGAGACTATCCTTTTTTAACCCAAGCGTTTTCATGGAATCCGGCATCTATTATTCTAGTGTTATATCCATCTAGGGATGGTAAAACAGATTTTAATGAAATTCTTCGATTTCATTAAAATCTGTTTTACATTGAATCGATTAATTTTGCAGTTTTGTACCAATTTTTTCATCCCAATCAAGGCCAGTAGATACAAACATTCTGCATCAATAGTTGTTGCTTAAAGCGCACAACATACTAAGTTTTGTATATATAGGTTCTCACATTGTTTCATATGATTAAAATAAGAACTGAAAAATGTTTAAACTGCGATTACATTTTAAGGAGAAACAATCCACTTTGCGAACTATTGAAGGTTTTTACTGCTTCTGGTCTATTTTATTAGAATAAATTCTCATTTCTTTAGTAGTTCTTTGAGCTGAGGTGGAACTTTTAAGCATTTTTCTAATGTATCCGCTTTTTGGTTTAGAATGTACGGCCAAGCAATACGCAGCATATTTAATATAAGCAGCAATAAGAAGCATGGTGCCCACCACGTTTTAACAAATACTTGTATCAGGATATTAGTTAAATTATTGAGATCGACCCGGTTACAGCCACCTTGGCGGCCAATAGTTAGTAAATAGTTAGTAAATTTTTGAATGGTAGGGAAAGGAAAGGCAGTCAATAGTGACAATTACTGGAATTGAATTAACCGTTATATGACAATACCATTATATAAATTAGATTAAAACAAATTGATTAAACATTAAAAATCAATACGTCATATAATCGCCGATAATTAAACCTAATTTATATACACTTTATTTGACACAAAACTTTAAAAATAATATAAATTTTCCAAAAAATTGATTAAAAATTACAAATCAATTGAGTTAACCGTTTTATGACCATACGTCATATAATCGCCGAAAATCCAATTTATATACACTTTATTTGACAAAAAATTTTAAAATTAATATAAATTAGATTTAAAAATTACAAACATTACAAACATTACCACTTTTGACGAATACCACTTTTTCTAATGTATCCGCTTTTGATAGTAAATTACTTGATGCATTCGCTACGTGAGGCTAATCATGGTGAAAACGTGGTTCCACTCTTCATCACTGCATGATGTGGTTGGTAATACGTTATATCTGATCTCTAAGTAACTCCATAAGACTAAATTATTCATACTCTTGCATACAATTTTTATATAAGCAATCCTTCTGAATTTTGGTTCTTTTGATTGCTTTATTACAATTTGAAAAAATCTTACCACTGCCAAATGTTTGAAATCTGGTAGATTCTTAGTAGGATCCTTCCAAAAAATTAGATTCTTATTTCGTAGCGCTAATATTTTAGTCGTATGATTGTTTTCCAAATAAATGTAGCTCTTCTAATGCCCAGAATTTTCAACTTCTCTTTAAATACTGGATTCTTATATTCTTCCTAAGATAAGTATTCTGAAAGTGCTACTGGCTCGTTTGTTTTTTTTGCTAACCTTTGGCTTCGTTAATTTACTGTAATACTCAGTACATATAAAGGTACGTCAATCGGTGCTGGAATTTTACAGTTTATTGTATGGAAATTGGGTAACTATAAAGAGTTCAGCTACTACTGGTAGGGCCCAGTTATTTATAATTACCCAATCCTAATCATTGGCTAAAATTGTTCATGGTCCTTCAAGCTGGATTAGCTGAGGGATGGTTCGTTACTCAGATTTATCTACATATTTTTGGCTCGTTATTATGAATTTTGTGTATGTGTTAGGTTATTAGTAAGGCTTGTATCTTTAATCATTGTGTGTTACGAGTTTTGCCAACAGAATTGAATTCTTACATTCAATTGTGATGATTCGCCCCAAAATATTTTTTCTGCTGAGAGTTTTGATAACCCAACTCAGTTTCAAAAAGAAGGTTTGGGGAGGCATAAAATGCTTTGCTATTCCGGTTGGTTTTTTTGTAAAGGTTGCACAGTAGTTCTTTTTTGTTACGGCATTTGGCCCTACAAAAAGCGGTCATGTAGTCAGAGAGTATATCCGAAGGCAGTTTTCTCTTAGATATGTATCATTTGTAGGCTGCAATAGAAGCTTATGTCGGTAAACTCCTTACTATTTTGATGTAGATGGTTGTTTCACCATACATATAAACACTGCAATGTACCCTTTGTAAGCCTTTTTGCCTTGAACCTTGTAGTTTACAGGTCGGTTATAATAGATTCCTAATGATTTTCCCTGCCTCAAACATTTTTCGTAATTTTTGTTGAATGAAATTTGGTTGTGCTGCTCTTAGTGTTTGTTTAAACATCGGATATGGGCATTTGTCTCTTTCAATGACTTTTTTCTAGCCGTTGTTGAGACCTGTTTGAATAGTTTACAGACCTACAATGTTTACCGTTGCAGCGAATACGTTTTAGTGGTATAAATTGTTATTCTGGTGTTTAGCTGACCTTGGTATCTATTTCAGCTTTGTATTCGTTTCAACGAATGAAAATAACTCATCTTTAAAATCAAGCATACATTTAGGCGGTTTATGTTTTTTTGTTATTTTTTGAGTGCTACAGAAACAGGATTCAGAAATGAAAGTTATGTAGATAATATTTTCCAAGATACATAATTTTCATAAAAAGCTTTGCCAAATTTTTATATTGTATCAACTCTTATTTTAAATCTAAAATCACTTAAAAATGTCATAGAAAAAAATGTGATACAAAAAATAGATTTCCCTGAAAAAAAAAATACTGGCGTGATGCCAGCTAACCAAACAGCTGTAATGTTTTTGACCTAGTAATTGTGTTATGAGCATTTTTTTTTGTCGGGGGTTCAATGCAGATGAAACTTTTTAATGTTTTTAATGATACCGTCATTGATAAAACAGTTCGAATTATCACCAAGCTTTCGTTAATCGAGACCACATATAGTAATATTATGGTTCGTTTTGCCATAAATAGAATTTATGTTTTTTACTTGTAAATTTGTTGTTGTCAATATATTAACATAAAATTGATAATCGTACCATAACGGGTATAATCGAATTTTAATATATTCATTACACAACAAGCTTTATAAATTGAATTAATTTTTTATAAATTTATGTTATACGATATAGCCAAGAAGTGCTATAAATAATTGGTAATTAATGCTGGCAAAAACAAAAAAAAAACTATTATAATATAAACTATACAATATAAATTTAACGAGACATAACCTATAAAACACTACAAAAAAACAAGACATGGAATTTAATAAAATTTAAACAAAACTATGTACATATATTATATTAAAAAGGAATTTTGTGGTTTATAATTAAATTATTAAGGATTTTAATGGATTATAATTTAATTTTTTTTGTTGTTGTTATCATTTTTTTTTATGTATGTACATAGTTGTGAATTTACATAACTTAGTTTACATGGATAAAAACGTGCCATTTAGTACTTGTTGATTTGATTAATGTACGATTTTTATAGTTTAAGAGCAATTAGTCGAGTTTTTGATGTACCAAATTAAAACAACAACATCATTTAAGTATTTTAATTTATAGAATTTATCGCTACAGCTGTCACTTTATACCTAACTATTAATTTTGTTTGTCAAAAGATGGCGCAGTAATACATTCGTAGGTATAGTTTTTTGCCAGTTGTACAAAATGCATTTTACACAGTGAATAGTTAACTAACAGCGATTGGTCATAAAACGGTTAATTAAATTGATTTGTAATGTTTTATTAATTTTTAAGTTAATTTGTGTTAATTTTAAAGTTTTGTGTCAAATAAAATGAATATAAGTTAGATTTTCGGCGATTATATGACGTATTTATCATAAAATGGTTGAGTCAATTGATTTGTAATGTTTAATAAATTTTTAAAATCTAAATTGCAATAATTTTAAAGTTTTGTGTCAAATAAGATGAAATAATAAGTTTTGCAATTTACAGGTGAAAACTAATGCCATTAGTTACAGCCAACAGCTTGGTGAAATTAGTTCATTGATAAATTTTATTCTTAGGGAACCTTTATAGACTGTAGTTAAATGGTGGCACACTGGAGTTGCTGATAAGAGACGTCAGAATGACGTAAATAGTACAGTTAAACCCCGATTAACGTCGATTTTGGGACCGAAAAAAAACAACGTAAATCGAATATTTATTGTAGAATAATTCATGAAATAAATATTTAAAAAAAGTTCTAGATAGGTACATAAATCTTAAGCATGTACATAAAATCAATTACATAATGTTCTTACGGCCAATATGCGTAGGCAATCAAAAATTATTGGATCAACATGTTTAAAAAACGTTTTGACTGTCGGTTGAAGTACCCTACGATTCTGAATTGCCTACAACCCTATAACAATTGACAACCTAGAAAACAAACCATCTTACGGTATTGAATATTTTCTTATGTCCTTATCGTCCTTTTCAAATAATTCGAGTGCCTGACTAATATGGTCAAAAGCTTTAAGCAATGTTTTTAATGGCAGCAAATTTTCATCATCACTATGATTGATATGTTACTCGAGGCTTCCCGTCCAAAATCCATAATATTTAATAATTCCTCATTGGATAGTGGTTTGGCATTTAATGCAATCAACTCTATAACCGAGCATCGTTATCACTGACATCCAATGTCGACCACATATTCTGGCCACAATCTTCGCCAAACCTTATTTAAATTGGTTCGAGTAACTTCATTCCAACATTTGATAATGTTTTCTAACACTTCTAGAAGTTTATATAATTGTCTATTTCTACTGGAACTATCAAAAGAAGCCAATATTTTCGTTTTAGGCGCACATAATGGGTTTTAAAGATGGTTATAACAGCCTGGTCCATGGGTTGTATAAAATCAGTGGTATTTGATGGTAAAAAATAATTTTAACTAAGTTATTTTTCAACTCTTAATTCGGAGGATGGCCTGGTGCTTTATTATGAGCGCTTTATTAGCAAAATTATTTGATTCGCAATAACGCTTAACCTCCGGACAAAAATAGTTTTCGAGCCATTCTTTGAAAATAGCAGCAGTCCAGGCTTTTTTGTTAGACTTCCATATGACTGGGAGCTTATTTTTTTTTACAATTTTCCTTGCACGGGGTTTTCTGCGTTAAAAATTACCAAAGGCTTCAGTTTGAAGTCTCTGGCTGCTTTGCTTCTGAACAGGATTGTTAGTCTATCTTTGGTAATTTTAAAACCCGCAAAATCATGTTTCCCTTTCGTTACAAAAGCCCTGGACTGCAAACGCATTCAGTATAGCCCTGTTTCGTCTACATTGAAGACTTGTCTGAGAGAGTAACCTATAATTCAGCAATAATAGTCTTTAACTTATATGGGAATTTGATTGCCAAAATGGCGGCCGCACCAATTCAAATCTAAAATAGTGGCCGCACCAATTAATTTTATGCTGTGTAAATTCACTCTTTTCCGTAAACGATCAAATCATCGCCATAAAAGTTAAATTTGTTTTACTATCAGCAACCGACTTTTTCAACGTAAATCGAAGAAAAATTTACGTAGATCGAATAATTAGAATAAATATCAAAGCAACTTAAATCGAAAAAATGTAAATAGAGGGAACATAAATCAGGGTTTTCCTGTATAATTTTTCGCGATCTAGCCAGATGGCGCTGCTGTCTAGACAACCTTTCAATCTGACCGGCTTGTTAGCCATTTACCTAATCTGCTCTGTGACCTTTTATAGTATTCTTTACACATTTGATTGGCTTAAGGGACGATTCATTATCCGTTTGCTCAGGTAACACAAATGTATTAGCCTTTTGATAAGGCGAAAGTACTTCATTTAGATTGGCAGTGCTTTAGCTGTTAGTCTGCTACTTGTCCAATTTCTACTTCTCAGTCTAATAATTAGATTTAAATGAACTGGCATTTTTTAAATTGTTTGTTGCCTGTCACAAAAAACGATCTGTCCTTTCGGTTGCCGAGAGTTCACTCCAATAATGAGTGTAAACGCCGGTTCCGTTATTCTTTTAATGCAATTCTTAAAGCCTTGATAACGCGATTTAGTTTCCATCTCAGCAAAGGAGATTTAAAATGTTGCCATTAGCCAGAAATGTTGTTTGATTAGCCTCCTATATTGGTAATATAATCTTAGTGTTGGTTTTCTCCTTGGGCCCCAGGTAAAAAGGCTGTTTGAGATTTCAAAGCAGTTGATAATCGTATGTGTAAGCTACGTTTACGCATGCGACCATAGCCAACCTATTATTAATTTATTGTCATGCGCCCACTGATGTTAGCCAACCCAAAGATAAAGACTCATTTTACAACAATTTGGATGATTTGATGAAATCCATATTGGAGCACGACGTCAGAATAGTGATTGGTGAATAGAGCTGGCAAAAATCAGACTGACTTATGTGAAAACATAGGTCCGTAGTCAAATTGATCGTGAGTTAATTTTTAAGGGAAGATCACGAGTCATCCAAGATATGGGATCTTATCGGCCGTCTGCCAAATTTGTAGGCAGTGATCATCAATTGGTCAAAGTTGTGTAGGGGAGTCAATAGAATTGTCGGTGTAGGGCCACATATATATGTAAGCGAATTTCTATAGGCAAAAAAAGGAGTGGGTAATTGGTTTTCATTTATCAATTTAAATATTTATAGTAGTGTCTTAATTGATCCGTTTTCTACAGGAGATTGAAATTTCATATTTTTAGAGATATTTTGGTGGAAATTTATGTTCCACCTCAAAAGAAAAATTAATGAAAGACTATTGCAGTTACTCCTTTGTTAGGCATATTAAAAATTCTCAGTAGCGTTTCTTGGTTACAAAAGTACCAATATTTTGGAAAATACTGCTCAAGTATTCAAACAACTGCTCATTTTGACAAATTTATTTAATCAGTATACTTTTAAACTATGTAATTAAATCAGTTCTGAACCTAAATTTATTATATTATAGTTAGATATTTAATTCGTCAATTAGAGTTCATTAATCTTGATTTAATTATACAAAATATATCATTTCAATATTATATTTTAGGGTATACGGTAACAAATATATGCAGACATAATCATATTTAAAATTTTACATATAATATTTTTGTCAGTATATATTACCATGTCAATTATAAATTTTATTCAAATTTAACCATTAATAAATTGTTCAGTTACCATCATCCCAATTCTAGATGGTAATTGTATAAAATTGAAAAATAAATTTATCATTCAAAATATTTAGTATAAACACATTTATATGTATTATTGTATTAATTGAATTAAAAGCTCAACTGATTCTACCAAGTTATATATATATATATATATATATATATATATATATATATATATATATATATATATATATATATATATATATATAAATATATATATATATATATATATATATATATATATAAATTTATACATACATGAAAAAATGAAATTAATATGTTCATCCCAGAGCTTAATTAATTTGCATGTATTATAGTCCCATCAATTTTCCTGAAAAGATATAAATTATATAATATAAATATTACATTTTATAAATAAATTAAATTTCATTAAATTAAATATTTTAAATATTTTTTTATGTGTTAGACAGATATTCAGTTTCATAAATTTAACAATATATTTATATATATATATATATATATATATATATATATATATATATATATATATATATATATATATATATATATATATATATATATATATATATATATATATATATATATATATATATATATATATATATAAATGTACCAACTAAATCTTATTACAACACTTATTAACGACAACTAGTATCCTCACAAAATCAAACCATTTTCCAATATTTTTATGGAGACATGGATGATATCAGGAGTTTCTGCATTTGTTGATATCAATTATGAAACTTATGAATGTTACCAATCTATCCTAATATAATATAAAATATGATGTAGCATGTTGGAATAATGCTGTGGAATATCTTGCTGTGAAATTATCTTGGACAATATCATATACAATATATGTATATATGCTGCATACGTTCACAGCCTGGTTCACCATTAAGAGGGCCCTAGAATGAAAAATGTATATGGGGCTTAACCTATCAACGTGCTCCCGCCATCTGTGGCATAATTCTTGTTTTCGTTGAAAATAGAGAATTAGGAAAATTAGAAAAATTTAATAGTTCTCAAAACATTTCAACAGTTTTGAATTTATATTTTCGTTGAAGTTTCTATAGAGTAACCATTGATATTTCATAATTTCTCCCTAATCCCCTATTGAGACTAGGGAAAGTGAAAAATGCTGCATTAAGCTTACTCGATAAGATTTGCTAAAATTAAGCTTACTCGATATTTAAACAAATAACCGCCAGCGCTTAGTTCACGATTGAAATGAAGAATTGCGGTAATATTTAAAAGTTTTATAAAGATAAAATATATGATAGTACTAAGTTTGAATTTCAAAACATTTTTTCTGCGTTTTTTTGCAACCAAATCGTCAACAATTGAATAAAAAGTAATTTCCCGACGAAATTGTAATTCAACCGGGTGATTTATTTAAGCTGAAACTTTCAAATATCTCGGAAAATAAGCACTCTACGAACAAAATGTTCATGATCAAAATTTAATCATTTCGCGGGGAAGTACATTAGTTCTAAAATTAGTATCCTTTCTCATCCTTGTAGAGGGGGGAAGAGGTAACGTTAAAATTAAAATAGGAATGCTAAAAATAAGTACGTAGGTTGGTTAATTTTGGCGAAAATCGGCTTATGGGAAGTGGCAAATTTTTTTTTTTTTTTATTTTTTTTTTTAATTTTTATGTTTGTTTTTTTAAATACGTTTTCGAATTTCATTCCTCACCCTACTTTATTTTCTATAAACTCAGCTAAAGTTAATATTTTAAATTCTGTAAAAAATCCAAAAATATTCTTTAACTACAAATAGGAAAAATGTACTTTGCTATCAGCACAACATCCGGTGTATTATGTTCATCGAACATGCGTTTTTGTGTATTCTATTTCAAGCCTTTTCCCTTACATATTCATGCACTGATTAAAGTGTCTTAGCTCGATTTTCTATTTAATCAAATTTATCACACGCCATTGAAATAAAATTAAAAAGGGGTTCGTATATCAATATTTGCTTGTTGGAAAGATAAATTTGTTGCTTTGAATCTGGTCATTGTATCGCATTTGATCATTATATTGTTAAAATTGAATTTTGACATGTAGCTGGATTTTGGGAGTTACCGTCAAATAACTCTGTCAAAACATTCTTAATTTTTATCCATTCTTGGCCATTTTAGATTTGGAAGAATTAAGTTTTAAATTACTGTTGTATTCGTAATTTTCTATAGGTCAGATCCCATTTAATGGTTAAGTTCAGTAAGGTTTCCACATCCATAAGTAATGACTATGTTGTCAGCAAATAGCTCAATTTTACCATATATGTCTAATCCAAAAATATCATTAATATAAATTAAAAAAAGAACAGGACCTAGAATGGATTCCTGAGGGACACCACACTTGGTACCAATTTTCTTAGAAGTAACGTTATTTAGCTTGATGAACTGCAGTCTGTTAGTAAGATAACTTTCAATTAGACTTACAACATTTACATTGAAACCATATAACGCCATTTTCCGAAGAAGAATTTTGTGATCTATACAGTCAAATGCCTTCATAAGGTCCAAAAACATGCAAGCTGTCATCTTATGTCCCTCTAAATTTCCATAAACAGTTTGAAATAAATTCAATGTGGCAGGTCGCATTATCTAAATTATTCTCAACAGCTGAATTAATTTACATTGTGAATTCGACAAGAAGAAACGGCGTGCTTTATACAAATTATATTTCACGGCTGGAAAATAATTAGATCTGAAACCGAAAACGGTTTAGGCTATTTTGATGTTCTCATATGTGATTTGCAGAATTTTTTCAGTCAGCCAACAAAAACTTCAATGATGATGGTATTGATGGTTCCAAAATTCAATATAGAAATATCTTATGTTTCTGCTCTCAGCTTAACATCTAAAGTTGTCAATGCCTCTAATTCAAAAAATTAGCTCGTTGTAATCACGGAATTTGCGAAAGCGGAATTTATTTAATTAGAAGTATCTCAATCAAAGTTGCTCCAGTATTGTGGCTGTGAATAATACGCGCAGATGTCTTGAAAATATCAAAAACTAAACGTAGCTCCGAGTGATCTTTAATTGCAGTATAAAATGTCATTTGCGAATATTTCATACTTAAATTTGGAAAGGTAGTTCTTTAGAAAAAAAGCAGTTATTCTTCATCAATATCATATTCACCGCAGCTATCACCGCAGCTGGAACGAGTTATGATATTTATAGACTTGGTAGTTCTTTTCATCAAATCCCTAATATTATAATGAGTGACAAGGGATCTTAGAATTAGAATCTTGGTCTCTAAAATCTGTGTTCATATATTTTGTTGTAGGTCCATTGAATTTGAGACTAGGCTGTATTCTGTTGCTCAAGAGCAGGGCGGCAGTTCTTATCAAATCTATCATTTTTGTGATTAAAGTTTTCCATACCTAGAGTCGAATCCAGCATTATTAACTGGAGTTTTCAATACCTTGTAGCGACCATCGCTACACACACAATTAAAATTATTCAGATATTTCGTGCAATTCCATATAATTCGCTAACGCTACATGTACACTGTGCATAAATATATATAGAGCGTAAAATAGCATTTACACAGCACTCGGTCGCCATGGCCTGATGAGATGACAAATAATTTTTAACAAAATTATTTACGATTCTTCATCAGATCGAAACTGAGCTTTGCTTCGCACAACATCTACATCTGAATATAATTAAAATAACGACACACATCCACCGTCGTTATAACCTCTAATGGCTTGTGGTTGGTTCACTTAATCTTATATTGTTTCTACACACATATTGAGTTTTCTCATTTTCGTTTATCAGGCCTTCATAGTTGAAATGTAAGATTCGCTTACCTGCTTTGCTTCTCCTGTATGACAATGCCTGTCAAATATTGATGATTAATTTCTACCCTTAAAAGGGACGATTCCATCCCTTATAATTTAACACAAGGTTATTTTGACTTCAGGACGTCAAACGAGGTTGTGTCCAAGTTTGCAATTGAATGTTTTTGAAAGAAAGAAATATACTAGGCACAATGAGACCGTGTGCGATCGCTAATTTCATTATGCTTTCCACATTATTGGTAAGAACTTCGTGTTGGGAGTATAGAGCTATATTTTCACATAGTTCAGACTGCCTTTCGCTAGCTCTGCCATTAAAGTTATCAATCACTTTTCTGACAGTTTGCTCTGGCTTTACCAACTAGATTAGCCAAATTGATGTAAAATGAGTCAGAATAATTTTTTTGAGGATCCCCCGCGATCCAAACTACGTTTGGCGACCTCTCACGATAAGCAAAGGATATTGTTTCAATATTTTAAGGGTATCATGCTCGTGTAAAAGTTCTTTACGAGAGTTGCCCTCTGGTCACAGAGGCCAAAATATTCCCGAGATATATAATTTTGGTTTAAGTATCGGCCGAAGTTTAGTATTTTCCTGGAATGAAGATTTAAATGAACTTCATATATAACACAGATTTTTAAACCTGATTAATTCATAAAAAATTTGAGTCTCTCTTATTCTAAATTAAAGAATTAAATAAATTTGTAAAAATAATTTTCTATACGCAATCAAATTGTATGGTAATTACAACTTACTTTCGACTCTCCCCGTATATACAAACACAAATTTGTTTAACAGCGAACAAATCCAATTACAATATTCACCGCCAAACAAATAAAAATAAAAATTCGTATAATCGGAAAATAAATTATGCAATCAAATGATGATTTTCACGCAGCTACAATTTTACACAGTCGGAGCACAGCATACAATATATACTATTGTGTTATCATCATTAAAGCGTTATCATCATTATAGCATCATACATATTTGATTGAGTCGAAATAAGATAAAAAAATTAGCTCTGTACTATCAAATATACTCAGTAGTAGGTATATAGTGGTTCCAGTGGGAGGCCAATTTTTATTATAATTTTGCGAGGGATGGCTGAATAAATATGTCCATTTTTTTTTTGTTGCTTGTTTGTCGGCGGGGTTCGTAATCATAGATAATAGTATAATAAAAATAATAAAATGGTGTAATAGTAATAATCATAAAAAATAATAAAAATCCCTAAAATGATAAAAACAAAATACATTAAATATAATGTTTATTTAACTTTAATTTTATTTAAATTACATTAAAACAAAAACAAAAAATTATTTATCAAATTTATGAATATATGTAATTTAATATTTAAAATTTTTTACTTTTATTTTCAGTATGGAAGGATCGGATATATGCTTTGAGGTTGTACGACGTGCCGTTGCTGGATTTGTTTATAGTGAAGCTGTTGCTTGGTATGTATCACATAAATATAGGAAAAAAAAATTTAATGTCAGTATAGCTTTAAGCCATTTTATTTAAATTTAAAAAATTTATCACTTTAAAGCTTTCAATTTTATTATACCTTTTACGGATTTTGATGATACCATCGAGTATAGCTTTATGTGTGATCAAAATATTGTCGTTGTAAATTAAGTTTTTATCGTTTTTTGTTCCTTTCGTATAAAGGCCCATAAAAAAAACTTTTTCATATCTCCTTAGACAACAACAAAAATAAAAAAAAATAAACAATTGATTTATCGAAGAATTCAAACCTTTTTTTTTTTTAAGTAAATCTGTGATTGTTTATTTTCCCTTATAACATCGAGTACATTTAAGAATTTTCATTGTCCATTGTTCTTCTGTAAATGGGTGTTAAATATGTTTACTTAGATTATCAAAGTTCGTTTATTCAGCATGACATGGAGAACACTTAACAAGCGACTTTAACATCAAAGTCAAGATTTATAATTATTAAATCGATTTTTTCTCTTTTTGTTGTGTTGAGAAGGGATATAACTCACCGTTTCATGCACTCGCTTAGGTCACCATTATGGATCACTGTCAAGCTTTTTCCATTTCTATATGGCAGAATGCAAGAATTTCAAACTACTTGCATTAATGGTGTTAATTCTATTGCACTTGTTTTTATTATTAATTAAGACACCTCATGATTATTACGGCACACTTCTATTCTACTAAGACAACACATTTCTATTTTACTGAATTAATACTGTATTTTCCATTTTCTGCTTCCGTGCTGCTTCTCCTTATTCCATAATCCCCATCCTGACCTTACTAAAAATTATATTAGCTCAATCTTATCTCTAACCACCACCTCTTTAGTTAACTCTAATCTGCAAAAGTTCCCGAAAAACAAAATCTATTTATAAACTAATTAATGGCTCTTAGCTGTAGGCTGTAATAAATTGAATTAATTTTTAATTTCGTTTTTGCCATCTATCGTCTTATTTTCTAACTCTATTTTATCCACTACTTTTTCCAACTATAGATGTCGTTTCATTAGATGTGTTCCATTTATTTATGTTTTGAAAGCTAAGCTGTGTGATGTTTATGCTTTGGCTACATTTATTCATTTGTTATTATAATTCTCCTATTAATTTAATTTCCCGACACTACATGTCTGTTTTGAAGATGGCGGGTGATGCGAATGGCCTTTTTGTTGCCATTTTCCATCAGATTAGTTCAAAAGATCCCTATCAGCCTTCATAATCCTTTTCAGCCTTTCGTTTTGAAATAATTCAGTTCATTAAGGATCATCTTAACGATCTTGTTCCAACCTTGTTGGACTCCTGTCACACCGTTAATCCACCCAACCAAAATTTGTCTAATGATCAATTTGTTACCAAATATTTGACCGATCTGCATCAATATGGCTTTTGGGGAGGCGCCGAATGATTGGCTGCTAGTTCTCGACTCATAAATATTAAGATTAATGTTTTTACCTCCAATTCTCAACCTTCCAATAGCTTCAACCCTGACAATTCTGCTCCTGCTTATGAAATTAATGTTTTATACTCAAACAATCATTACGATAGTTTAGTTACCCGATTCGTCCATCACCTCTATCCCCACCCACGTCACATGCTTAATCTAGCCCCATTCTTCCTACTCCTGTGCAACGAACCATACACGCTCCTGAGAATAACTACTCTTTTTGATTCTACTCTCGTCTTTTTGATTCTACTCCCTCACACCCTTTTTGTGTTCCTAAGTCTATCAACCTCTCGTTGTTACAAAATAAACAGCTAAGATCTTTCTATCAGACACATCTTTCTACCACTTTTAAGAACCATGCTATTGTAAACTTCCCAGCCGACGACCCTTGGAAGTTACTACTATACTTCATTAAATCGTCCGCACAACAAACCCTAATTACTTAACCTTCCCTAACCCCTAGACGCCGTCGAGCACTTGTCAATTTCAAAGTACCCGTCATCACAAAAATCGCCACCCTCAGGATCCGATTTATCTTGCTCCCTTTAATGCTGCCCGACTAGCCTTACGACACGCTTATTCTGAACAGCGCTCCTTTCAGTGTTCACCAACTTATCCGCCTATAAACTTTCTGATCGAATCCAAAAACCCTATCACTTCTTCAGGCACCATAGACGCAGGAAAAATGCCTCTACCACCCCCATCATTTACATTCCCCTCTCGTTCCTTGACCTTCCCATTTGAAGAGGACGTTCGGTTTACCATACAATTTTTACGTTCAGGCACTTTCCCGGGAAAGATGACGTTCCTGTAGAGCTATTTAATTATCCACCTGCCAACATATTCCAAGGCCGCCATTCCATCATTGACAACATTTGGCTAACCAATTACCATCATTTGATGATGATCATGATTTGAAACCACTCAGATTCTCATTCCTAAGAGAAGAACTAATGATTTCCGCGTGATTTCGTTATGTAATGTGGCGTATAAACTATATGTCAAAATTCTTTTAGATTCTCAATAATAATCTAACTCAGTCTTTTTCTTATCAAGTCGCCTTTTGTACCACCGAGGACCATATCTTTGCTGCCAGACGTGTCCTAGACGAAGAATGGCGCGTCGGTAATCGCATATATGTTTTAAGTTTAGATTTATTTAAAGCCTTTAACACTATTGACCTTAGTTTTTGAGTGCCTTCAGCACTATGTGCCTATTAAGCACTATTAAGTTAACCGAATTATAAACGAGCAAGGTTGCACCATTTCATCTTGCATTTTCAACTTAATTTTAAATGAGGTTTTGGTTACCGTGTCTGACATTTTCCCTCAATTACAGTTAGAACAGAGTAATCCATTAATCTACCCCTTATTCTTGCTTATGTTGATGATTTCCTGCTCCTCATCCGCGATGTTACATACCATCAGCCCATCATTGAAAAATTGATTCATTATAGATGTAGTTGACCTTAAAATTAATCCTCAATAGTGTACTATTCTTATTCGGGATTCGGATTCATCATATTCCTCCCCACTTGGTCCTACCCTTGTCGGCATAACTTTCACCTGTGTTGATAAAATGCGGTACCGGGACTTATTTATTCTCAAATTTAAATAGTCCTTTCACCATTAGAACTAGTTGCCACCTCTCTTTCTCTAGGAACCACTAAGCAACTTCAGAACTTTATTTAGGAACATAAGGCTCCTTTTAACCTTGTTATTGGCATGTACAATACCGTTATCTTTCCCATCATAACCTATGGTTTTAAGACTGCCGCATCAACTTTTGCTAATCGTCGCCGGTTACCTTACGTCTTTACTGGTCGGAATCAAGTGATAAAAATTTCTTTACATCGCTCCCAAGTTGGGAACCTAAAACCTGCCGAACCGAACCACACAGCTTTAACTACTGCTTAAATTGCAAATGATTGTTAGTTGTGTAGTGTGGTTGTAGCAAAATTATGACGACCGGTGATAGTCACACTTGCCCCATCATTTGTTGTCGCTGCAATATCTTTAGCATAATCTACCTAAAATTTTCTTATTGGTTCGTATAATCATTTCACTATTTAGCGGTATAAAAGGCAATGATGCTACATTTTTCAACAGCTTTTAAGATTTAATTACCAAACGTATTTCAGCTAAAGTGAAATTTCCGAAGATTTCCCTGAATAGTACAATTGCTCAAGCAGCAACATAAAATATGCCATGCTGCTTAAGTTTGTTGTTTGACACTTTTGTCATTCATAACCAACGACTTTAAGCTTGAAATTTTGTTCAACTAAGTCTTCTTTGTGCTTAGTTAAAATTTTTGAATTCTTCTGAATTACATTACGTTGATAACTAAAGTGTTCCAGACAACACGATTTCAGTTGCAATTAACAGAAGTGCAATATGGATAATATGAGAGCATCAATTGACCCCGATTTTTGCTAATTCATTTTAAAAATTGAATTCGGAGGACTTGCAAACACTGGCATACCATTCTAAAACCTACAGTTCCATTAGAATTATAGATAAATATTTGACAGCCAATCTGATTGAAGATATATTTTGACAACATTTTACAGTTGATGAAGTAGTAAATTTAATAAGCGGTTGTAGTTACTATAGTAACAATTACTCGGTTGTAGTTACTCCAGTTGCAACTTTTCAGAATTTACACTGGTTAGCCTTCAGTTTCCAAAATTTTTCAACTTTTGGATTTTAAGTATCAAATTTTAATATTTTGATTGGTTTTTGGAGCCGGATTTGGAACATTTTGATGAATGCTAAAAATGTTAAGATTTCATATGTTGTTTTTATGTCTTCGATAAACGGAGAAAACCTTAAAAGTTTCGCCCGACATATACAACTGTTCAATTTTAATTCAAATTTTGTATGAATTTCATTCGTTAACCGTTCTGTTATTTAAGCTTTACGACATGTGAAACAATTTTTAGAATTTTCATTGGTTAGCTATTAAAAGCTTTACAATTGTTAAGATAATTTGTAAAATTTTCTGCTTAACCATAAAGTGTCTTCGGGATGTGTCTTCAAAGTTTTCTTTGAATTTTACTAGATAACTATCACGAGCTTTCTGGAATTGAATCCAAAATTTGATTGGTTTTTAAAATGTTTATAAATTTGGTTTTACGTGACTTTCGATTTATGTTAAAATTAACTAATTATTTCATGAATGTTACTTTCAGAATTTGGACTTTTCGATTGTCTCGTGTAAATGGGCTTTTTCGTTGGTTTATTATTTCGTATCATTCCGGTACTTTTTTTTGTTGATGAATGTCAGTAAATTTTTTATAATTTTTGAGCTGTTTGATTTATGAAAAAAAAAAAAAATTTCTTGATTTTCATCAGCCATTATGAGTACATATTCCTGGTTTTTAAAGTTTTTCCACTTGTTTTCGATTTAAAGTAAGAATAACTTTCAATACTTTATTTTGTTGAAGTTTTATAGCTATTTACTGTTGAAAAAATTTATATAATTTTCACTTATGGTTGATCATGCATGTTGGCCGTATTTGGAACGTTATAAATTCAACATGGGAAGTTTTCGTAACTAAAACTGGTGAAACACAGGTAAAATTTTCAGAGCTTTATCCTTCAAATATCGTTTTTTTATTTATATCATTCATTGATTAATCATTATATTAATTTTTGAGCTTTCCAAAATAATCCATTTAAAGCTTTCTAACTGAAGAGATAATTTTAAGTCTCTGGTTATCATGCGTCTTCGGGATATTTTTACAAGTTCTTCATTATGAAAATCTTCATCATTGTCATTTAAAAATTTAAATTTTCAATTTTTTTGAGCTGTTTGTGACATAAGATTAATTTTCCCTAATAATTATTAAAATTATTTTGAATATTTTGAGTGTTTGATTTAAAGGAAACTTAAAAAGTACGATTTTTATTAGCGAACATTAGTCACATTTTTGGTAAATTATGAGCTTGCTATTGTTGAATTTTTTTTTAGAATTGTCTCTGGTTAACCATTAAGTGTCTTCCGGATATTTTAACAGTTCGATTTTAGTAAAAATTGCTATAGTTTGTTCTAGTTAACCCACTTTGATATATAAAAGTTTTTCTTTATGAATTTTAAAAGTTAGCCATGGTTTGCTTTCGAATTTTCAGAAATTGTTCTAGTTTTTCCAGCTAATATTATACATATACATTTTGAACAAATATTGAGCTTTCCGATTGTTGCGAAATAGACACATTATTTTAAAGTTTTACTGGTTAAATAGAATGCAAGTGACTCTTTAAAAAAAAACAAGCTTTTAAAAATAAAATTCGTGATGGTACTAAAAAATATGTCGGCCAATAATGACATGTTGTCACCCCAATTTCAGTAATTTATTTTATAATAAATGTTAGATCTCTGATTGATGTTCCTTAAAGTAAATGGAACAATTTTAATAACACGGGATGTCATAATTTAAATTTGAGACGATCAACTGTTCTATTTTTCTCCGCCACCAGCCAAACCTAGGACGCACTTTGCTTTTTGTTAATTGTTTTTTTTTTTAATTGATGGCTTGTTTATTTTCTAAGTTCGTTAATAATAGACTTGGGTCACACATTTTGACATTGTAGAGTAGTTGGAGCAGTGTTAAATATATAAACCACCAGAAATTAGTTTCGAGATGATACCTGAAAATTTCAAAAATATATAGATCATTCCTATACATATACATCATTCTAAATTCTCTAGCTCTATTATAAATGAACATTAGGTCACAGATTTTAATTCTATAAATTACATGTGGCAGTTTTCATTACCAAATAAAATCAAATATTTTATGAGCTAAAGTTGTATTGAGAAACCCTGCGTAAAACAAAAATTTTACACAATTCCAACGAAAGAACTACTACCAGAGGTTATCTTTGAGGTTAGTGCTAAAAACCGAAATAAAATATATCACCAACAAACTTGAGAAATAAATGGTTACTGTAATTATTAGTTACCAGACTAACTCATATTGTTTGGTAACGATTCTACAAATCACACTGTACAATATAAATAATAAACCTATCACATTTTTATTTTCAAAATTTCAATCCAATATTCTCGGGAAAATTTTTACATAAAATAAAATATATGATATATTCATATAAAAAAACTTGAGATAAGAATAAAACTGTAAAAATCTATAAAAATAATAATATTAGATAAGGATACTGATAAAGAGTTTTTGAACCTTTTTTTATGTGTACGGTATGTAAGGATGTATATATTTAGGTGGTGGTTTTAAGTGTGTTGCAATTGTATGTTTATTCGAAATATCAATTATTTTGAGTTAGTGTTAAGCAAATATTTTTCTAGCGTTGCTCTTTTGAAGATTTTTTTTTGGGTGCTGTAAACGATTACAGTGTTATCTGAATCTACTATATAGGCATGTGTGTTAACAAAAAAAGGGAACATTTGTTTTCTGGTATCATTTTTAATCGTATGTAGTGCTAGAAAATTTTAAGTACGATTAGATCTGACTTTATCCTTATATTAAGCTTTCATATATTTAAACTGTGACTACGTCAAAGTCCAATTATATGACTTGTAGATTTTTTAAACCTTAATCTTATTCTTAATCCTTATTTTTAAACTTACCAAGTGTAAAGAAATCTTACAACATATAGGGATTTTTTTTATGAATTTTAATTTTTAATTGTTATTAGGTTTAGTATTTTTACCTTTCAAAAATACGATAGATGATTTCATTCAACTGCTTTTATTTTTATTCCCGCCTTTAAAATTTACGCAAGTTGCCATTTTTCAACACATTCATAGTTATAAAAAATACAACAATCTAATATTATACAAGTATATTTTCAATAACATATAAAATAAATGTATATGTCATCATATTTAGCATTTGTATACCCAAAACATCCTTCGAAATAAACATCATTTTCCTGTATAGTCTATACCCCTAAAAATTCTGTGCCAAATAAAAACCATATATAATAATCATAAAAGTAGAAACATAAAATAGGCGCGTACCAAACTCAAACAAGGCTCCTCGAAACATTATTGTAAATAACGAATCCATCATTCATATAATATATTTTCTAACATTTTCTTTGATTTTCCACCGACAAAAAAAAAAATAATAATAAATCTGTTACAATAAATTAAATTTATACCAACTCGACGATTTAAATATTGGTAATAATAAATATAAATCGATTATATATTGCAATTTTTTTTTTTAAATGTGAAAATTGGTTAATTGAAAATCAATATAATGGAAATGTATGCGGTGAAAATACTAGTAGCACAACGCGGAAAATTAATATAAAATAAATTAAGCATACTAAGTAGATGAGTTGGAAATTAAACATCGAATCTAATCAATTTGTTGGTTGTATGGGACTCCGTTCTCTGAAGCAGAGTGGACAGAATCTTGACTTAGACGTCAAAAAAATGACGATATTTTAAACACAAAGTAGTTCGAATCCAAATACAGGCTCTGATGTATATCCCAACTCTGTCCATTTTTTGGTCGTCATATTCCTACTAAATACTGCATGAATTTTGAATGTTTACATTTTATTAGATTCAATTAGAAAAAACTGCGTATTGAGGAGTGCATTGATCTGTACGATGGGAATATGGGAAAATAATAAATTATATGCTCGTATATTACTATTAACATAATATTGAAAGGCCGTTATGCCACATATAATTATATATATATATATATATATATATAAGATATTTTTTTGACTGGTTTTAATAATAATCTATCGTAAAGTTCAATTGTTGTCAAAGGGATATACACAATATAGAGAAAACATAATTTATTACTGATAATTTTGATCTTGGCAAGCGTACCTCGTACCTGTAATTACCGTACCTGTAAAACCGTACTTGTAGAACAAATGATCTTTCGATTCCATCTGCTTTCAAGCATCTTATTATTTCTGAAAGGGTCGAAAAACTTCGTTAACTTCGCTTTTGTAAGGGGTAATCCTGAATACAGAAATTATGAGAGAATCCTCCATCATTGATGTTATTGTATTTGAGCTGAGTGATGGTTCGTTGTCCATTACGATAATTTCGGGTACATTGAAGGAAAAAAGGATATTTCTGAGTGGTTGTTTGATATCTTCTATTGTTTTAGATTTGAGCGGCTTACAAACTGAGTATTTTGTCAATTTGTCTATTTGTCTTTGTGGAATATATGTCGGATGGTATGTCCCGAATAATTATGATTAGGGGTAGCATTAATCACTTGCTTATTCGGGTGTCGATTATACTTATTCTTTTTGCATGTAGTACATTGTTTGACCAGTAATTTGATTTTCTCATTCATCATTGGGAAGTAAAATGATTGGATGATTTGCTCTCTATTCTCGTCAGCGTTGCGATGAGTTCGTCTATGAGTCGATGGAATTGTTTCTTCGTTCGTGATATCTGTTACTATTTTATTCGTATATCGTATTTTATAGTTCCTAAAATGTATTGGGTACACTTCTCAAAATAATTTCAGTAGTATTTAACCCCGTTTATTGTGTTTGGATTAAGATATCGTTTGAATATATTTATTATATCAACACGATTGAAAATTGGTTTAATTATAGTATGTTGTAAATAATTTTGAAAAGGTATTTGCATTTGCTATGAGTCTTCATCTTCTATCTTTAATGTCAGTTGGTTGCGGAAGACACTGATGAGAGTTTCGATCGTGGGAATAAGATCGTGCACAGAACTTTCGCCACTGTGTTGAGTCGAGGTTAATACATTTGCTTCAGTGGGGATTGTCACTCTTGACAAAGCGGCTGCTACCATATTCGTTCTACCTGGTTTATATTTTAATTCGTAATTATTTTCCTCCAGGATGTCCTTCCATCTTTTCATCTTGGAGTTATTATTCTTGTTACTTAGGGCGAACGTAAGCGGTTGGTGATCTGTGTAAATTTGCACTTGTTTCTTTCCGTATATGAAATTCCTTTGAAGTTAAAGACCAAATTATTGCTAACATCAATTTTTCGTTAGCTGCATAATTTTCTTCGGTTTTAACTAATGTCCTGGACAGAAAGGTAATTGGCCTGTCATTTTGAGAAAGTACTGCACCAAGTGCCAATTTTAAGGCATCTGAGATCAATTAAAATTCTTTTTTGGAATCCGGGAATGATAATATGACCTCTTTTGAGGTAAGAGAATTTTTTATTTTATTAAAAGATATATGTTCTCCGTTAAATTGTACTTGTTTATGTTTTGAATATATTTTGGACACATGTCCCTCTTCCTCTCTTCTCTTAAAGTGCAGTTAAGGGTTTAGCTAAAAAGGATCGTAGTTCCTTTACTATTCTTGGGATGGGAAATTCTGTTATAGCCCTGATTTTTTTTTATTTGCTTTTATTCCGTCTTTACTGATGATAAATCCTGGAAACCGAACTTCTTCTCTTAAAAATTCGCATTTGTCCATTTGAATTTTAAGGTGGGCCCTTTCAAGAGTTTTGAATATCATTTCGATTATTTCAAAGTGCTCTTTTTCGAACATAACTATGTCGTCGATATAGAAATAGCAGCGTCTCCCTATATGTTCCCGTAGGATATCATCTAAAGTACGTTAAAAGTTAGATGGCGCATTTGCCAAACCGAAAGGAAGGCGAGTAAATTCATACTTGCCATGGTTGACAGAAATTGCTGTTTACTCAGATCTTTTAGGCTGTCGTTACCAATCATACCGCCAAAAGATTTTAGATTAGGAAGAATAAAAAATTTGGTTTTTTATTCTTCCTAGAATGAGGACCAAATAGGTCAATCATAGCATGGTGAGTGATTTTGATACTCCCTGCAACTGAATTGGCCATGAAAGGTTTCTGGTTCCGTATATAGAATTACGAATATATTGGGGCTGAATTTAGTTTTTAGTAGAGCCCGTATCTACTAAAAATTTTACAGTTTTTTCCGTTCTTCGCTCTGTATTCTAAGTTTGGTAGCGAAGAACTCTATCGTCTAAAAAATTTATGTCGTCAAGTTGTTCGGATATTTTTACTTCTTCATATACTTCTGTGGGGTTGTTCTCTTATAATTTAGGAATAGTTTCTGCATCTGTATATTCAACTAGAGTTTGTTCATATTGCGAGTCGTATTCAGCTGATTCCTGTTGATAATTTTGAAAGTTTACGTGAAAATCTATTTTGCAAACTCTGCTTCAATAAATCAAAAAAATTGCAACTTGGTCGCGGTTTAAATTTAAATACTCGACCAGAAGGACACCCATTATTAGCTGAGCAAAACGCACAGGTGTAATTAAAGAAAGAACCATCTCTTTAATGTACCTAAACCAAAATTTTGACTGTGTTTTGTATTGTTTGATTCTCTCGCTCAGCTAAACCGTTACTTGGAGGTCTATATGGTGAACTTTTTGAAACGGTGGGCCACTATGTGATACTAAGCTAACTGGATTTTAACTATTATCCATTTTGAAAAATGGTCCACCATTATCAAACAAGGTTTAGCCCCAAAATAAATTAAATCTAAATGTTTCCTTTTAAATGGAAATAATACTTCGGCCAATGGAAAACTAACTTTTGGTGTTGAATTTTGACATCTACTGTGTACATTTTTTTTAACTCTTCCAGTAAACATATTTGCGATGCTTAATTTAAGTGGGATAGCTACTCGCTCCAAGGTCGCTCCAGGTCGTCTATTGAGCTTATGAGATCTCGATTTGTTCTAGAGGATTATTGCGTTGATATTACCGTAACATCTGGAATTGGGCTGACGGAAATATTTGATTCAATTGAAATTAAAGTTGATAATTTTGAACGCTCAATAGGAGTTGAAGAGTTATTAGTAGTTAAGAAATCATCTTCACGACATCTCAATTGATCAATGTACCTTTTTCTGTTTTCTGGTAAGACACAATCCAGTAGTTTCTGATACTATTGCTGGTATTCATTTTGCTCTAAAAGCATAATTTCGCGCCGATACTCTTGAATTGTTGATTAATTCACGAGGCCGAACATTGATTGTCGTGTATTTTTTTCAGTGGTATTGAATCTTGATGGAGTCTGTCAAAATATGTTCCAATCCGAACTGTTAAACAAAAAATCAGCTGGATTCTTTATAGTACTTGTGATTGGCGTTGCATGATGGTAGAACAGAAAAAAGTTTATGAGTATCGCCTGTTGGCTCTTTCTTCAAATAGTCCTTAGTCTCGCGTACCATTCGCTTTGCTTGTCCATTGGATGATGGGTGAAACGGAGCAACTAAAGTATATTGACTTCCGTTACTCTCGCAGAATAGTTTGAAGTCTGCCGAAGAAAATGCTGAACCATTATTACTTACAATCAACTCTGGAATGCCGTGAGTAGCGAAAATAGATCAAAGCACTCTAAGGGCATAATTTGTTAATGTAGATGACACGATGCGCATCTCCAACTATTTGAAGTAGAAATCAACCAGAATAAAATATACTCTATTTTGAAATGATCCTGCAAAATCTATATGGACTCTAGACCATGGCCTCTTTGTTCCCAAAACTGAATGAGTGCTTGGGTATTTTCAGGATGATTTTTCGGATATGGTCTGCATGATTGAACAAGTTTTTCGATGTCATCGTCAATTCTAAGCCACCAAATATAACTTCTTGCCATACTCTTCATTTGCACAATTCCTGGGTGTTCGGTTTGCAATGCGACCATTATTGACTGACGGTAGTTTGATGGTATTATTGTGCGATGCCTCCACAATATGCAGTGCCTAATACCGATTAATTCAGTTTGGCGCATCCGGAATGGGTTAAATTGTTCGTTGACTTTCTAGTGCCATCCCCTGAGGCACCACAAATGCACACGAGAAAGGATAGGACCCTTATCACTCGGCATTACAACTAGACGTTGAAGATAGAACAATCGAATTTGGCAGCCGACTGAGGCCATCAGCGTTTTCATTTGCCTTCTCTGGCCGATAAATCATTTTTAATTGATACGCATCTAAAAACACTATGGTGAAATTTAGGCCTTACAGAAAATGGTGACATGTTTTTACACCAGCAATAAACACTAAAACTTCCTTATCGATTTGGGCATATTGGCGTTCCATTGGACTTAGCGTTCTAGAATAGAAAGCAATATACCTTTCGGACTTAATACTTAGTGTTACTCAACCTGTGTGACAATACAATTCCAATGTCAAATGGAGAGGCATCATACACCAGCCATAGTGGAAGATGTTCGTCATAGAGAATGAGCACCGTATCAGTCAATAGTGCAAATTTAAACTGGTCGAAACTCTGCTATTGGACTTGTCCCCATTTCCATTTCATATTTCCATGAAGCAGCTGATGGAGGGGCTCAGCGATGGTTGCTTTACCCTGTGAAAGTAAGATCAAAATTGATGAAGCCCAAAAACACTTGAAACTGTACCTAGTTCAGTGCGTCGAAGACCACTTCCGTCAATCCGATAACCCATATTTATCTTTAGCTAAACGTAATCCAGCTTTATCCAATCGTTGCAAAACTTCAGATAATTTCTTACATAGGTTATCTTAGGCAGATGCAATAATTATGACGTCATCGAATGACGCCTTCAATTCCACAGAGTAATTTTTCAATGAAGTTTTTGAAAAATTCTGGGCGCTGTGAAAATCCCAAATTGTAAACGCTTTACTTTGTATGCTGCTTTGTGAGTCGTGATTGTTTGTATCATTGCCGTCTTTTCGTCAAGCGTAAGCTGCTTATAGTCTTGAGCCAGGTCAAGCTTAGCGATGATTTTACACTTTGGCATCGTGGGCAGTAAATTGGTTACTGACGGTATTTGAAAAGTGTGAGGAAATAGAGCTTTATTGAGACTAGACTTATAGTCACCGCAAAACCGAACAGATCCATCTGATTTTACAAAATGCACAATTTGGTTAATGAATAGTTATGACTTAAGGATTTAATTGACTTAAGGATTTAACAATGACTTAAGGATTTAACAATGACACCGGTGGTCCATGGAATATCCCAAGCTCTGATAAAAAAATATGCTGAAACTTTTCCATCACGTCTGCGCACTTCGATAATTTAATAGTATGTACTCCTTGAATTTATATGCCCAAAGACACAAACCAATTACGTCCCAATATACTAGTCCTCGATATTGGAAGTCGATCGATATGATTGTCAATTTATACAATATCGACATCCATCGGTCCCAGAATTTGAAGTGGGTTTTGTTGGAAATCAGTTAAAAATACTTCAGCAATCTGAAGTTTTGGTAAATTTTTCCAAATAGTTTTGAAAGTCTGCGCAGATTCAGAAAACGAATAAACACTTGATCGAAATATGCACGTGGATCTCAGATGATTTTTTCCGCAACTCTCGCAATGATTGGGCGTACCAAGGTACGAGGTAGTGTTTTGATCGTCGGTGATTGTTTATATTTGGTTTTGCCGTTTCTGCAGCAACGGTTCAATAACAGTTGACAATAACAGCGTTTTCTCTGCCAATAATTGTTGTTGTAAGTTTGAGTCCCGTATATCACACACAATTTTATCACGAAGTATGCGGTATAAACTTCATGTCGGGAAATTAACGGCTTAACGGCGTAGATCGGTAATAAAAACGGATGCTTTCTCCTCAGGCATTTGGTCACTTTTAAAAAATTTAAACAAAGCCGTGACTTTCGACGTGCGCGGAGAAAATTGGTCGGTTAGTTTGGTAACTACCTCTTTGAATGTTAACCAATTGCCCTTGCTTGGAGCTATTAAGAATTCCAATATCTCGAAGGTTCCCCAACCACATAATGTCGGAAAAATTGCACGATTTTACGTCATCATCGATAGTATTTGCCGTAAAAAACTAATCAAATCGACGACAATATGTTCCCCAGCTGTGTGGTGTCTTCAAGTAGAACGGTTCTATAGTTTATCAAATTAAAACATACGAGCACTACTTCACACCAGTATATGTAACAAAGGCAGTTGGTAAAATTATCATCTATACAAAGGATCCGTTTCGTAAAGTTTTAAGAAGCATAGATGTGCTTGATGAATCAAATTTAAAGAGATGGAAATACTATTTCGAAGAGTACGTCGTCAATAGGAATGAAAATCCCTGGCCATCTATTGGCTCCAATAACAAAATTAGCAACATACCAATAGAAGTTTCGGGATTCCTACGATGAAATACTCGGCTTCCACATGCTTTGTGATAAATATGACATTAAACCTGTAAGTTAGATATATAATAGTCAGATGTGTGGTCAGAATTTGTAAAAATGTAACAAACTTTCAATTGTGTCTTACTTGATGTTCGTTACGCCATACGATAAAATTACCTTAAAAGTTGGCATGAAGTTGCCTCTGACTATATTCGCTGCACCAAAGAGTGCAATTGTTCTGGTGAAAACAAATTTTCCACTTGCATATCACACTATATAGTGTTTCAAACTATATGTGATGTGCAAACTATTCATTTGCTTACAATTTGTTGTTGTATGTAACCAAATGCTTACTGCTAATACAAATGCGGGCAAATATAAATTTTCCGTGTGCAATTGGTTTTTAACTAAATTTCCTTATATTTATATCCTACTTTGACAATATCACAAACTAAATATCGCCCTTTAAAAAATTCTATTATATATTTTATCTATTACGTCTAAGATTTTGACATTTTAAAATTAAAAGATCAATAAAAATTCAAAACCTACTAATTTGGAAATGGGTTATTATTTTAAAAGTGGCTGCAAAGTGCGGATTTTCCTCGTTTTGTAAATTTCCAGCATAGATAAACCAAAATATGTCAAAAACGAAAAAGCATTATTTTCTCTCACCCTTAAATTTATTGTATGAAAATCATTGTGCTAATTTAGGTATTTTTGTGAAAATAGAAAAGCGCGCCGGGAAATTAATTTTCCATTTTGAACTGTTGATTATAAAATAGAAAGCATAAATTAGAATATGTTAAACGATTTTAACGAGCATAGTTTTATTTTTAATTAAAAAATCAAAAACCAAAGTTGTCCCAACCACACCCAACCGAAAACCACAAAAAAAATAAAAAAAGGTTTTAACGTGCGGTTATTCCCAAAACACAGTATAAAGTGCTATTCTTCAAATATACATATTTGTTGCCATTGAAAGTCTTACACTCGCACAAAAACAAACATACACATACAAGAATATAATTACGCACCAACAACAAGGATTCACATAAAAGTAAATTGTTTGTGACGAACCATCTCAAAAGGTCGTTCAAGATTAAAAACAAAAAATTAAATTTATTTTTTAATTAATAACAACCGCATATTTTGCAATATGAGCTCTCCTCGTATTATATTCCCACTGGTCCCTAAAATTACAACCAAAATATAAATTGGTATAGACTTGTTGGCTTGTTTACTTGCTTAGTTTGGCAGACGGAACAATTTGTGTGTTTAGCTTTCATTAATAAATTATTTAACAAAATTTTTTTTTGTTGTTGTTTGCATAAAAGATTTAAGACAAGGTGGTGAACAGATCGTTAAATTAAATTAGAAACACTTTGACAGTGTTACTTTGTAAGATTATTATTTTTTATTTTGTTGGTACTGCTAAATAAATAGGTTTATGTTATGTCTTCTGGCCCACGGCGGCAAAGTTGTTTTTACAGCTTTTTATAGCTTTATTTATGCTTTTATTTACTTTGAGGTTAGGGAAATTGAACATTTTTTTTTATTTATTTGACATTTTTAAATTTTTAGTAAAGACTACTAATTAATTTGGGAAAATGATTCCTTTTAGAGATTTTAAACGGTAACGCCTGGGATGTATTTGATTTATCTGTTCCATTTGTATTTATATTTGGTCTACAAATATTTTTTTTGATACTTTTGTGTTAAACAGCGCATGATATTTATTTTGGGCCGAAGCTCTCTCTACTCTTTCGCAGCTACAGAGCCTCCAATTAAAAAGTGATTTAGTGTTTATATCATCTCCTGTGAATCTGTTTATATTGTTGTTTGAGGTCTCGAATTGGGGCATGCCTCGATTTATTTTGGCACTATGGTCAATTTCTCATATGTTAATTTTCTTTCCCCAACTATTCCCCAACTATTCCCTTAAGATTTATTTAACTGCTGCTTCCCAAAGCCCGCTTCGCAAAAAGCGGTGCTCAGGGTGGTATCTCATCTTATCTCACCAATAATCTCAAGACACACATTAACCCTTCTGTGGCGAAGGGCTATCATTATTTTGGCAGTACGATTACACAAATTTCTTCAAATTGACGGAAATTTTTATGACGGAAATTTGGCTAATAACTTATTAGCCTTTGGCGGATAACCAATTATTTTGCAGATGATGACAACATCAATTATAGCTTTATTCATGCGCTCTCGGACAATTATTTTCAACTGAGGGACTCTTAGTAATTGATAATGGACCTAAATTTACTTCAAAGGTAATTTAAGAGGGATAGAAAAATGAGCAATGTATCCAAATCATCAAACAACAATGAAAAAAAATGGTTTTATGATAATATCGAATTTTGTGTGCCGCTGATGAAATATTTTGACGTCAACCAAGGCTCCTTCAAAAGAGAGAAAAATATTTTTGTAAAAAAAAAGATACATAACAATGTGGTTTTGGCACTCGAATGATTTAGTGAAAACTAATTATGAAACAGGTGCCATCAAGATCAGTTTCAACTAATATATTATACGACGGCAATTCTAGATGTCATAGCCAGACGGAAATAAGGACAAAAATAATACCAAAGACCTTCTTGAAATATGCATCACATTAATAACGTAAATGTTTAATGCTGTAATGCTTTCCTAAAACCTTAAAATTTCGCAAATTATAATATTTTACTGTAGGTAAAGATAAAAGTACCCATTTGGCTACAAACTCCTATCAATGCTTTTTTAATATTTCCACTAGATGGAATATTTTTTCGATTTTGTGTTTCGCTTTTCATCAGATCCATTCTATTAATGCAATTAGTACATAAGAGTTTGTCTATTTGATCGGGTCTCGGTACTGGTTCCGGCTCAGGCTGGAGTTCTGGTTCCAGAATGGCGTCAGGTTCTTGATTTGCGAGGTTTTGTAGGTTTTTCTTCAAGCGCTCCGGTGAATTCTTATTTTTTCCGTTACAGTTTCCTGTATTTCATTTTTAAGTTGGTAGCGATTTGGTGGAAGGCCGCTTCGGTGGTGGGCGCCTAGGTGCCGGTCGCTTTTTCGGCGGTTTTTCAACAGGTGGTCGCTTACTTGGTAGTCGTTTAACTGGAGGGCGTTAAGCAGGTGGTTTTTTTGCTGGTGGTTTTCTACCAGGGAGTCTTGGTCGCCTGGCAGGTGGTCTCCTGGGTGGTCGCCTGGCTACTGGTTACCTGGATGGTGTTCTCGTGGGTAGTGGCTGTATTGCTGGTGGCCGGATGGCTGGGTGGGGGTCGCTTGGTTGGTAATAGCTTGGGTAGTGGTTGCCTGATAGTTGCCCGCATAACTAGTGGTCGTTTGACTGAAGGATGTTTGGCAGGTGGTCTTCTTGCTGGTGGGTTTCTACAAGGGGGGCTTCTGGCTGGTGGCCATCTTGCTAGTGGTCGCGTGACAAGTGGTATGGCCACTGGGTGATGGCCGTCTAGTTGGTGGTCACTTGGGTGGTGGCCGTCTTGCTGGTAGTCAACTGAGTGGTGGTCGCTTTGTTGGTGGTCGCTTGGTTGGTGTTCACTTGGGTTGTGTTCACCTGGCAAATAGTTGCTTAATTGGTGGCTGTTTGACTGGAGGACGTTTGGCAGGTGGTCTTCTTGCTGGTGGGTTTCTAGCAGGTGGACTTTTGACTGGTGGCCATCTAAGTGGTGGTCACTTGACAGGCAGTCTACATTGTGGTGGTCATTTAGTGGATGATTGCTGGACTGGCAGTTGCCAGGGTGGTGCTCATATGGGTGGTGGTTTACTGGGTCGTGTCTATTTAGTGGGTGATTGCTGGGCTAGTGGTTGCCTGGGTGGTTGTCGCCTAGATGGTGGTAAGTGAAAAAGTGGCCGAAAAAATGGTGGTCGATGAAGTGATGGTCGTTGAAATGTTAGTCGATGAAGTATTGGTCGATTATGTTTTATTACTTCATGATCAGCGATACTTATGAACGTATTTACTTCACCGCATTGGCACTTATAAATACATAAGATTATGAACAAAACAATAAATGTAAAAACCATGATTTTTTAAAAATTATTTGTGCCCATCAAGCACGCAACTATTCCGCTTTGAAATATTTTTTTTGCTTGCGTTTGAATTTCATCTAGGTTTATAAGGTTGTTTCGATTAAAGATCACCTCGTTTGGCATGAAGTCTGTAGAAGAATGTACATTATTATTGTACAAAGCAACTGACAATTCTATGGTCATTATTATGTTGGAGCTTGAGATTTTGCGTGTGCCCTTTCTACTTGTCCGTTGGATTCCATAGAATGCGGTATTCCGAAGAGGGTAAAATATTTCTTTAGTACTGCCATTACATCCGTGAAATTTTTGTATTTATAAAAATTATTTGTAAATGGTTTGAGAAGGCGTCAATTATTGATAGGAAACTCGTTTTATTGATAATGAATATGTCAATATGTAACCTTTCTAAAGGTTTTATTGTAATTGGCCTAGGTGAAATTTTGATGTTGTACGGCTTGGGATCGCACTAGGAATTAATAAGAAGTTTTATTTTGCTGGTCATCTTAGGGAAGAAATGCGACCTTTTAATCTGAGTTTCTACTTTTTTGTCCGTTTAGGAGGCCCTTCGTGTTCTTTTACTATAAGTGAATTTTGACGGTCCTCGTTAGTCACGTTTTTGACCATTTTAGTGACGTACACAAAGTGACCTTTTTTTTGCTATATTCTCTCTACATGCTTCTTGAATAATTCCGTATTTGACTTCCGGAGCTAAAATTGCAGACTGCCTTCCGTTATGATTTTTTTTTAAGTATTGAATGATAAGTTTTTTAATGTTTCAAAGAAGTTTATATATTCTGTGTCTAAAACGTTCACAGTAGCTTCTTTTTTTTGAAATTTGGTCAAATTTTTGGAGATTTTGGAATAATAGGAATAAATCGTCGATAATTCTAGGAACTGTTTGATCCGCGTTTGTGTGGTTGGTATTGGTCACTCAATGATTTGCTTTATTTTGCCAATGCTCGATTTAACCACTTGTTGCATTATGTGTCCTAAAAATTCTGTTTCTCGCTTTAGTAACTCACATTTGTCAGGCTGTATTTTCAGGTTAAAATATTATAAGTGCTTTAGTACTTCTTGAAGATTATCGATGTGGTTAACTAGATTGAAACTCAAAAAGATGATATCATCTAAGTATGTGTAACAAATCTTTGTCCGTGTAGGATATTATTCATGGAATTATTTTTGGAAGGTTGCCGCACTGTTTTTCAATCCAAATAGGATCCGTGTAAACTCGAAATGCTCTTAGTCGGTGGCAAATGCAGTTTTTCCTATTAATTCCTAGTTAAATCCAATCCATCGGGATTTAACGGAACCCCGATTTTAAATCCCAGGTTGAAAAGCAGGTGGATTTTCCAAGACTATATCTAATATTTCCTTTATTTTAGGGATGGGAAATTTGTCATTAATGGCATTCTAATATTTCCTTTATTTGAGGAATGGGAAATTTGTCATCATATCATTCAGTTTTTTGGAGTCATTCACTACCCTAACTTACCGGTCAGCTTAAGCCCAAGCGTTAGCTTTCTTAGGGACAACCCATATAGAGGAAGATTAGGTGCTGTGACAATTTAATCAATACTACGATAATCGATTGTTAATTTTTAGTGCATCCACATTCACAGGATACCATACGGCTTTATTAGAAAACAGTTTTGCGTCAGAAGCAATACAATTTTAAGGCAAAATCTCATATTTTAGTAAAAACATAGTTAAAAATTGCTAGAGTACCATAATGAAGTTTTAATTATGGTCAACTGAGGTGGTATGATGACCATAACTTAACTGAATAAGCTTATTAGCAAATTTTTTGTCGTCCTTTGTTCCCATTTTTGCATTAGGCTTACTTGCTTTATAAGTTGCCAAAAAACATATAACTTTTCATTGTATCTCAACAATAAAATTCATTAAGGACAAATGTCAATGTTTATCTGCAATTTTCCAAAAACAGTAGCTTTATTTAGTTAGTCGTTTCACCTTCAAATAAGTTTGCGGTAATTCCAGTAGAAAAATTCAGAAATAATTTTTTCTTTGCGTCCTCTTAAATACCTTAGATAGTGGATATACAAAATGTAAATTTTAGTTCAAATAATTGGAAATCAAAAGTATTACATTGCTTATAAAATTATTATTGCGGAAAATTCTATTTTAACAATTATTTGTTAAAATAATTTGTGACATGGTAAAAATCTTACACCCAAAATAGAAATCGTTCTTGCAGGTTGCAATACTAAATATTTGTCCCCTATTTTAAACCTTTAATGTTAAAAGCTCACACCATTTAAATCGTGTTTGTATATACTATTTAAACGCTTTCAAGATTTTGAAAATCATTTTCTTATACATATTTTAAAATTATTAATTATAATTGATAAATTCATACCAAAATCGCATGATTAAAAAAAAAAATATTTTTGAATAATCATAACCTATAAAACCATTAAACCATTTGTATACACGCCACAGATTGAATAGATTTCTTTTTGTATTTCCTTTCGGTAGCATCAATTTCCTAACCAGCTTTCCACTAAATTATTCAAAAACGAAAAATTAAAAATTGAAATTAAGCGAAAACGGAAATTACTGATACAAAAAATAAATATATTCAGCAAATCTAAATAAAAAAAAAATGAATAATTGTGAAAACTGAACAAAATAAATAATTTATAAATTCAGGCTTATTTTTCCTCTAAATAATAAATTATAAAATCGGATAATAAATAAAAATAAAAGTTTTACATTTGCCCAAAAGCTTTTTCAACAAAACTTAAAATTTATAGGCAATTTTAGTTGTTGATGATTTTTATTTACTATTCATATAAAATTAAATTCAATTAATTTTTAACATTTTTTAAATTTTCAATTAAAATATTTTTTATTTGTTATATAGCTATTTAGCTATAAAAAGCTTTTATATATGATTGCACATAAATTTATTTTATTAAACAAAAATTTTTTTTTATTCATTTTCCAGCCATTACATGAGACAAATTTTAGAAGCATTACGATATTGTCATGAAAACGATATACTACACAGGGATGTACGACCAGCATGTGCACTATTAGCGACAGCCGATAATTCAGCACCAGTTAAATTAGGTGGATTTGGCGCTGCAATACAATTACCAAACGGAC
Organism: Tipula confusa; assembly: GCA_963556175.1. Lineage (NCBI taxonomy): Eukaryota > Metazoa > Arthropoda > Insecta > Diptera > Tipulidae > Tipula > Tipula confusa. The sequence goes on from OY744475.1 coordinate 200,513,645, forward strand.
GGGAATTTATCGAAGCTCATGGTTTGTATATTTTAGTTTCCTAATTATTAGAGAACGTTATGGTCTCATTAATTTTTTTCATTAATTTTTTTAATTTAAAAACCGTCAACATCAGATATTATTATAATATATTCTATGATACAATCCGTTATACTTTCTTGGTAGAATATAAAAATATAAATGTTTTTTTTTTTGTTTTATATAAAAAGCTTTTATTTATGTTGTGCAGACTAAAAAGGACAACAAAAGTTTGATGGCAAATTAATTTTCTTTTGTGAATTTTGTTAGTTATACTTGTTGAACATAATATATGTTCGATTTCAATCTTTTTAAATAGATCCATTAGAATAGCTTCTCATCTGATGTTGGATTTAGTTCTCGTCATAACATCATTTTTTTGATCAACCCATTCAATGCATGATTAGATTTTATAGAATAATATAATTTTAGATTGATTGTTTAGCATTCGTTATGTATTAAGTCAAGACTGTTCAAGCGAATGAGGGTGAGCCCATTTTTGTGATACAACCATATTCTTAAAATGTCAGAAAAACATTGAGGTGTAAGTGACAATTTGGGTTACAATTTTCAATGATTATTATCATACATTTATAACATGTCGCAGTGGAAATTATAATCGAAAATTCATTTGGTTACGGTAAAAAAAGTAGTGCCCGCTAAAAAAGTAGGTCGTTAGGATGTTATTCCAATTTAATTTTGTACTTGTCAATATATTTCTCAACAGTTCTTTACACTTTGTAAATATTAAGATCTATTATGATCATTCACGATACTGCGCAATATTTTAAATTGAAACCCTTGTAATAATTCCAATTTGGACGAAGATGGAGGGCTCCACCAACCTTACCAAACGCCAGTGGTGTGTTAGTCTGAGTTGATCGTTTTAGTTACTTTATGGCTTTTCACAGCGATTAGTCCATATTCGAATAAGGTGAGAGCCCTTCCAGACACTGTTTTATAGAATTTCCTTATTCTTCGATTAGACCTTTATTTAATTGCTTTGTTATGCTTACTTTTTAAAACTGGAGATCTGTTTTGTTCCACTGTCTACGAAGACCGCTTATGAGATATTATAGGCTATAGGCACATGTGACCGATTATTTAGCTTCAGATATCTTTGTACATAGATTGGTGAGTGAGCCAATTTATTGGCAGTTATCATTTTGCAATTGAAGTGTGATATGTCTTGAAACTCCCTTAATGACACAAAAGTCTTGGATTATTCACGGATATAACTTGTTGCCGATCCTAGCATCTTTTATGTAACAGCATGAAAATCTCCTGCCATTACATTATTTTCTTTAGTGATGTGAACGAGTCCCTCACTTAATACGGTACGACTGGATTGGATGTTTGTCGTTATGTTTCGAAGAAAACTATTCTAATTCATCGTATTTTCAAGTTACTAGTGAGTTACCGGAAGAACACAAATTTTGTGAATTAGGTAAATTATTGACTCATCTCTTTTCTAAGTTTATAAGAAAGCTAGGTTTTATAACAATGATTCTGGGAATTTTATACCTTGTAGCATCTGGTTTTATTTATATCACATTTGCGCTTGAAGCTCCCTCTTGATGATTAGATGGAATGGTTTTCTAATGAATATCGTAAATTCTTCCTCAGTAATAAACTCGAACAGATTATCTTCAACTTTTGAAGCATCATTCTCGTCCCCTATTAGTTATGTATAAATGCTCGTCTAAATCACTATCGATTTTCTAAGCAATCGACACGCTTCGTAGTAAATTATTGTTCTGCTCACTGTTGCAATTTACGACAGACTAAATTTTATAAATAACAAAAAAGTTATAACGATAAATAATCCTGTTTTTTTATTCAACATGTAAAATAATGTTTTTGGCAAAAATTCACTAAATGTCCATCGTACACGATTCTAAGAAAACATTTTATAAACAACTAAAATGCACTTCGGAGATCCGAAAAGCAATAGGAAGGTTAGTTCTTTTTTTTTTAAATAGTTAAATAGCCATATTTGCTTATGGTACATTTTCTTCTGTCGCTAATATTGCACTGTCATCAGCAAATGTTGCTCTTTTTGCTATTTCTGCTGTTATTATTTTAAATTCAAAGTATTCTTTCCCATACTTTACTCAAGATTGTCCTCTTTAAGAAAGTGAACTTTCTCCCTTTTTTTGGTATTAATTATCTGAGTCGTTATTAGAGTATACCCCAGTGCCTGTGTTTCCAATTTAGTTCATGCAGGGTTTAATTAAGGACTTTTTAATTCCATGCTGATCAATTTGGTCAGCTAGAATAATATCTTTTTCCTCTGTTTGTCTTGTATATGGTTAAAAGGTCTCCTCAAGGATATTCGCAAACAGTTCTGCTTTTTGTTGGACTTGTTTCTTCCTTATTAGAGCTGTTAATTTATTGGCTCAGTTGTTAAACATTGTTTGCCCTTCCGGTGTACATTTGATTTAATTATGTGATTAGTGACACCGCAGAAAGGTTCTGGCCCAATAAATGGAGAAAAAGAACCCATCCGGGCCAGGCTATCTGCAGCCTCGTTTCTTTCGATTTCACTATATCCTGGCATCCACACAAGTGTTACCTTATTTGTGGTCGCCAGTTTTTTAATTGTGTTAAGACAATTCTACACCAGTTTAAGTTTAGCAATTATACACCAGTTTAGCTATTTAGGCCCCTTTCTATGCCTATTTCGGCACAAAGTTCTATGGCGTGCATTTCTGCATGTAAAACAGAGGTGTTGGATCTCAAGAGCTTGGAAAGGGAATTTCCACTCTCCTTTCTTTTTAACATGCTTGTGCAATGGAACGAACATCTCCATTGGGCCATTCAGTCGAGCATAATCCCATTACTCACGTAATACCGAGGCAAGCTAAACTCAGTTTTAGGCCACCACACTATTAAAGCGTATGTGACCATGGGTCTATTTTTTGTTAGAAATGAACAATAGACCCCAGGTTCGTCCATAGAGCCTCTGACAGACCTAGTGTGGCTTTGTGGCTATACTGTGAACCTTAAGTATGTGTTGTTTCCAGTTTAGTTGTTGATCCAGGATGACTCCTAGATATTTAAGCTCACTGGAAAAATTAACAGTAACACCATTTAACGAAAGAGCTTTAAGCGCATGCTTTTTTCTCTTGAAAAAGGGTACAGTAAACGTTTTATTTGGATTGGCACTTAGTCCTTCCTAAACACACAACAACCATTCACCACCATTTGATTATAGACCACCTGACCAGAACATTCGTATGTGTCTTCAATCGGTTTCGCCACCATTGAGTTTGAAAAGTGGGTTTCTAAAAGCTAGCTTATAGTTTTCCTCCACTTCTCAGTAAAACTCGCATCGGCCTTTTAAATAAGCTTATGTCATTTGAGTGGTCCTTTGCAAGACCTTCTGGAGCCGAGTTGCAGAAGGCAATTCGTTTATTCCCTCGCAAAAACTTCTCCAAGGTGCCTTCTATGACCTCCTTGATTTGAGATTGTACTCTGTCAGGTCCCTTTTATAATCGCCTCATTCACTGGTGAGTTTGGCCTTGCTAAACAAACATGTAACTTTTTTCCAGTGTCCTGTTCCACCAAGGGATGGTTTTAATAACCCCTCTTTGTTTCACAGAGCAACTGTTCTCAAAGGCTTAGCGTATGGAGTTGTGCAGTTGATTTGAGCTTAACTCCAGGCCTTCTGGGGACTCTATTTCCTGAATAGTTCAGGCTTTTTGATCCAAGTAGTGCTTTGTCACTAGTCTAGTCGGTTAGATTTTGAACTCTAATTTCTTGCGACTGCAAGATCCGTGAAACTAGATCATATCTGATATGCATAACACTAGAAAGGGAAGCCTCTTCAAAAACATGCTAGTCTTTTATGAGAAAACCTACCACCGTATGGTGTGCGTTGGCATCATATCCAATTAGAAAATTTAGCCCTTTTCCCATACAGTGGGCTACGAGCCGCCTTACTTCCGGTGGAGTTGTTGCTTCTGAGTCTCCAGAAAAGTAGGCCGAGGCCACTACAGTCTTTTGTTTGCCTCTTTTTCCCAGCAGCTCCATTTTAATTAATGTTCGAAGTATTTTTTCCTAGCGTTGGTTAAAATTGATCCCGCGATGTACAATGCAGCAAATGCATTTTATAAATATATATATATATATATATATATATATATATATATATATATATATATATATATATATATATATATATATATATATATATATATATATATATATATATATATATATATATATATATATATATATATATATATATATATATATATATATGTATATATATATATATATAATAAAAATAATAATTATAATAAATAATAATAATATAAATAATAATAAATATAAAAATAATAAAGCCGTTTAGTATGAGAACAGTTTCTTCTGGTTCAAGCATTTTTGCGGGTACTGTTTATCAGTAACATAAATTACATTTTCCTATAACTATTTTGCTGAAATTTTTTTAAAGTTTCATTTTAAGCAGTTAACAATTTTTGTAATCCTTAGACTCTATTAACTGTTACCTTTTTCAATTTAATTACATCACTGTTATTGTTTTATTCTACTATTTAATTTTTAAAAATGATTTAATAATAGTTAATAATTTTCCATGACATTAAATTAATTTTAAAATTTATTCACGCGTATATTAAGTCTGTCTATAATACGACTTTCCACTTTTGCATTTGCAAAAAATGTATAATGATAAATTATCCCATTTTCCGTTATTCCTTAAATTACATTAATTACCCATAAAAAAAAAATCGGAAATTTTCTATTTAGTACCAGCCCAAAAATATGAAAATAATGAATTTTCCAAACGTTTTGTAGCATTCGGTGGTAGAATGATATATAGCCGAAATCAAGTTGGAAAATTCAATTTATCATTTCATTACAATTCGATAGGTAAATATATTTTCTCATTTTTCATGAATTTCATTGTATCATGAAAATGTATAATAGGTTGTTGAATAAAAATCATTAATTTATTTATTTGTTTTTCACTTTTTGTTTGTGTTTGGAAATCAAAAAGTGAAATTTTATTTCCTCGTTCGCTATTTTAAAAGATTGTTTATCTAACATTTTAGGGTTCAAGTAGCGTATATTCGGAAAATTTATCCGGTTTTCTAAGTACAATGTAAATTTAACCTTTTTTTTTGAGAACTGCATAAGAAGCTGTAAACAATTTATGATAAATTAATTTATTTACGGACATCTTAAAAATGCCTTTTAAATAACCGCTTAAAAATGATTTCGCAATGTCGACACCATACTCCTTTCATGTCACATACTACAATAATTGCTGGATTGTTTACATAAAAATTGTAATACCATCGAGTCAGCTTGAAATAATTTCTTTCCATTTATGTATGTAAATATATGTGTATTATATGAGGATGGAAAATGTAGAAAAATAAAATTAATTTTTGCTATTTTACAAATAATTATGAACCATTGGCAACATGTGCCTTAAATATTATAACAGTTGTGTACATATAAGAATTAAGATTTATGCTTAACATTTTAATTATTTTTAATGTTTTGCCAATTAAAGGTGCGTTAACCGCATATAAATCATGCTATAGTTTTGAAAAATATTTTAGCACTGTACAAAAAATTCTATCCATACTGGATTAAGATCAGGAAAACGGAAAACCTAATTTTTAAAAAAATAAAATCATTTCATCTATAACGACTATTAAATATAGATTAAGACTATAATACAGTAATAAACGTTACGATAGTATCATTAAAAAATAAAACTCAATTAAAACTTCTAGGGTGGGTGTATTTTAATATCCTTGAAGGGTGTATTCGTATAAGAAAAGTGATGTCTCCTCTATAATCCCTATACCGCTGTATAAAAATGATTTATTCTTAAGTAATTTTAATAATTTAAGTAGATATATTAATTTTTTATAATAGTTTTGTTACGATGGTCGTTTAAAAAGTACTTGACCACTATCAGAAAATTTGTTTTTAAGCCAATTTGTTTTTTAGATTCGGCATTTATTGATCATTTGCTCAATATGCTCATATGTGTTTTTAGCTAATTTTCAATCTAATGTACCATGTAGTTAAACGATTCATACAGGTTTGTGTTGCTGGATTTGATGACACCCTAAGCAGTTTTTCGATGTGTCAGTTTGAATAGTTATTGGTGACTGGTGATTGAATATTTGTAGGTGTGTAGCTTGTGAAATTTTTAATTTGATCAATTCAAAATATTTACTGTGAGCCTTTACCCATAAAAAAATGATTTTTTTGGCATTAATTAACAAAGCAATAAGCTCTGAAAAATAAAAAATATAGTCCGATTCACTTCTTGGGTCAAAACATATCCGTAAAGTTATATCTGGCTTTTCAAACAGGTTTCTGTGGCGTATATTTGTAATATCGTTTAGTTTTTCCATTTCTTTGACAGCATTTATCAGGAAATTGGCTCGCTCCTCAGAATACATCGATATTTCTCTTAATAAATATGTTTTGATATCTCGCCATGAATTTTTGAATTTATTTAATTTTATAAGTTTAGTGTCCTAATTTGCTACAAGCGCAAATTTCATAGGAATAATTTGGTCTCCGACGGAATCACGTACCGAAAGATTTTCAATGTAATTAATTTTGAAATCTCTAAATGTCTTTGGGTAAATTTCTGGAGCAAGAACCTTAAACACACTGTTATTTCTTATCCCTGCAATATATATGAACAGTTAGTTACATTAACTTCTCCACGCATATCTAACGTAAATTATAAACTAAATTTATAAACTAGGATTATTTTAGCAAGTCTAAACATCCAGATTTAGCATTTTTCGTTAAAATTTACTTTTACACACCACAAAAGTGATTTTGTTTGTCACGTGCTCTGCAAACAGATCCAAAGATCCGAAAAATTCACATTCACGTTCAAATTCTCGATTGAAAGCGTCGTTCGTTCCACGATATGGTATTTGACATTCCTTACGTGACTAACAAGCTGCCGTACATGAGGTAACACAAGTCTTCGGTCAAAAGCAAAGCCTGGTTATTTATCTCCTTATTTACCTCAAGATCGGGATTCTCGAAACTGACACGAATCCAATGTAAAATGTCTTTTGACATGTCATCTTTGTACTTGTTGCTCAGTTCACGTGGAATCGATTAGCAGCATGTCGAAATAAAGATAGCAAATAATGTGTGTATCTGACTTGGAGATGCAGAAGCTATTGCTTCAGTATTGTCATGTCCCAATGAGTATCGTTTTTAAGCAAATTGAGCTGTTGACAGACATGCAGCACGAAATATTGGGCACACTACATCATTGACAGTTCGAAGTGATTAAAATGATGTTGGCCCACGAACGTTCACCAGCAACAACCGCAGGTAGAAGCATAAGTCAGTCTTTAGATGAACTGTATAAATACGACCAAGATCTTCAGTAAAATGCACATCTGGATGATTAGGAACCGCATCAACATTCGATGCGTTGAAGTAAACTCGCCTCATTGCGCCGATCAAGTTTATCCTCTATATTGCCAACGAAGTAAATTTGGTAAATTTATACGGTGCGTCTTCAAGCGGTTGCAATGATCCAATTCGATGTTGAATTTGACCTTAGATCTGTAACGTCGAAGGCGAAGTCAGAATTACTGATTTATGATCACAAAAAGAAAATTGATGTTTACTCTCTCGAGCAGCAATGATATTGAATTTTGGATTTAATCCGCGTTCTTCTATAATGTCCGCTCTAAACGAAGTCATTTGGAAAGCAATGGTCGCACTTTAATTGGGGCAATTGGAATGAAAGGATGTGAGCTGTAGTCAATTATGCAATCGTATTGAAACGCTACTCGATTCAAATCAATACATGAAGCATTTCTTCTTGTGCATCTTAGATTATCACGTTGTTGATCTGTGCGATAAGCTCGACGATTGTCAACTGAGCCGTTTGACGTGCGCCTATCTTTGTACTTGTAATTTTGAAGCACAAAGTCAGGCCATGTAAACGCGGCGCTCTTCTCGTGCGATATTGTTCGTCTGCAATGGATTTGTTCGCAACATTCCATAGTCTAATTGCATTATGGCTTCGTTGTATTAGATTGCATATCTTCGAAGGTAACTTACCATTTGAAAATCACAATCCAAAATAAAATTCCACATAATTACGAACGAATCCGCCTGGAAAATCAAACAGGCAGTATAGACTACATTACCTTTCACAATGTGCAATTCGTCAAACTGAACCTCACCTCACCTCTTTGGAATGACTTTTCGAAAACTGAATAAAAATTGGTGAAAACTCGAAAACAAATTTCCGATGTTTTAATAGTTATTCTGCTAATCGGAGCAGAGAAAAATCCAACAAATCAAAGGTCATCAAAATAGGTCCAGCCGTTCTTGAGTTATAAATGGTGTAACTAACCCGAGTTTTATATATATATATATATATATATATATATATATATATATATATATATATATATATATATATATATATATATATACTTATTTATATATACAAATCCTTCTGTTTGATAACTTTCGTTATAAGTTCTCTTATATCAACTTTTAAACCACATATTTAGAGCAAATACAAAATAATATTTTGAAGCTTTCTATAAATCATTGGGAAAACCTCTGACTACATACCTTTTTACGAGCAAAATCTATTTTGTCTATATGATCGAAAAACAAGCCTAAACTCGCTTCTAGTAAAAGTTAAATATTAATAAATTTTTTTATTGCGAGCCGGTAAAGCCCATTTGAAATATTTCTGCTTAGTTTAAAAGAAATGCGCTTTCCGCAAATAGCGAGATTTACATTACATTTTTGAAGTGCCTATATTCTTCCCGAGACTTTATACTTTTAATACGACTCTTGTATATTTATAAATAAATAAATAAGGTGAAAAATATTCTGTGCATAGACTAAAATTCTAGGACATATTCTACAGTTGATTTATATAAACTTTTGGTAGTAATGCGGTAAAACAGGAACAAAAACTAAAATCAATATTACGGATTTTTTTTAACATGAAATGCCTTTTAAATATTTGACAACTAAGTCGCCACATTTAGTGATAATTCAAATAAATAGAAAAGGCATATAGAAGTTATGGTTTTGGTTTTAATTTGCCCTTATTACAATAGGTAAATATTAAAGGCAACAGACGTATAATTTATTAGATAGTATGTTGTTACAGCGCCATCTGCACGATAATAGTATTTTGGATTTAAAAAAAAGTTTAGAACACGCACTTAAGTAATTGACTTGATCTAAAAAATCACACATGCAATTCTATTCTATTTTTATTGTGTCAGGAATGGAATGGTATGTCAGTAATGACAGAATTGGTCCAGTTATCTGGTAGCCAATATTCAAACTACTGTTCGCTTAAGACAACTACAATTTTACTGAACTGCTCTGCATTCTGTTTTCTGCATTCTGTTAACTCTTATCAGCAACTGCAGTGTGCAATTATTCAACTGTAATCTGCAAAAAAAAATCCCTAGAAACAAAATCTATATGGGATAATTTTTCCAAGCCGTAGACTAATAAATAGGATTAGTTTTTTCCTGAAATTTACAAATAATTAATTTATTACATTATTAAAAATATAAAATTATAATATAAAATAAATTTTAAAAATATTGATTAAACTTAACAAATCAATTAAATTAACCGTTTTATGACAAATACGTCATATAATCGCCGATAATCTAATTTATATTATTTGACACAAAAATAATTTGACACAAAAATCGAATTTGATCGATTGTAGTATCCAAAAAAATTTCCGGAACTCGAGTTGTACATCCGAATACAAGTTCGTTGGTCGTAGCTTTCAGTTCGTCACTGTAAGTCGATCGAAGTTCAACTAAGATTGAAGGGAGAACACTGGACCAATCCGTTCAGTCGTAGCACATAATGTCAGATTTAATGATACGATGCCATCGCTCAATCATACCATAACAGGTTGGGTTGTAATCAGTGGTAAGTTAGCAAGTTTGTTAAACAGTCGAGATTTAAATTGCATGCCTTGATCTGTGACAATGATCTCTGGAACACCAAAGTGGGCTATCCTATACGAGTAGACAGCAAAAGGCATGGTAGCTGCAATTATATCTGGAACTGGATTATAGAATTATCGAAAACCGTTGAGAAGTTAATTTATAAGTACTGAGTGGAGTTTTAATGTATCGTGAGACTTTAGCTTTTCGGCATGCTACACAGTTTTGAGCCATTTTCTGGACGTTTTTATTAATTGATGAAACTTTGACGCCAGGATGAAAAAGACTATGAAACGCATTGAAAACTTCTTTTCGTAAATTTAGCGGAATGGATGGCCGAGGTGTCGGAGTTGTAGTATCGCAATAAATTAAATTTGTCTAATTGAATGAAACCGGAAATTTCTCAAATTTGAGAACCGAATTATTCCGTAAAATTTCTAGAAGTTCTTCATTATTGATTACAGCATAATTAATTTCTTTTCGAATTAATCAAAATAAATTTGATTAATTCGCAGCGATGACATTATCCATGGTAGAGATGTGCTCGATTTCAGTCGTTATTTGACCAATAAAATCTTGTCTGAATTGACGAGGAGAGACTTTTTCTAGATTCTGATTAAAAGCATAGGCCAGTGGTTTATGATTGATGTAGAGAGTGAAAGTACGACCTTCAAAAAGAATTCAAAAATGTTTGCACAAACCACTAGAAGTTCACGATCATAAACTCTGTATCGCTGTATTGGAAGCGTCAACCATGGTGGTTAGAGGTGCTGATGATGATGGTTGAATTAGTAAAGTAGTGTCCATAAGTTTGTATTTACAGTTATCGAACGCTTAAATTGCTGCTGTTGACCCCTGAATTTAAACGCGATTGTTCTTAACATAACCTTTTAGGTAGTCGTTAAGTAGTTCCTCATCGGTAGCAGCACATGGTAGTTTACCTTGTTCAGTAACTAAGTAGCCTAAAAAGAGAAATTCGGATTTTGCAAAAACGCATTTGTCTACATTTACTACTGAATCGTATTCTTCTAGCACTTCGACCAAATATACAAAACAGAAGTCAAGTCTTCGTAAAACTGTATGCATAAGACGTTTAGAAAAACTTCGTTGCACTCCTAAGACCGAAGGTAATTCTAGCAAATTCAAAAAATCGAAAAAGGTGTCGAAATCGCAGTTCTTGGAATGTCCGGCGGTTCTATATAAATATGATGGTAAGCCAGACCAAAATTTCGTTGTGAAAATTTTGCAGCCCTCGAGACTCTGAGTAAAATCACGGAACTGTGGAATCGGATATCGATCGGGAATCGGAACTTTAGTAAGTGCTCGCAAATCCCCGCATAGTTTCTATTTCTTTCTTTGTTGGCACAAAAAAGGTTTTGCATGCAATTGGAGGTCCATTGAAAGAATTTGTAAATAACTTTCAAAAATTGATAAACGGCTGGATTTGGTAGAACCATTGCATCCCACCAAAATGCGAATGACTTACTGATTTTTAGAAACAGAACTATCAAAAGAGTTTTTTAGAAGATACTGCCATTCAGGTTGACATTTAAAAGTTTTGGTACCGAAACATTGATGGTAATAACATGTAAAATTATTTTCTGCCGAAAGATCACCAAGATTTTGATAAGAAGAATTTTGATAATTTGGTGAATTTTGTCTAGACTTACTAGAACAATGTTGCGGCCGAGAATTGCGACGACGTCGAGAATTTGAATTTGAACGAGTTCGAGAATTATGCTGAAAAATTGATCAAACTGATAAGGAGACGTCGTTTTTGAACGAAGTGAGCATCGTTTGAATTTGCTGTTCAAAAGCAACCTCCTCCTCTAGAACTGACGAATGGTTGCTTCGTTTAAGTTGTCACCAGCGTTCAATTTCACGGAAGTATTGTTCCAGAATTTCAAACAATACGACCGAGATCTGAACATATCGTTCGTACTTCAGGTGATAATTCTTAATATTCTACTCATTTATTGCTTTTTTACTTTAACATATTCCTTCAAGGACGTTTTCATTAAAAACAACGGATAGTTGCTTTTCCTTTGAGGTTCTTTGGCTACAACACATCTTCTACAGGTGGCAGGATTGTTTTCTTTACAGTTTATGCTTTTTGCAGGATGGTTTCTTCTTTCTGTACATCCAACTGCATTGTGTTTTCTAGGACATTCTAGGTTGAAATATTTATACAAGGGTTGAAACCTTGCATTTCTTAGTGGTCATATTTTAACGTTTAAATTGATTGTTTTAAGTACTTTCTTCTTTTAATATTTTGTGTGTAGGTCTTTTGCTTTTTGATCTTCCATAATGTTCTTCTTCATTACGATTTACGTTAGCTTGCAGAATCCAGTGAGCCGACCTCGAAGGAGGGTCGATTAGCTTACTGGATTCTCGCAAAATTGTATTTGCGAGTGCTATTTTAGACATGCTCGATAGGAAACTTGACACTTCCAAAAAATAATTTATTAGTACTTAGAGCAATATAGAGTTAATGGAAACCATTAAGCTAAGTATGTTAAGGTAGAAACCAGAAACATTCTAAAAAATTATAAAACTAGCATTAACCGTGAAAGCCATAATTGCCCACTTGACACCGAAAAATTGATTTTTCCTTATACATTTCGAAGGAAAATGAAAACATAATATAAAAAATTTCAACGAATCGAAATCAATTCTACCAAATTTCATTTCATTGGAAATGAAAATATTGAAAATATCTCGTAATGAATTAAGGACAATAAATCAATCGACAGCAAATGTTTTGGGCATATTATCTCTCATGCTCTGAAAAACGTATACAAATTAATAATTCGTTTTATGGTAGCTCTTAAGAGTATTACTGCGAAATCTCATACCACGTGTCTTTATTGACCTAAAGGCTATATTACGTTTTTTTTGCTATATTATGTTTATGTATGTTTACCGTTAAAAATAAACATAAAATATCACGGAATTGGATTTTTGTTTTTGTATCGGAAAAATGGTGAAAACATGTATGTAATATCCGGAAAAACAGTTTATCTGTGTGTCGGAAAAAATTAAAAAAAAAAACTACAATTGGTAATGTAAAGATGTTAAAAGACAAGAAAAGCTTTCTTCAATTTATTCTTCAAAATCGGATACATTTTATAAAATTTTTGCGGAATAGAAAGCAAACAAAAATTTTTTTTCTAATTTCGCTTCTTTGTATGTTGTTGTTCGTATTGTATTGTTGTGCTTTCCCCTTCGTCCTTGGATTATACACAATTTCCGCGATTTAAATATATGCCTATATAAATTTGCTTGGTTTTAATTTTCTTTTTTAAGGAAAATTGTAAATGGTATTTTCCTTTTCAATTATTGTGCTAAACACATTTTAAGACGTACATCAATTTAGATTTAATTTTCCTGGAAAATCTCGAATTTAAAAAGATATAATTTAATTTTTTTTTTACGTGAATATGCGACGAGGTGGGAGCATCACATTAAAAACTAAATCATTGTTGAAAGGTTGAGTAAATGTGACATATTATGGGTGAACAAAAAAAAAATATATATTTTAAACCTGTATCAACTATATGTCATAAACTATCCCTCATAATCCTGCATGTAAACTTTTGTTATCTAATTTATTGATTATATAATAAAATAAAAAAAAAAAAAAAATTATAAAAAACTTTTAAGGTTAATATTTTCATTTTATGTGTACGTATGTGTGTATTTAGTCTGGAAAATGGTACACATAAATTTCAGCTACCTACGTGATTTTATTCGACTGTGTATTTTAAGTATATTTTGTAGAGTAATAGAAATATAACAACGGCAAAATGAAATAATTTTCTTATATATATATATATATATATATATATATATATATATATATATATATATATATATATATATATATATATAAAATAAAAGCATCGTTAAGATAGCAGGCATGAAGAAATTAATAAATAAGATAACATAGGCACATACACACACCTATATGCATGTAGAAATACTAATAGTTTTATGGGAGCTTCATGATTATAATTGGAAAATTTCTTATGTATTTTACGATGTAATAATTCGATGTTGGAACGATGTTTTATTATATCTGTATTCTAATCATTCGTGTGTTTAAAAGACATTTGTGCTATGTCTTGGCCGTGCACAATTCATTACACTCAATTAGGAAATTTCGTTTTATTGTTTACGATTTATTATGGGTCATTTAGCATTGAAAATTTATATTTATTTTAGTTTAGTGTAATGGTAGATTTTGGCTGTCATTTAACTGCCAACATGTGTTTTGAAGCTATCTACTAATCAGGGGTAAATCTACTGTACCCAATAGTAAGATTGACGTTGGTTTTAGTCACCGATAGCACCATAAAATTTAGTCTCACCGCGAATATATTCCAATATATTTTACAACATCCCCAATTTAGGAGCATAAGGTACCCAGCTTGACAATATTACTCTATTGGAAGCTATACACTGGTTTCATTTCTGAATTAGAATGAAGTCTTTTATTTACAAACGCCGGCGATTTCAATATGTTTTTCTTTGTATAGTTCCATATTCCCATATTCTAGTACTGATTTTACACACGAATAACGATACACGAGTATCTGGGCCTTGCGGGACTAGCTAAATTCAGATTTTATGTAACATGTAACAAATAACTTGATTTCCAGCATCTCGATACATTTCTTCTATGAATATAATTAATTTCATTGAGATGCCCGTTTTACAAAATGTCTGCCACATTGCGGTCCCGTGCAACGATGATCAGGTATAGCGGAAAAAGTCTTTCATTAGATTGTTTAATGTTTCGGATTGTGTTGATGTGATTAGTGCAATTTTTTCCTGGTCTGAAACCAGTTTGTTTCTTTTTTAATTGTGCTTTGCCAATTCTTTCACTTTCTTAGTTCAATTTTTTTAGGGATCGTAACTGCCGCTTTGTCTTTCCATTTTTGTGGTATTTTTCAATCTTTTTACCTGAACTGCATCATTTGTAAAGGTTTGAACAGAAACATCCCTTATAGATTAGGTTAGGTTGGATTAAAGTGACCTCCTTAAAGGACGTGGAATGTGCCTATTCCACGGTCCGTAGCCCTACCACCATAATTTTATTCTCCACTCAATACCTACTAAATTTGAGCTCTTATCAAAACAGTTGATAACCCTAACACTAATCCTACTGAGGTCCGACAGGTCACAAAAAGGCGAGCACTCAAAACTTTAGCCTGTACCGACAGGTGCAGAGGAACCAAATATTGCGCCGTTGCATGGATATTAGTTGGTTGGGCCGATTAAGTCTACTTAGTGTAGGCGGATTTGCCGAGTAATTATACGTAAGGCATAATTTGACCATCAATTGTTTACGATTTTACAAGCTTCTTCTTTAAGGAGCAGTTTACACATGTGGCAGGACATATCCTGTCGAGCGAGTCTATCGGCTTTAATATTCCCCATTATATTGAAATGCGCTGGCATTTAATAAACTGAATGTAGAACTGTTCTGCTACTCGTTAAGAGATGAGAGATAGTTCTGGGCTACTTTTCACGTGATATAGCCTAATTGTAGAACTTTAATGGTAGCCTAACTGTCCGTAAAAATGACTTTATCTTTTACAGATGTAACATTATTCTTTATCCAGTCTATGGTTTCTTTGATTTCGATGAGCGCCACCTGAAAGACTCTACAGTGATCAGGGAGGCGAAAAGAGATGTTTAAATCTAGTTCCTTGCAGAACACCCTACAACCGACTCTGCCATCAATTCTCGATCCATCCGTAAAGAAGTTAATTGTACCGGGATTCATTACTGCTTCACTCGCACAGTCTTCTCTGGAAGGAATAATTGTAAGAATTTAACTACGAGATTTGATATAGGGATGGTATAGTCAAAAGCTTTATAGATTTCCTTATTAATTAGAATAGATGTGTGTCCTTTTTTTATTACAGTTCCACTGACAAAACTATTTTAGCCTCATAGATGTACATGCAGCCATTTGTTTAGCTAAGATATCAAGAGGGATTAGATGAAGCAGAACCTCTAGTGCCTGAGTTGAAGTGGTCCTGAGTGCACCACTAATACACAGGCAGACAGTTCTTTCATCAACAGCTGTTTCATCAACAGCTTTTGGTAACTCTGTACATCAGAACAGTTTCTAACTAAAAAGATGTACAGCCAAAGTATGATACGAGGATTATGTCTCCATCTTGTCCCAATGACATTCTTACAGAAGTATTGCGCTATCGAAGCTTTCTTTACCCTTTCCAAAATATTAGGTTCCCAGCCTAGCTGTTTACAAGAAGACCCACAAATTTCACTTTATCTGTGATATTTAAACCAACTCCGTTAAGAGTGTGTGGATTAAAAACAGGAAGTGTGTACTTCCTAGAAAAAAGAACCAATTTAGTTTTAAGGGGTACAGAAGAGAGGTTCGAAGATGCCTCTTGCCCGAAATTCGCACCAATAGCATCTGATGTTGTAAATGTATTTGTGACACTTTTGACGAAGCCATCAAGATGAAAATAAGTCCCATCGCTTAAAATGCGATTTTGATTGAAAAATCAGGATATACTTGTTCTTGTTCCATAAGCCATTCAAGAAACTCTTAACTGTCCGTGGCCCAAAATCATCAGTACTTGAGACAGTTGAAAGCATGAAGATGCAAATATTTAGCGATAATGCGCTTTAAAGAACTTCTCGAAATGTGTAATTCTTGGCCACAGGGTAAAATTGATGTTTCTAAAATATCATCAACGACCTTCCAAACAGCTTCTATATTTTGTGTTGAACGTCTTCAGATGTCAATACGCATGTATTATAGTGCTTGTACAGTAGTAATTGTGCTGCAACAAATATTGTTTTTTCGGATATTACCGGATTTTTTCGGAGAAATTATTTATGGTTCTTAAAAAAAATTGAAAAATGTGACATACAGTGACTAGAAAGCACGACTAATCTTAAACTAAACTAAAGTTTTGTCGTGAATCCTGAATGTTTTAATTGCCCGTTTTAGGTTCTGTTTACCGTGGTAATATCAAAATCGGACTATGAATGTTTCAGCAAGTCTATAAATGACAACTTTTTCATAAATTCTGTATTAATCTGAATAATTTCTCGTTTGGGAGTATTTTGAAGGCGTGAGTGTCTTCTAAACAATAATATCAAAGTGTATATGCTTTAGAACAAGTTTTAGAACAAGGTTTTAACGAAATTGAACTGAAATTGGTTTTGGTGTTTAAACTGTAAAGCCCGCGTTGTTTTGTTTTAGTTGAGCTCTTGTCTTCGTTGATTCATGGTGACTTACACTATTTACATTTTTTAGGGTAGCAAAAATAAAGCTTTTGCCATTTTACTCTTTTTTTGTACAAGATAAAAAAATAGAGGTTTGGGTATGAGCTTTTTAACATTATAATTAAAGTTTTAATATTTTATGTCAAATCGTATATAGTTAGTGTCAAAATAATGATAGAAACAAAATATTAATCAGGGTAAAAATTCCCCCAAGGAAAGTTATACAGGAGATGTTTCATTTAAAATTACTATAATCGAATATGAACTTTTAAGCATTAGTATTGTTGTTATGTAGAGGATAACAATAGCATAACCACTTCTATAAATATATACATGTATACCTTATCTTAAACATGATGTTGAGCATAAAATATACAAACGGCGACACAATAGAAATAATGTTTGGGGGTAAGCATACAGTAAATTTAAAAAGTATATATATTATAGTAGTTGTTATGGTTTTCATACATTTTATGAAATGGAAAACTTATCACAATCCACACACCACACAATGCAAAATGCAATGTTGTATCGTTGTGAATCAAGATTCAAGACAATAACGATACAATTATGCTACATTGAAAATGGGAAAATAAAACACTGATTGAAAAACTATTCACTCCGTTAACAATACCTAACATTTAAGGATTTCGTTTTTTAACTGTTTAGCACTTAGTAGGGTTTTGAAACAGTTGATTTTAATTTTTATTAAATTTATGGAAAGAACAGCCAACAATTTTTCAAAACAAGACAAAAAGAAAAACTAACATAATTTTCGATAAATTTTCACTTATAAAATTTGATTGATTGATTGATTGGAGTGAAGTTCAAGGATTAACCAGGATTTTCTGGAATTCTGGGATTGGACAGGAATATTAGTTATGACGGACTGAATCCGGTTACTGTCACTTAAGCGATCGATAGTTTTTGTTTTGTTTTTTGAGTTGGGAAGGATATTAAAGGTATATCAGTAATGACAGAATTGGTCCGGTTTCATCAAGCATATTATAATATAATAATATAATAATATAATAATATAATAATATAATAATATATTAATATAATAATATAATAATATAATAATATAATAATATAATAATATAATAATATAATAATATAATAATATAATAATATAATAATATAATAATATAATAATATAATAAAATAATAATATAATAATATAATAATAATATAATAATATAATAATATAATAATATAATAATATAATAATATAATAATATAATAATATAATAATATAATAA
Organism: Tipula confusa; assembly: GCA_963556175.1. Classification (NCBI taxonomy): domain Eukaryota; kingdom Metazoa; phylum Arthropoda; class Insecta; order Diptera; family Tipulidae; genus Tipula; species Tipula confusa. The sequence goes on from OY744475.1 coordinate 200,532,183, forward strand.
TATAATAATATAATAATATAATAATATAATAATATAATAATATAATAATATAATAATATAATAATATAATAATATAATAATATAATAATATAATAATATAATAATATAATAATATAATAATATAATAATATAATAATATAATAATATAATAATATAATAATATAATAATATAATAATATAATAATATAATAATATAATAATATAATAATATAATAATATAATAATATAATAATATAATAATATAATAATATAATAATATAATAATATAATAATATAATAATATAATAATATAATAATATAATAATATAATAATATAATAATATAATAATATAATAATATAATAATATAATAATATAATAATATAATAATATAATAATATAATAATATAATAATATAATAATATAATAATATAATAATATAATAATATAATAATATAATAATATAATAATATAATAATATAATAATATAATAATATAATAATATAATAATATAATAATATAATAATATAATAATATAATAATATAATAATATAATAATATAATAATATAATAATATAATAATATAATAATATAATAATATAATAATATAATAATATAATAATATAATAATATAATAATATAATAATATAATAATATAATAATATAATAATATAATAATATAATAATATAATAATATAATAATATAATAATATAATAATATAATAATATAATAATATAATAATATAATAATATAATAATATAATAATATAATAATATAATAATATAATAATATAATAATATAATAATATAATAATATAATAATATAATAATATAATAATATAATAATATAATAATATAATAATATAATAATATAATAATATAATAATATAATAATATAATAATATAATAATATAATAATATAATAATATAATAATATAATAATATAATAATATAATAATATAATAATATAATAATATAATAATATAATAATATAATAATATAATAATATAATAATATAATAATATAATAATATAATAATATAATAATATAATAATATAATAATATAATAATATAATAATATAATAATATAATAATATAATAATATAATAATATAATAATATAATAATATAATAATATAATAATATAATAATATAATAATATAATAATATAATAATATAATAATATAATAATATAATAATATAATAATATAATAATATAATAATATAATAATATAATAATATAATAATATAATAATATAATAATATAATAATATAATAATATAATAATATAATAATATAATAATATAATAATATAATAATATAATAATATAATAATATAATAATATAATAATATAATAATATAATAATATAATAATATAATAATATAATAATATAATAATATAATAATATAATAATATAATAATATAATAATATAATAATATAATAATATAATAATATAATAATATAATAATATAATAATATAATAATATAATAATATAATAATATAATAATATAATAATATAATAATATAATAATATAATAATATAATAATATAATAATATAATAATATAATAATATAATAATATAATAATATAATAATATAATAATATAATAATATAATAATATAATAATATAATAATATAATAATATAATAATATAATAATATAATAATATAATAATATAATAATATAATAATATAATAATATAATAATATAATAATATAATAATATAATAATATAATAATATAATAATATAATAATATAATAATATAATAATATAATAATATAATAATATAATAATATAATAATATAATAATATAATAATATAATAATATAATAATATAATAATATAATAATATAATAATATAATAATATAATAATATAATAATATAATAATATAATAATATAATAATATAATAATATAATAATATAATAATATAATAATATAATAATATAATAATATAATAATATAATAATATAATAATATAATAATATAATAATATAATAATATAATAATATAATAATATAATAATATAATAATATAATAATATAATAATATAATAATATAATAATATAATAATATAATAATATAATAATATAATAATATAATAATATAATAATATAATAATATAATAATATAATAATATAATAATATAATAATATAATAATATAATAATATAATAATATAATAATATAATAATATAATAATATAATAATATAATAATATAATAATATAATAATATAATAATATAATAATATAATAATATAATAATATAATAATATAATAATATAATAATATAATAATATAATAATATAATAATATAATAATATAATAATATAATAATATAATAATATAATAATATAATAATATAATAATATAATAATATAATAATATAATAATATAATAATATAATAATATAATAATATAATAATATAATAATATAATAATATAATAATATAATAATATAATAATATAATAATATAATAATATAATAATATAATAATATAATAATATAATAATATAATAATATAATAATATAATAATATAATAATATAATAATATAATAATATAATAATATAATAATATAATAATATAATAATATAATAATATAATAATATAATAATATAATAATATAATAATATAATAATATAATAATATAATAATATAATAATATAATAATATAATAATATAATAATATAATAATATAATAATATAATAATATAATAATATAATAATATAATAATATAATAATATAATAATATAATAATATAATAATATAATAATATAATAATATAATAATATAATAATATAATAATATAATAATATAATAATATAATAATATAATAATATAATAATATAATAATATAATAATATAATAATATAATAATATAATAATATAATAATATAATAATATAATAATATAATAATATAATAATATAATAATATAATAATATAATAATATAATAATATAATAATATAATAATATAATAATATAATAATATAATAATATAATAATATAATAATATAATAATATAATAATATAATAATATAATAATATAATAATATAATAATATAATAATATAATAATATAATAATATAATAATATAATAATATAATAATATAATAATATAATAATATAATAATATAATAATATAATAATATAATAATATAATAATATAATAATATAATAATATAATAATATAATAATATAATAATATAATAATATAATAATATAATAATATAATAATATAATAATATAATAATATAATAATATAATAATATAATAATATAATAATATAATAATATAATAATATAATAATATAATAATATAATAATATAATAATATAATAATATAATAATATAATAATATAATAATATAATAATATAATAATATAATAATATAATAATATAATAATATAATAATATAATAATATAATAATATAATAATATAATAATATAATAATATAATAATATAATAATATAATAATATAATAATATAATAATATAATAATATAATAATATAATAATATAATAATATAATAATATAATAATATAATAATATAATAATATAATAATATAATAATATAATAATATAATAATATAATAATATAATAATATAATAATATAATAATATAATAATATAATAATATAATAATATAATAATATAATAATATAATAATATAATAATATAATAATATAATAATATAATAATATAATAATATAATAATATAATAATATAATAATATAATAATATAATAATATAATAATATAATAATATAATAATATAATAATATAATAATATAATAATATAATAATATAATAATATAATAATATAATAATATAATAATATAATAATATAATAATATAATAATATAATAATATAATAATATAATAATATAATAATATAATAATATAATAATATAATAATATAATAATATAATAATATAATAATATAATAATATAATAATATAATAATATAATAATATAATAATATAATAATATAATAATATAATAATATAATAATATAATAATATAATAATATAATAATATAATAATATAATAATATAATAATATAATAATATAATAATATAATAATATAATAATATAATAATATAATAATATAATAATATAATAATATAATAATATAATAATATAATAATATAATAATATAATAATATAATAATATAATAATATAATAATATAATAATATAATAATATAATAATATAATAATATAATAATATAATAATATAATAATATAATAATATAATAATATAATAATATAATAATATAATAATATAATAATATAATAATATAATAATATAATAATATAATAATATAATAATATAATAATATAATAATATAATAATATAATAATATAATAATATAATAATATAATAATATAATAATATAATAATATAATAATATAATAATATAATAATATAATAATATAATAATATAATAATATAATAATATAATAATATAATAATATAATAATATAATAATATAATAATATAATAATATAATAATATAATAATATAATAATATAATAATATAATAATATAATAATATAATAATATAATAATATAATAATATAATAATATAATAATATAATAATATAATAATATAATAATATAATAATATAATAATATAATAATATAATAATATAATAATATAATAATATAATAATATAATAATATAATAATATAATAATATAATAATATAATAATATAATAATATAATAATATAATAATATAATAATATAATAATATAATAATATAATAATATAATAATATAATAATATAATAATATAATAATATAATAATATAATAATATAATAATATAATAATATAATAATATAATAATATAATAATATAATAATATAATAATATAATAATATAATAATATAATAATATAATAATATAATAATATAATAATATAATAATATAATAATATAATAATATAATAATATAATAATATAATAATATAATAATATAATAATATAATAATATAATAATATAATAATATAATAATATAATAATATAATAATATAATAATATAATAATATAATAATATAATAATATAATAATATAATAATATAATAATATAATAATATAATAATATAATAATATAATAATATAATAATATAATAATATAATAATATAATAATATAATAATATAATAATATAATAATATAATAATATAATAATATAATAATATAATAATATAATAATATAATAATATAATAATATAATAATATAATAATATAATAATATAATAATATAATAATATAATAATATAATAATATAATAATATAATAATATAATAATATAATAATATAATAATATAATAATATAATAATATAATAATATAATAATATAATAATATAATAATATAATAATATAATAATATAATAATATAATAATATAATAATATAATAATATAATAATATAATAATATAATAATATAATAATATAATAATATAATAATATAATAATATAATAATATAATAATATAATAATATAATAATATAATAATATAATAATATAATAATATAATAATATAATAATATAATAATATAATAATATAATAATATAATAATATAATAATATAATAATATAATAATATAATAATATAATAATATAATAATATAATAATATAATAATATAATAATATAATAATATAATAATATAATAATATAATAATATAATAATATAATAATATAATAATATAATAATATAATAATATAATAATATAATAATATAATAATATAATAATATAATAATATAATAATATAATAATATAATAATATAATAATATAATAATATAATAATATAATAATATAATAATATAATAATATAATAATATAATAATATAATAATATAATAATATAATAATATAATAATATAATAATATAATAATATAATAATATAATAATATAATAATATAACAGGGTACTTACAAATGCTCAAGGGAAATTGTACAGAAATCATTCTGCGGTCACATTGACAACTAACTGACCTTGAACACAAACACACCTCGGTCCGGAAGTCAGATAGAAACCTTAAAACAAGTGCAACAAAATGCCAATACCCAAACCGTAAAATCAAATTGCTTGCATATAGCACCGCTGCAAATATCAAAGGTAGACCTCACCTTTTATCGAAATATGATCCCCCGAAATTTTACAGTTCCACAGGCCTCCGAAAAATCAAGGCCATACAAAACACTGCCAAAATCGATGCAGCCCAATAGCTTTAAAATATTTAATTGAACAAAAGTTCCCAAAGCTTTTATTTTAATGTCGGTTGAAACAGATAATTAGATCTTGCTGAGCTTTAAAAATGAGCTACGATGCGCCATCTAAATTGAATTGAATCAAATTTTCTTTCAAGTTTAGATTGCGTCAGTAACTTTAAATGAACTTTTAAAATAAAGCTTGGACCATCGCCATGTTAAATTGGTATTATAAGTGGGATTTTTAAATAAAGTTAATCAGAATAGGGGATTGACAGGAGTAATTGGTCCTACCATTGAAAAAATAGAGCCTCCAAGAACGCGAAAAACAGAACCGTATATAAAAAATATTACGACCATCATTACCGATATTTCTGAAGGCATAGTAAAAAAAATTTCTTCACTTCCTCCAACCTATGCAAAAACTGCTGAAAATATTTTATGGTTTTATTTAAGAAACGGGCAAAATAATACTATAGGTGGCTTGCAAAACTTCAAAAAAATTTAACATTTATTAGTAATCTTCTTCACGAAAATTCGCTTTCCTATTTTATTGGGATTTACACCCGATATCTTCCAAATAACTACTACAAAAAATGGAAACATTATAGTCCTGATTTTTTTATTGATTTTAACCATTGGTGCCATGCTTCCGAAAGAAATTTTCATTTGCTGCGTCTGCTATAGACTAAAACTCAGGGCTGTATTGTGGATTTTTTCCTACAATTTATTACCAGAAATTTAAATTTTGTAGAACCTCTCTGCTAGTTTTTTAGTGTCCGAGTTATCAAAACTTTTATTAAGTGCTGATTAATCGTCAGAGACTTCATTGGCTGGAACCAAGGCAATACTCTTATTCATTTTAATTTGAAATAAAAAAATCGAATTTCCAAATTTGGCTGTCAGATACATTTTCGGTACTTGCGTCCAACTATTTTAGCCAAAATGAAATAGAAAACCTCTAAAATCCGTCGATGGGTTAAAATCTGTTACTGCCAGATAACAAGTGTCTGCTGCTTGGTTCATATTTTACAACTGTATTCTGAATTATTTGCGAAGGTAGCAATGACGTATTTCTGGCCATATTTTTCTTGCCTTTTATATTTCAGTAGGCATAAAATGGAATTTTGTATTTGGAATTTTTCTATAAGAATTTTGTGTTTTTAGAATTTTGTGTTTGGAATTTAATTTTATTTGAAATTTGATTTTGGATAGTCGTACCTATTCCATCTTTGCACGAGCAAGACATCCTTAAAATACCACCTCAGTGCCGTTTGCTTATCATAGGTAGGACGCGAAAAAGCTTATCATAGGTAGGACGCACCATATGTGTCTCAAGGTTGTATGCTGCTTTACAGTAGATATGATCTTAGGTAATCTTGGAGTAAGATAGTTTCTAGGACTAGAGGATTTCGGTGATAGATGACTTTAAAGCAATTTATATGACTTATGTAAAAATACAGGACCGTACTCGTGACAGAAACCAGCGACTGATAATAAGCAAAGATAAAAATATTTTGAACATAATATATCCTATTGAGAAGCGCGAATACGTTTTACAATCGCACGCAATAACTGAACAAAGCTTCTTCCTGCAATGAGGGCTGTTGAAAGTCTATTGTGCCAGTTGAAAGTCAAAATGACTACAATCAGCAAATTGAAAATTACCTGATCGACTTAAGAAAACTGCCAAACTACAGTTTAAACCTAAAATAATAGAGTTGATAAAACACCTAGGTTATCGGTAATTCATATAGCCGTCCAAGATTAATTGGTGAACCTAGATTGGCTAGGAAAATTTTAGTTTTCAACTGTACATTTCTAAAGCAAACACAATCAAAGCATTTCATTTTTAAATTGCTAAACTATATTGTCCTTTTCTTGTGATGTTGAAACCTGCCATTCAAAGAACTTGTATATTCCATTACCGTTAAAATGTCTTTTTCATTTGAGATTAATCAAAACGTGTATTCTGAACCCATTTAAATTTCAATTTAGACGAGCAAACAAAAAAAAATTTTGATCTATTCCAATAATTGGATTGGCAAGAAAATATTTTTAAAGAACATATAGTACTTGTTTGGCACATAGCCAATGCATTTTGTGTATCTAGGTTATAATGTAGTCGTTTGTATAGTTTATAAAAAAAAATGTTGGTCGGAAATATATGCTATATTTTATGTTTACATTTTTTGTATCGTATCGATCGACGTTCCGCATATGTAGATAATATAGAGACTAGACTTTAGATTATGCTTAAACTTAATAAAAATTAGAACCTAATTCATTTAGAACCGAATTATAAACAAAATTCAAAATTATTTTTTTTTTTTAAATTAATTTTACAAATAAATATTTTTTTTTGTTAACTAATATTTGGAAATTTTGACTCAATTTTTTTATTTATTTATTTTTTTTAATGCAAAATTTAACAAACTAACAAAACCATTTGAAAAATGCAATAACCAATTTAAAAAAAACTGTACATAACACAATACCATAAAAAAAGCTGATCGGAATGAAGTCCTACGTAGGTGTCTTAGTCCACGAGGAAAATTATATTTGAAAACCGACATCGATGGTAAGCCAAAAATTTAAAATAACGAAAATACTTAAAAATTATAATTTTTTTTTGTTCAATTTGTTAAATTAATTTTCTAATAATTCATTCAAATTAAAACTTTTTGCATGAGCTAAATTTTTTGGAAATTTTTTTTTGGGTTTTCCAATAATATAAAATAATTCCAGTGCTTTTTGAATTAGGTTGAAAGCTCGTTTCTATTTTTTTTAAAATATTATTTGGGTTGTTTATATAAGCCAATTCTTGTTGAATACGTTCAAGAATTTATTTTTAAAATTATAAGTATTATTGATTGTTGTTGTAAAAAATATTAAGCTTTTATTTTGTCATTAACTTTATTATAAAATGTTTTTGGTTTTAAGATTGAAATTTGGACCCTTATAGTTATAGGTGCATTTAGCATGCGTTGAGTTGTCTTTAAATTTAACTTTCTGGATAATTTTATTTCAGAAATTTTTAGAGTTATAGCAGTTGCAGGAATAAATTTAATTTAAAAAAAAAAAACAGATGAACAGTCTATGAACCAAGGATCAGACTTCCAATTTTATAAATGTTTGGAAATCTTCAAAAATACTATATAAGCTTACGACAGAGAATAGGATTGAAAACATTTCGCACCAGAAAAGTATTAGCTTTAAGTGAATCCGACATCCTTCCTATTTACCCTTTTTTAGACTTAACTTTTTGTAAATGTCTGGCCATAATGTTTTTAAGGCCGTGTGTTTTTCTTTTTTTTAATTAAAACTTGTGCCTTCGTGGTTTCATCTTCCTGAATATTTCCTAAACGCGTTCATCATGCTCTATATCAGCACTTATTTAGCAGTAGTTTTCTTTTTTAAATATTTTATGCTATTTTATGCAACGTTTGTCATGGCCAGTTTGGTAGTATATAGTTGCAGCAATGCTGGCCTACTACACCATAATGAGTGTTTTTTTAATTCATTTGGATGAACTCCTCTAGTAGCAAAATCAGCAGGATTTTCTTTGGAACTTACATGTCTCCACTGTACTGTATTGTATTTTCCTTGAATTTCTAAAATTCCATTTGCCACGAAGATTTTGTTTTTGTGAGGATTTCCCCGAATCCATGATAGCGTAATCATGGAATCAGTCCAGAAGTTTAGGTCTATATTAGACTCCTGCAGTGACTTAGTTACCTTTTCCATCACAAAAACCGTGAATAATGGTTGAAGATGTGGTTTTAAACCAGACCTCTCTGAGTATGGTTAACCCCTCTAACGAGAGAAGAAACATATTGATGTCCTCCCATTGTACTGATAAAGTCGGAGGTAGTAGTTGATCTTAAGAGAGCCCTGCTACCCAGAGTTCTTACTTCATTAAATCAGCCACTATTGTTACAGGTGCTAGCCATCCAAGGGGATCAAAAAGTTTTCCACTGTCGGACAGCAGGTTGCGATTGGTCAAATTCTTGTTATTAGAAATTGGTAGTGAGATGCGAAATCCAAATTTGTCTGTTGCTGGATTCCAATGTAGCCCTAGGGTTTTAATTGTGTCATCAATTTGAACTCAAGAATACCACGGTTTCGTTGTTCTATTGGTATGTTCTGCATAAGGGAGGGATGGTTAGCGCCCCTTTTACGTAGGTTGAATTCACCAGTTTTGTGTAATGTGATCAGCTGGTTTTGAGCAACTGTGGGCTAATGTACTGTATTGTTTCCAAAAATGATATACTAATAATATATCTCTTGGCAACTGTTGCACAGTCCGCACGGTTAGGTAAGTTTCTGGCGTTGTTTCGTAGGTAACGGTCGTGAGTTGATGTTTTTTTCCATACAATTCTTTGAAAATTTTGGCCATCGTCATGTTTGGCAATTTGGCGAAACATTTTTTCTACGTGAATACATAATAGTTTTCACCAACACAGTAGTATGCTCAACAAGCCGTATTGGAGTGTAGGGCCATTCAGCATGACAACATTTAGTGGGGCATCACTGTGGACGTTTTGGCCGATGCATCAAAGGCGACTATGACTTTGGTATAGTAGAGCTTTGATTACAGCGTGCTGTGGTAAATAAAAATGTTAAGCTTCTCTATTTTCCTCCTATTTTTTTCTTTTGTCTTTAATAGCCTGCACCTAATGATGACTCTATTTCTGTTTGCTGTTGTTATGCCAGTGATGATCTATCCTAACTTCGTTTGTTGAGCAATTGATTCATTTGGTGCACCTTTAAACAGATTTGCTATTATTATCTGTCCGTAATAATTGGCCCTAAGAGTATGTCGATTGGACTAGGTTCATGGAAGGTTGAGTCTACCCATATCATATTTTTTATATGGTTCCAACAGACTGGTTCAACCATTTCTTCAGGCAGTTTCCTGGTTATATTTTTAAAGTCCAGATCTTTAATCTTTAGTTTGATGAAAACCTTGGACTAATGGTAAACTCTACTGTTCTGTCTTCTGTTGATACCATGCCGGCAATGTTTGCTTGAATCGGTTTTTTACCAGTTTTAGTTTGTGTGCTACTTCTTCGGTGATAAAAGAAGCTTGCGAGCCCAGATCAATAAAAGTGGGAACTAAATCTTCTTCAAAGTTAGTTACCATGACCATGGCGATTGCCAATAAGTTTTGGCTTAGAATTTGACTGCAAGCTAGTCATTGCTGGAATTAACGATTTCTTAGTTACTTCCTTTTGAGTGTCATGGAGCAAACTGTGATGAGCTCCATAACATGTTTGACATTTTTTGCGACAGAATAGTTCACGGTGATTCCGTCAGCATTTTTGACATAGAGCTTTTGCTTTTGGAATAGCAATTCTATCTTAGACTGGTAGAGCTTGAAATTGCTTCCAGCTGGTTATTCCGTGCTTGCCGCTGTAATGAGCGCACGTAAAGAATGTTGTGTTGTTTTCTTTTAGGAATTTTGCTGTTGTGACAGTTTTTTTATTCCCTCTTTCTCTTGAGAGTGCGGTAAGCGATTGGAAGCTTCTTTCCAAGATAAGGTAAACAAACTATGCATTGTTTTTGGATTTTTTATTGAAATTCGGTACATGCAATCAGTTTCAGCATCTAGCTTTCTAGTCGGAATACCAATTACAAACGCACCTCAGTACTCTGTTTGAACACCTAAAGTATTAAGTGCATGTATATGTGCTGGCTGAGTGTCGTCTTTACGTGTATCTGTTTTAACTTTGTTTTCTAGCATCTCCTGCAAGTAGATGACGGTACTCTAACTCCATTTCATCAAATAACTGATTTTTGAAGTATTCATCACAAATTTCTGCTTTAGTAGCATTTGCTAAAATCTCCTCGTAATTGCGACTAAAGGACATCCATGTTTCTGTTAGCTGTTTTATTTTTATCGCACAGTATGTTTTATTGAGACAATTTTGGCCACTAGTTTTAAGCAGTTGTTCAAATTATTTTGTACCGTGTTCCAGCAATTTATTGTCCAGCTTTGGTAGTTTCGATATTGTTGGTGGAACTTTCTCGTCTCCACTATAAATTTTGTATAGGACGGGACATTTGGTTCTTTATTTTTAAACTGCTCTTTGGCCTGCTGCTGTACTTTGGCAGATTGTCCTGGGGTTGATTGCTCTTTTGCCTCAAGAACTAATATCCTAGTCTCTTCGTATATTTCTTTCACCTGATCGTAATAATTTTGCAACCTATCCTTCGCTTGTGCTTAATGCTGTTTTATGTTTAGCTTGGTCACTCAATGGAACTTGCTGAATATGACTTAAAAAATCATAATTACAGATTAGTAAAAGTTTGCAAGACCAACATTTTCAAAGGATGTAAAATCATTTTTAGGCCTTTCTAGTTATTACGGATGGTTGAATTTTTACTACGGATGGTTCAATTTATTCGGATATTGCGGAACCTCTCAAAGCTTTTAAAAAAAAAATTCATTAGAATTTTTTTTGTGGTGTAGGGAAAGGAAAAATAAGTTAGTAATGACAGAATTGTCATTATCTAATGTTGAACTATTATAAGCACAAGAACGTCACAATTTTTCAAAACTGCTCTGCATTCTGACTTCTCTTATCAGCATCTCTTTTGAGACACCATTCAACTGTGTGTAATCTATAAAGGTCGCCTAAGGACAAAATCAATTAAGGAACTGATTTCTAATAGCCGTAGGCTATAACAAATGGCATTAGTTTTCAACAGTAAATTATAAATGTATTATTTCACCTCCATGCTGCTAAAATTTACAAAACTTTAAAATTAATACAAATTAGATTTAAAAAAAAATTAAACATTACAAGTCAGTAGAATTAAACGTTTTATGACCAATACCATAATGTTCATTTTCGGAGCAGTGTTCACAAATATAATCATTTGTAACACATAACTTGGCTAAATTATAGGGCATTTAAAGCATTTTGACACTCGTACGAGTCGGCGGCTCGGCATAAAGACCATCTAATGTTTTTTCTTCATTTCCTTATCTTCGTATTTCTAGCCTTGTAGGCAATATATCGATAACCCTGCAGAAAACCTTGCTATTTCTGGGCCCATTTTTGCAGCCTTGTACCAAGTCTTCAATATTAATGTTACCTTCTGCTTTGTCATTTTCTCAATCAGTTTTGGATCGTTTTTACGATCATGTTAAAATTTGGCTGACCCATATCTTTTAATGTTACGAACGAAAGGTCCTCGAAAACCTTACATTTTTTCACTACTCGATACTAATTTTTATGACATAGGAAACGTGATATAAAACTAGGTCAAACAAATGACCAAAGGAATTGTACATTATATAAAGATGAGATCTTTGTTAAGTCAAACACTTATCTATATTAAAGACTCGACATTGTAAAAAGTCACGTTGCGTGTAATCAAATAAAGTAAGATAAAATAAACAATTGAATGAAAAATATTTTCTTAACAAATTGTAGGTTGAGAAAATTAAAAAGGAAAATAGGGGCATATAAAATACGTCTTTATATAGCCACACCAAAGTATAAATGTTACAGTTCTCGAATGAAACTAATCTTAAAGAAATTTTGGATGGGAATTAATACTTTGAAAAGTATTGAAAATTAGCTTAAGGTATAATTTTTTCGTAAATTTTCATTTAAAAGCGAATTTTTTTTAAAAATATAAATAAGTACCTTAGATCTTCATAAAACTGTGTATTATTTAAGAGGAATAAGATTTGTATTACATTTCTTTAACCGGCCCCTATTCACATACATATTTTTGATTGTCCGTTGCTTATTCGATTTTGTACTCATTACGAAGTAATGTTTTGTTGCAGAATTAGGACAAAGTATGAAAATATTTGATGGTATAAAATCGACACGTTTTAAAATGACTTAAGTGTCTTTGAAAAATCATAAAATGAATTTCTTACTTAATCCATTTGTTATTTCAATAAAATATTTGATGCAGTTTAAAGAAAGAAAATGTAAAATTTCCGGAAAATTGTTATATTTGTTAAAGAGTTTTTTTTTGTCAATTTTTTCCTCTAACGAATTTTTCAATTTGAATGCAAAAAAAGCTGATAAATAGAAAATATTTTTATTTATTGAACGATTTTTTTTGCATTCAATTGGAAATATAAACATTATGCTTTATATAACCTCGTTATAAAGTTTTTTTTATGTTTATGACATAATTTTTTGCAGAACTCTGCTTTAATAACAAGTAGTTATTTTTTTTTGCGAAAAGTGGCACAGGTTTTGATAAAAAATTATAATTGTTTATGTTGCCAGATATATGGCATTAAACCGAAAATTTTTAAATTTAAATTTTTTTTTTGATATTTTTCACAGCACACGGCACATGCATATACTCAAAATTAGTCCATACCGTTGAAAAATCAAGTGTGAACCGAAAATACCAACCATCGATTTTGGTGTTGTGAAGTTCATGATTTCATTATTCTTTTTAAAATCGATTCTTAATCCGTGTTCGAGGTTATGCTATCAAGATAAACAAATACTTACTGTGCCAAATCTACTTTGAGAGCATTGTCCTTCAACTGGTAAGGAGTCTGAATAGGATTGCAAAAACCAAACGGCAGTATATTATCCTGGTAAAGACCTCTTCCAGGTAAAATCCCATTTCAATATGGTAAAGGGCAGCTGTTCTTAACTGAAGAAATACATTTCTTGGGTATTACAATATGAAAACACTATTAATGACTACAACACCAACAATAAACCCTTTCAGTGGTTAAGCTCCATCGAAATATCGGTACCCAGTTTACAAGAACTTCCAGCATTTTGTTGTTGGATTATCATTTCTGTTGGGCTGTTGTTTTCATGTGAATTAACCAATAGGGAAGTGATATTCTGAGTTCTGCTAAAATCAGCAATATTTTTCTGATCACCCCGTCCATACAAAGATCTTCGCACTGGAACAGTTGATGTCGGTTGAAGTTGTGGTTAAAGAAAGTAATGTTATCTTGAATCCAACAAGCTGGCCTCATTCATACTTTGCAAACTTCTCTAGTTGACATATGGTATTACCTTAAAAAGAATCGTCTCTGGATACTCTCCATTTAGGAAAATGGAAAAAAGCGTTGTTTCCGCAGAATACTTGCATCTAACCATTGTTGAATTTGCGGTATTGTGGTAAATGTTAAATCCTGGTAGTGTTGAATCCTGGCCTTGATCATACAGATCTCAGCCTCCTCATCCTCCTGAATTTAAGTTTTAAATGCTTTTTACAAGTTACCTATAATTTTTCGACATATCAAACTTCTTCCCGTCACCGATTGAATGTAGATGACTTCTTGGTATCTCGGTATTAGTTAGTACCTGAACAAAAAATACTGCAAAAAGCTTCTCGCTTAGATAGCAGAAAATAACATCAATTTTTGGGTTTTTCCAATTATTGACCTACATTATGTAAACATGTATGGGAATTCAAAATATATTTATGTTTTATGTCGAAATCGATGTTTCAAAATCTCAAGAGTTTCAATTTTTTTTTATGTAAACAAACTTGCTCTTTTTAAAGTTTGTCATGTTTTAAATTTCAAACTTATTTTTTATATTTTAAAAATATTAAATTGTTGTCAACTAAAAAACTTTACAAAATAATTTATAGTTTAAAAACTTTTATACATTATATTGATTTAAATTTTAAACTTAAATAATACCAAACTTTTTTTTTAACGAGTTTTTATTAAAGCCAATAGCATTTTATGTGAATCAATTTTGTCGAGGTGGCATTTACATTTAACTTGTTGATCTTTCTCTTTCTTAAAATTTGCTGTATACTGCTGCCTGAAACCATAATATAAAAACACATTGCGTTACCATGGTATGTTAGCCAATTGACGTGTTAGATGTCGCTACTGGTATCGTTTTAAAATAATCAAAATATTTATAATCGCCTAAATGTCATATATTTATCCTAAATGTTGATGATATTCTATCGACCCGACATCTGGAACATCAATGGGTAAACTGATTTTTTTTTGTTATGATGGTAATACTATGTGTATTTATATTATGCTGAAACTTTTGATTGCTGAGAACGATGCTGTATCGATATAGGAGGATTTTGGTCCTGTAGTGTTTTGAATACACTGAGCTGCATGAATATAGACAAGTCTCTAGGTTCAAATGATGACCAAAAAATACACGACATTTTTAAACCGCTTCGCATTTTGTGTCCGTGTAATTCTCCATGACTAAAGGTGGATGCTCCTGATTTTTACTCCACTACCCTAGGTTCCTGGATGAGACTAAGGGTTAAATGTCGTTGAGTAAATCTGTTACAAAAGGTATCCAAGGCTCCTTTTGTATGATGCAGGTTTGCTTGTAGTACCCTAAAAGTAACAGCCATACTTGATTATTAGGATAAGGAGCTCTCCGCTTCTGCTTGCTTACCTGCCAACTGCTTGACAGCCGACTTTCACCGGTGCTAAAGTATGAATCACGAAGAGATTTACTGATCGGTTTTACTGAGCGCTGCTGTTCTCAGCTGCTCCCTTGTCGTTAGTACCTCCTTCTGAGGCTGGTAAATTACCTCCCTTATTAAAATTGACTCCAGTGGTTTGGTTGGTGGAGGAAGAGTTGCTCTTGAGAACGAGTCTAATGTGGCCGAAGCGGTATGCCACGTTCCCTTGGATTCGCGCAGTGCTTACATGGCAGAGTCACCTATGGCCATGACTAATTAGATGAGTACGCCAGTTTTCGTTTGTTGGAGTATCTTCCAGGAATTTGTCACGAGACCATTGTTCTGCGCAGCCATGTTAGCAAGAATTTTCTCGGTAGACAGACTAAGGCTCTGTAGAAAAAACCCCCTAACTATGTTTGGCCGAGGAAAGTCATTCTTTTCACCAAAGTTATGCTAAGACCACATTTAGACCGTGGCTGTATGTTCTTGTATGTTCGCCATTTGCTCCATACTGAGAGGGTTGCCATCGAGATCATCCAGGGAAGATATCTAGCCTAACACTGCCTCCTACTTGGCTGAAAGAGGCCTTAACCGGAGAAGGCCCACTTTTTTGGCAGGTGGTTTAGTGGGTTCCAAAGCAACTTCGAAAGACCACTCGCGCTTTCCACAAGACTCAATGTCTAGGGTAGTTGCTTCAGATTTCAAGGGTGCTTTGAGGAAGCGCGAACTTAGTTGCGGCTAGATTCTTATCTCTAGTTTGGCTTTCCTTTAGTTCTTTTTAAAACGCCTTCTTTCGAAGGAGTTGAGTTTCACCCATTCACTAAAGTTGAGGGACATGTTCCTAATAGATGAAGACCCCGATGTTTAAGAGAACACTATTGTTGTCATCGCAAATGGTGCATTGGAGTAGTGGACTGTTCCTCTTTTTATCTTGTCCGGGCATCAAGATTATCTATCGAGGTGGCCCCAGAGGCATCTACCACCATATCATATCCTGTGTGATACAGCTCAACATCTGGCAAAGTTGATGCTTTTAAAGAGGCATCACACTATGTTTATATTGTTTGAATTTATATATAATCTCACGAGTAACCGAGAAATGAAGGTCACCCACAGCAGAGATTGGTATACCGATCGGTAAGCTCGCCCTTAGCCACTCAGGTTCTGACTGCAACGTGTTAGATTATTTCATTTATTTTGAGTCGATAGGTTCAGTTAAATTATAAGTATAATTTATAATCGCGTTACGTTTTATCATATTAAATCATTAATCCAGACACATCTGACCAAACTTTATAATTTAATCTGTATTCAAATCGTATTAAAGTTAACTTTTTTGTTTTGCTCCATGATCATAGTGATAAAGCTCCCAACAATATACCAAAATATATAAATGGTATGTAAAATTAAAAATATTAATCAAGCTTATGGTTAAATCCATGAAAAATAATGTCATTTTTTATTCCCTAAAGGTGGCAACAACAATTTTTTTTTAAATGATAATACAACCATGTATATTCTCTGTGTACAGCTTTTACTATATATCGTGTATTATTATATCTATTTAATATTCAAATCTGTCTTCAGACATGTTTTCTATCCATACACATGTGCACAGTAGATTGCAGTATATTCTGTGCTATTATATGTTGGAAAGTTTTAATTAAAATGAAAAAGCCTCGAAAATGTTGGATACCGTGCTTAGTTCCACAAATGTTTCTTAAATTTATAATGACGTGACACAAACAGCACTAAACGTAATTATAAAATAATTAATCCACTTTATGTGTATAAAAGGACATAACATATTTTAAATGTTCACAAAACTATAAATGTTTCACTTTCAATTAGCAATTCAAAAACATTTTTCTCACATAATCTCGTTAAACATGGCAAAGTCAGATTATATACGAATGCGAATCAAACCAACAATACCGAAATAATAAGATTAACCCACCTGTTTTATGGATTTTTTCTCTTCCACTCGGTAATAATACATAGGATAACCAAAAGATTTGTTTTTTTTTATTTTTTTTTTTCAAAATGAAAAGTAATAAATTACAAACAGAATTCAAAACAACATTTTTTATTTGGAAAATTTCTTTTGTGTCACATTTTTTACGGGAATATAGGGTTGGGAAAATGTACCCATGTTTTTATTTCATTTTCATTTTATTAATAATTTTGTACTCGATGTTTAAGAAATTTCATCCAGGAAAATCTTTATCTTTATAAACACAATATAATACGGTAAAATGAGGAGGGGACTGCAAAATATCCCCAAAACCAAATGAACAATAATATTTTTTTGAAAAATGAAAAAAAATTTTCATTTATTGGTTTGGATTATTTATTGATTACGAAAATTTACGAGACAGTGCTTATGGTATTATACAGATCTTGCGTTTTTTTTTTTTTTTTTTTGATTAATTTTCATTTGGTCTATCGATTTGTATATAGAGAAAAAACATTTATAAGCCCCAAAGTGCTATCAATAATCATGTACAAAACATTTCAAGCGAATAAATCAGGAAATGGAAAATTTATTTTTGATTTGTTCGATCAATGTGACTGACAACGTTCTTATTTATTTATCAAAAATTTTATTTTTTTCAATATTTGCAGCATGTATGGTTTTAACGTAAATCCTCTGATGGGGAGAGTATATGATTTTTAATTAATTTACTGTTTATGAAAATTAAATTTTATTTTCATTATGCAAATGTCAAAAGATGAACATTTATGAAAATATTATTTCAATGCAATATTTGTGTAACTATATTGAAAATGGCAATGTTGCTTCTAAATGAGAAAACATATGTGGCTGTCAAAAATTGTCAGGAAACATGCATGGCAGTATGAAGTCGATTATTACAGAATGTGTAAAAATATTTTAAAGTTAGACTTGTATAACTATAAGAGTATAAAGTTAAAGATACTGTAGGCAGTCATTTCAAATATTTTTTTGAAAGAAAAAACTGTGGTTTAGATTATCGTGTTTCTTGTATCTAAATCGATCTACACGAGAAGTTCTGTACGAGACCAAATATTGCCCTTATGTCGTAATTATTTTTGACCTACCAAATACTTATATTTTCAATAGAAACCAATAAAATCAAAAAAAGCTTAAAATTGTTTAAAAAAATCATCAAATTTTTTTTTATTTTTAATATGGATCGCCAGTC
This sequence comes from Tipula confusa, assembly GCA_963556175.1. NCBI lineage: Eukaryota > Metazoa > Arthropoda > Insecta > Diptera > Tipulidae > Tipula > Tipula confusa. The sequence continues at coordinate 200,551,984 of OY744475.1, forward strand.
AAGCCATTACTGATCTGCCCATAAATTTTCATGTATACATCAAATTGCCCAAGTTAGGGAAAGTCACCAAAACTGTATTAAATGTCAACCGTCCCATTTCATTTGAATCCCATCTTTTTTGCCTAATAGAAATGACCCGGTTTCAGACACCTCATGATCATTACGGCACAATTTTATTCTATTTTTGTGGTGTAGGCAAATATATTTGTTTTTTGTATTCTATCATCTCTTATCAGCAACTCCAGTGTGCCACCATTCAGCTGTAATCTGCAAAAAAAAATCCATAAAAACATAATCTATTAGGCTAATTTCTCCAAGCCGTAGACTGTAATAAATTAAATTAATTGTCACCTGAAAATTATAAATAATTAATCCATAATATAATTATATAATAATATAATAATAAATTTCTACCAACCGTATGCTGTAGATTAGTTTCTACCTGAAATTTTAGTTTCTAACTAATGTTTGATTAGTTTCTAACTTCTATTAATCCACAATTAATTAATATATTACTACATTAAAAATATAAAATTATAATACAAAATTAAATTTAAAAAAAATGATTAAATATTACAAATGAATTGAATAAACCGTTTTTTGACCAATACGTCATTTAATCGCCGATAAATTCATTTAATCGCCGATAAATCTAATTTATATACACTTTTTTTGACAAAAAACTTTAAAATTAAAAGAATTATCAATTGAATTAACCGTTTTATGACCAATACGTTATATAATCGTGGAAAATTTAATTTATATACACTTTATTTGATACAAAACTTTAAAATTAAAATAAATAAGATTTTAAAAAAATGAATTAACATTACAAATCAATTGAATTAACCGTTTTATGGCAAATACAGATAAATACAAATACAAATACGAAATACAAATAAATAATTACAAATTTACAAATACATTATTTACAAATACAAATAATATTGCTGCTTCCTTATCATGCAATACTTGAAAGAACCGCTTGTTTAATCATTATCGCGTTTGTATCATTCTTTCACGGTATAATCTCTCTTACTGACTCTATGATCCGTGGAGGCTGTAAAGAAACTCGAATTCGAAGTGAGAAATGTGTCGAGCTCTACGTTTGTAGACGCTTTGCATACGATCGTGAAACTGAATAAAAATGTATGACCACTGTAAATCTATAGGCGTGGTGCCGCTCAGAATCTCAAGAGTTAAAGTATGTGTTTATCGCAAGAAAATAAAAACAGATTCGTAATGTTGCCCACTGAATTCTTTCTATTTTGATTAACTGTGTTTATCCGTAATCCTAAAAACGGATCGAATAAAGCATTTATATAGAGTGAGATGAGTATTTGGGTACACGCCCCATTCTAAGAGGCATTTCAGTAGATTCTTTTACGTTTTGACACCAGAATTTTAATGTGAGATGCCCAGTGAAACATTCACTGAAAAATAACTCTAAATGTTTTGCTTCATCTATTTGTGCCACTGGAGTGTTATCTAAACTAATGTTGCACCTGTTGCGCGACATTCTTAATCTCAGAACGTTGTACCAATTTACTTATCTATTTAGCGATGTCCGAATAGAAGATTCGTCATCAGCGTATTTTAAAATCTTGCAATTTTGATTTATAGCTGAGTCGATGTTACGTGTGTAAATATTACAGAAAAAAGGACTTAACGAGGATCCCTGTGGCAAGCCTTGATAGCCGATTCTTTGAACTGATTATTGTAATATAAATTTAGCCCTCTTTTCTTAAAGAGTTGCCAAACCAATTTTACTATCTGAGATGGAATACCCAGTGCATCAATTTCCTTACATAAAATATCAGTTTGAACATATTCATAGGCACCAGATATGTCCAAGAAACAGGGTAATACTTCATTATTCTGACAAAATGATATGTTAATATCTGTTGCCAGTATGGCCAAGCATTCCCTTGTCCTTTTCAGTTTTCTGAAACTCAGATATAATTTTACCCTTTCAGCCACTCATTTGGACTTTTATTAGGTTTAAAAATAAGAACATTTGTTCTAAAAAGCATTTATTGTAAATTGCAAGTAGTCATTCATTATCAAATACTGGTAAATACTGGCTCCACTACGCGGTTGATACACTTTTGAAAAGTTTTGCGATTCTCCATACTTCAAACAGTGAAGACTGATTATTGAGGTAAGAGCAAAATTCCGTCCAACTATCCCTTTTTTGCTTTTGGCACAAGAATTTAAATTCCTGTTGTAGTCGTGGAAATTCTCTAGATATTGCAAGTTTTACTACGTGCCTGAAAACTCGCAATACTCGATCCCAAACGAATGGTACAGTGATGTTTGATAGGAGGGTGGCCATTTGGCAGAATCAGGAGCTGTCAAACGACTTGTCTTGTTTGGGTTGTATGGAACAATACAAATAACATGCTCGGGATCGAATCCAATGAACTCTTTGTTTTGATTTTTGATTTGGTATGGGCCAGCAAAGGTCTTTAAAAATACACATGAAAGTTTATTAAAATGCTGCTTAAAATTGTGTACTACCCTATTATATACAACGTTTAAAAACTGCTGTAATGTTGGCTAAAAAATACATTAATTGTAAAATCCATATAAAAATATTTTAGGATGGCAAGTGGAGATATCTAGAAATAGAAAAAATTTACCTTTTCATCATTTAAATCTTATTTAATTTCATAAGATACGAATGAACCATTTATGACGTCATTCACGCCTTTCGGTTGTTTTATATATTTTTGCTTCCTAAAATTCAATAAGTAAGATGGTAAGTCGCTTTTTATAAAATTTTCTCAATCTCACATTTATGGCATCATCCGTTAAAAAAGTTCCGTTTTGTCGCAGTTTGTAAGGTCGTTGTCTTCTTAGCTTCTGTTAAATCACATAATTTTGTAAAATGTTTCTGGTGCACTGAAGTAGCGTCAATCCACAAATACAATTAATATTCATAGTGTGTCATTCTAGATACTGATATATGTAATTGCGACGCCCGGTATAATCTTCTATTTTTTCTGTCTCTCTTTTTTGTTCTTGATGGAGGTATCCGTTAGCATTTTGGATTGTAAAATTTTGAGATTAGTTTTTCGGCATAAAATGCATGTTTAATTTTTAAAAGGTTAGGCCAAATAACTTATGGTCGAGAATTACAGCATTAACAATTTTGGTTGATGTTTTCCTCTGGTCGTAATTTTGAATCATCATTTGGAATGATTAAAATTTGAGCAGGTAAAAAGTGACAAAAGAAAATAATTTTTAAAATTCTTTTAAGTGATTGCAGGTAATGGTGACAAAAAGATCCGGCTTCCTCTACTTTCCAATAGCTACCATTTATCATCCTGAGGATCATCTTGGTTATTATGGCCTACAGATTATTCCACCTGCTTGGTTTCATAGTCTGTATCACGATTTATATTCATTTTAGATCGTTGACTTTGTATAAACGTCTACAGCATACTAGTGGGATAATCGTTAACAACTTTAAAATTTCCTCTCTATAGAGTTTTGTGCCTTATTATTTTTAAAGAGACACATTTTTTAGCTTTTCCTGACTCATCGAAAATAAATTCAAGTATGTTATGGTACCTGAATAAGGATAACAATTGTCAATCAGCACGTAAAATCCTGACATCAGTTTTTCATTTTGGAATGGTTTACCGCATTTAGTTCTCCGAACCTTTTTATGTTCAATTAATTATTTTTTCTGGCAGAGCATTGATCAATAATTTTTTTAACTATCAAAAAGAAATAAGTTAACTTATCCCTTCTGGAAACATCGAGTAAACTCATTAGTCCTATTGCCAATTTATTCTTTCGTAAAGTTAAGCCCCTTGATTCTGTTTTTATAGATTTTGAGGCTCTTAAGTTGTGATCGATTGTAACTCTTGCAATGTCATAATATCCTCCTTTAACGTAAAACTGATTCGGAGTTACTATGAACGTTTAGATCAAACGTTTGAACGCATTTTCTTGTTAAACTTTTGAGACGTTGAGTTCTATTACAGTTACGGTTAAGTTAAGAGTCAGTTTATAGAATGTTCTTATTACATCATTTTCGGATGTTGATGGGGTCATAATAAAAGAGTTTCCTCTTAAGTTAATTGGCTGATTCTTCGCAGCTGATATTTCCATGACTTCACTGCTGCTTCCCATAAGCTTCCAAAATGGGGACCTCCTGGGGAAAGATAAATTACATTTAGTTCCGCTTTTCCCAAGTTTGACGGCGACTTCCTTTTGCTGTTGTTGTGCTAGTTGTTTGTGGGCTCCAACGAAATTTGTACTACAATATCTGAATATTGTGGCAAAATTCTTTTCTGAAAGTGAAGTAAGTCACTTACCAGTTTTAAATAGACGGCCTTTGTAGCCATGCCTATAAAAATGGCAATGTATCTTTCGTAAGTTTTGATACATTTTCCTTTGTGCAACTTTAAAGTGATTGGTTCGGCTTAATCTACCTCACCGTTTGCATTTGCGATACAATTACGTATCATGTGCCGGGTGGAGCTCTTTACATTTATCAGCCATAGTATCTCTGTCTTTTTTAAGCTAAAGTAGCTTGACTTCCGCCTTTTGTGATGTGCCTCTCAAAACGTCAAAATGAGATTTGTGTGATATTTGATATGAATCGGGGACAATATGCGACAGAACGTGTAAGTCACTGAAATGATGAGAATCTATTGAAATTCGATTGTATCGTCTTTTGTTATTGAGATGAACACTTGAACCGACTTACTTTCGGTACTAGCTAGCTCTTTTTCAAAGCATGTCGTACCTTGAGCAGTAGTCTTGATAATTATACCGCTGCGTTCAATTCCAATCTTGAAAGTGGGATTGTACATGATTCAGTGGTTCAACTTGTTTTTTTCCGCAATAATTCTTGTCTTACCTCTAATTTTGAGTAAGTTTGGCTGGAGGCATCACCGAAGCCATGTAGTTAAATTTTTTTCTCTTTCGTGTAATTTACTCAACGATTTATGGTAAGTTTATCATAGAGTAGTAGTTCTTGTGTGTAACTATGCCATTTTGCTTCTATAGTTGGATAAACCAATGTGTGCTAGTTGATTTTGGACACCCATAGTTTTTGGAGTAGTATTTTTGGTCCCATTACCGCTGGGGCCAATCGTTCCAGTAGATCGATGCTACGTTTTAGTATTTTCGTATTTATGTTAGCAGCTGTTTTACCTTTATTTGGAACGTGTCAGTTGATGAGTTCCAGTATGATCCTAAAGTTTTCACCGCATTGTTAAATTCAATTCGGTGTAAGCTTGCTTCTTTAAGGTGCTCTGGCAGGTGTTGTAATAGTGCCTTGTTGTTGCTGTTCCACTTCTTTAATGGATATCCACTATTACAAGGATTCATAATAGTGAGTTAGTTTGAATGCCTTCCTTTATGATGGTATTTTTGAAATTCTCATCTTTTTTGAACCGCTTCTCTATATAGATTAATCTAGATATTGCTCTGTTTTTTTAATGTAATTCTAACCTCCTTAATTCCATTTTCTAATTTTCTGTGGGTTGGTAGTGGTTTTCACATTTTATCTCGTAACTTATGAGATAAATTTCAAACTCTGAGATAAATGTGACATGTGCTCTTTTTATCTAACATTTATAGTTGAGCTTGAAATCAATTTGAAAACTAAATAGCATGGTAGCTTAGTTTATGATGTTACAGATTGTTATGTAAATCATCATAAAATTAAAAAATAATTAGACCTACTCTAAATATTATCAAATAGGGATCAAGTTTAAATGAACTTGACGAGTATTATTACTGGAAGTTTTCAGAAATAGTCATTAAGAGCAATTTTATCTTAAGTTTTGCTATAGTCCATTATTTCCAAACTACTTGCGACAAGGATTTATTAAGATTCAATTTGAAAGCTTAATAGCGTGGGGCAAGGTTTGAATAAATTTGATTCAAGTTTGAACTAAATTTGTTAACTGTTAATCTTACACATTTGACCAAATTTAAAAGTAACAGAAAAGTTTGATTGGAACATAATTTAGTTTGATTACAATTTGAAAACTAAATAATTTGCAGCTTCATTTTATGGTGGTAAAAAGCATTCAAGTGGTACTAAGCCAAATAATAATTTGGTTTATCCCTAATATTATTTGAAAAACACCTAGTTTGAACATATTTTCATTAAAATTTGAAAGAAATTTGACTAGTGTTTTTGACAGTATATTTATGTTAAGTTTGAAAATAAATTGATCTTTGAATTGTATTAGAGAGATCAAATTTAAATATGTTTTTCTTATTGTTTGAATTAAGGTATGTTTGCTAAAAGTTTAGACTTGTATAGCCTACTTTGATAGAAACATTAATTAGGATTTTATAAAAAATATATTTTTTTGGGTTGAATTATAGTTGAGTTTGATTTCCATTTGAAACCTAGTTTATGAAGTTTTTAAATTTTTATTAAAGTTTAAATAAAATATTTCTAATAAATATTTCAAGGTCAGTAGAACTTGAATTCAAATGGGACTAAGATAATAATTTCTAACTAATATTCTGGTTTGAAACTAATTTGAGGTATTTTTACTTATATATACAATAATAGAACATAGTTTGTATAAATTTGATTTAAGTTGGAACTAAGGTTAGTTTGATTGCAATTTGAAAATTTTAAGCTTTGATCTTATCGAGCATTTACGAAATTATTTCAGAAAGGCTCGTATTTTGCCTTTCTAAAATGATTTCGTAAATTTGATTTAAATGCTCGATAAGACCAAAGTTTAAAATTTTGAAATTTTCAAATTCCAATCAAACAAATTTTTATTAAAATTTGATATTATATTAAATATAAGTTAGTAGAACTTGAAGTCAAATGAAACTAAAATAATAATATTTTGGCCTACTATTTCTAGTAGAGTTTGATATCAATTTGAAAACTGTAGTTCAATGTGGTATTATGTTTAAAACTAGTTTGAAGTGCTTTTTCTAATATAAACAATAATATAACATAGTTTGAAAATGTTTGAATTAAGAGTAGTTTTTTTTCAATCTGAAAACTTAAAAGTTTTAAACTTTGTTCTTATCAAGTATTTAAATCAAATTTCCGCAACTAATGCGGATAAGACAAAACTTGAGCACATTCTTATTAAAATTTGATTTAAAAATTTCATAGCCAGTGGGGCTTGAATTCAAACGGCACGGAATTTGATTTAAGTTTAAATTAAGATGATTCCAATTTGAAAATCAAAGCTTTAAATTTTGCTGCTATCGAGCATTTAATTTTAATTGACGAAATCAATGCTGAAAGGCTAAGTTTGAATACATTTTTAAAAAATGTTGATACCATATAAAATATTTTATAGTCAGAGTGGAACTTGAATTCAACTAGAACTAAAACCTTAATTTCTAAATAATATTTTAAACAGTTACTTACCATTTATAGTGAGTTTGATATCAATTTGAAAACTATAATTAAATGTAAGATTAGCTTGATATAAATTTTAAAATTTCAAAAAATTAAAAATTTTGATGCTATCGGGTATTTATTTTAAATTGACAAAATCAATGCTTGAAAGGCTACGTTTGAATTGATTTTAAGAATATTTGATAGTATATAAACTATTTTAAGGTCAGTGGAACTTGAATTCAACTGGAACTAAAACCATAATTTCTAAATAATAATTTAAACATTTATCTAACATTTATAGTGGGGTTTGATATCAATTTGAAAACTATAATTCAATATAGTATTATGTTTGAAATTTGATTACAATTTGATGTCCTTTTACTAATTTGTACAAAAATAGAACAAAGTTTGAATGCATTTGATTAAAATTTGACCTAAGTTTATTTTAATTTCAATTTAAAAAATTCAAACTTCAAACTTTGAAATATTCGATATTATCGAATATTTTAATAAAATATACGAAATCAATGCGGAAAGTCTATCACATTTTTATTAAGATTTGAATTAAAAATTTAAAAGCCAGTAGAACTTGAATTCAAACGGCTATAAAAATTCATAATTTCTTATTTATATTTTAAACATTTACCTTACATTTATAGTGGGATTTAATATCAATTTGAAAACTATAATTAAATGTGATATTAGGTTTGAAACTAATTTGATGTCCTTTTTGAACCGAATTTGGTTTAAGTTTGGACTAAGAACAAATTTAAATTTTAAGATTTCAAAGTTTCTAACTTTGATACTATCGAGCATTCAATTTAAATTGATGAAATCAATCCTAAAAGATTTAGTTTGAATACATTTTTATGTAAATTTGATACCATATAAAATATTTTAAAATCAGTGGAACTTGAATTCAACTGGAACTAAAACCATAATTTCTAAATAATATTTTAAACATTTACCTACCATTTATAGTAGAGTTTGATATCAATTTTAAAACTATAATTAATGTAGTATTAGGTTTGAAACTAATTTGATGTCCTTTTTGGACCGAATTTGATTTAAGTTTGAACTAAGAACAAATTTAAATTTTAAAATTTCAAAGTTTCTAACTTTGACACTATGGAGCATTTAATTTAAATTGATGAAATCAATGCTAAAAGGCTAAGTTTGAATACATTTTTATGTAAATTTGATACCATATAAAATATTTTAAAGTCGTAGTGGAACTTGAATTCAACTGGAACAAAAACCATAATTCCTAAATTATATTTTAAACATTTCCCTACCATTTATAGTAGAGTTTGATATTAATTTGAAAACTATAATTAAATGTAATATTAGGTTTGAAACTAATTTGATGTCCTTTTTGAACCGAATTTGATTTAAGTTTGAACTAAGAACAAATTTAAATTTTAAAATTTTAAAGTTTCTAACTTTGATACTATCGAGCATTTAATTTAAATTGATGAAATCAATGCTAAAAGGCTTAGTTTGAATACATTTTTATAAAATTTTGATACCATATAAAATATTTTAAAGTCAGTGGAACTTGAATTCAACTGTAACTAAAACCATAATTTCTAAATAATATTTTAAATATTTGTCTACCATTTATAGTGGAGTTTAAGATCAATTTGAAAACTATAATTTAATATAATATTAGGTTTGAAACTAATTTGATGTCCTTTATTGCACCGAATTTACATTTTAAACTTTCAAAGTTTTAAACTTTAATGCTATCGAGCATTCAATTTAAATTTACGGAATTAATGTTAAAAGGATGAGTTTGAATAGATTTTTATAAAAATTTGATTCCATATAAAATATTTTACAGTCAGAGCGGAACTTGAATTCAACTGGAACTAAAACCATAATTTCTAAATAAAATTTTGGGCATTTACCTACCATTTATAGTAGAGTTTGATAACAATTCAATATAGTATTACTAAATTGATGTCCTTTTACTAATATAAACAATAATAGAACATAGTTTGAATGAATTTGAATTAAGTTGGAAATTAATTCGAAAAAGCAATATGAACATATTTTGCAGTAATATTTTTATGTAATATTTTGAGCATTTTTAGCAACTATAGTGGAGTTTCATACAAATTTAAAAACAATAATTTAAAATAGTATTAGGTTTGAAACTGATTTGATTTAGTTATTTTTACTGTAAGACTTGTAAAGATTCGAAATTTCTGATCAACAGTTTGACTAGCCTTCCATATAGATACCATTTATATTTGAGTTAATATTTTTTAAATTGAAAACTATTTATTTGAACTCATTTGATTAAAGATTGAATGAAATTTGATTCGATATTTTTTTTTTACTAGTATAAGGCACACATTTTGCATGGACAATTAAATTGGAGTAGATTTTTAATTTAAAAGGTCCTGATATGATAACGTGTAATTAACTTTGAGTCTTCCGTCTACCTACCTTCCAGTCCATTACATATACATTCGTCTCAAACGAAACATTTCCCCAAAAAATTGATTCATATTTGATTTCCGAATTATAAATTAATATTTTCATTTTTTACAAATGCTGTGCTTTTGTGGTTGTTATAACTTCGCTGATCCGTTGAAAAAAAAAATTGAGTTATTGATCTTTTCTTATACTTATTTATTTTTATGTATTTGTTAAAAGAAACTTAAAAAAGCACAACAACAAAAAAACTACTGTGTAATCTCAAATGTTAAAAAAAAAGTTTTGTTTTCCATCACCCACTGACTACCTCTTTTTTGCTTCGACGATTCTCCTGCAAAAGTATATACATGTTTGTATATTAAAGAAAAACTTAGCTAAGATTTGGTTCAATGTTTCGAACAAATAAAAGTTATACTTTTCTCAATTCTATTGTTTATCTATAATCTACTATATTTTATCGACAAGAAAGTTTAATTTTCTTTTTTTTTTTTAGAAAATTCAGTTGTTCAACATTTACAGTTAATTTTGTTAATGCAATCTTTACATTTTCTCCGATTTTATTTTGTTTGATTTTTCTTTTGCACTACAGTGTTTTTATATTTCGTATCGCTTCATCTCATCATCATCATATCTGAATTTTGATTTAAAATTATTTTGATTGCTGTTGTTGTTGTTGTTGTTGTTAATATAATCATTACTAAACTTGATTAAAATTTGATAAACTTATTTTCGATTTGTTTTCTATATAATTTCAGGACGTGTTGGTTGTCCCCATTATATGGCACCCGAAATCATAACACGGCGAACATATGGTAAAGCGTGTGATGTTTGGGGGGCTGGAATTATGCTTCATGTACTTTTATCGGGGCGATTACCATTTTTGGGTTCGGGTAAACGATTACAAGATTGTATCACACGTGGCCGAGTTACGGTAAGTAGTATATGATTATATATACGTAATGTAATTTAGTCGAAAAATTTTTATTTACAAAATTTTTTTAGTTTGAAACACCAGAATGGAAAATTATATCATCAACAGCAAAAGATTTAGTTACAAAAATGCTAACACCAAATCCACACAATCGTCTAACAATCGATGATGTCCTTGAACATCCGTGGATGAGGGTAAGATATATATATTTATAATAAATTTGAATGTTGATTTAAAAATTTGCTTTTACATATAGGATCGCGATAAATTACAACGACAACATCTGGGTGATACGGTTGAGGAGTTGAAACGGTATAATGCAAGAAGAAAACTAAAAGGTGCGATACAAGGTGTTGCGGGTGGTTGTATTTTGGACCCACTGTGCGCCGATGATTCAGATTCAAGTAAATTTACGTTCAAACCTAAGCATCAGAATTAACGTAAATTTTTTTTTTTACTTTTTTTATTTAGTTGCCGTTGGTTCCGCATCCGAAACACTAAACGAATGGGCCGACGAGGAAGCTGGACTCGAGGCAGTACAAAAAGTGTTAGATTCATTGGATGATATACATGCAATCCAAGATACGTACGTTGATCCAGATGTTTTACGCGAAATGTTACGAGACACAAAGCTACATGATTTGCTCAGAGTAAGCTATACGATTTTAAATTTTAAATCTGTTTCGATACTAATGCAATTTACATTAATTTTAGCTGTACGATCGTATTAGTTGTACGGTTATGTCACCGTCGCGAGCACCACCAGGCGATGCAGTATCACGTGGTCGTGATGCTGTTGATGCCATTTCATCATCGGTCGGTCATAAATATGCACGTGAAAAAGGTGAAATACTTCATTTGCTTGCACTTCCACATATTCAGGTGAGTCATGTTCAAAATTACAATATCATCATAAGGTTGTGATTGTTTTAAGTGAAAATTATACAAAACAGAATTTCGTAGAAAATTTAAATTGATGACTCGTACAGAATTTAATTATTTTCCACTTACAGCATAATATCTACATAACATTTTATTATTTTATGGTAATTTGATTCATATATGCGCATAACAAATCTACAAACCATTTTTTTTTTTTGGTTTGGATGGAAAATCGGAAAATTTTTAAATGAAACTTTGCTTACAGTGTAATTTTTAGACAACGTTTAGCAAAAGTTACAAGAGATGGCAGAATGTGTATAGTATATATGTTGAAACTTTTTTTTTTTTGGTTGTGTTCCTCGAGTAAGAAAATTCGTATCCTTAACACTATTGTAAAATAAAGCGCTACGGACAAAATATAAAATACGATTTTTTTTTGTCGAACCGTACAGTTGGTTGATAAATTTTTATTGTGAGACTTTTGCAAATTGTATTGCGCTTCTATTGAAGACTTATTAAGACAGTACTTTGAAATGTTCATTGATTTTTTAATTATCCAAATTTTGCTTTTTGAAATACTAAAATGTATACAAATTAATCTCAAACTCAAATCAAGCACATTAAAACATTCTAAAGTTTATGATGGAAGCATTTAATTACAAAAATTAAAAATGCGAATTTTATGGTAATTTTGAACTTTAAACTCAACGATGTATGGACTTTTGAAATAACAAACACGTTCGATAGCATCCACCTTGATATATTACCCTTTATATGTGATGCCAAAATTTTACAAAAACAAAAATTAATTAATGTCCTAAAATTGTTTTCATAAACTTTACCCTCCTCCCTTATTTTACGTAAAATAATATAAAAATGTATCCCCAAAACACAAAATTTCTCTGCAATCTCTCATATATTTGAATTCTTCTATTCGGCAGCTAATTAAAAAATTTTGAAAAAAGTCACCCGAATTTTTAAAAATAAAATAAATGAAAAACTGTTTATTATCTTAATTAAATAATATTTTAAGCTTAATTAAAAATATTACTCGCACCCTTGGCTAAAAAATCCATTTTCAACAAAAAAAAAAAAAAAAAATTCCCAATCCACTGACACCAAAATTAACGGGCTTTACATTTTATTTGTTCCTGGAAAATATCTGTTGCCCCGAATTTATTTATTTTTTATAACGACTATAATTAATGTAAACACAAAATGTTAAACTTATAACCCATAAAATATGATGTAAAATAGCTTTCACACTTTTCGGAATTTTCTCATCGCCAAAAAATTGTTTATATATAAGCACAGTACGGTGCAATAAAATCCGGACATGTTAAATCAACAATGAGTGAATATTAAAGAGAATAAGCTAGAAGCATACATTTTTCCGAAGTGCACTATCGATTTGCGTCTGTTGGTGTCACGAAAGCTTATATCAATACTAGATGCGAGAAGTTAAATTGTGTTCGCTTATGGTAGGATCCCCTATATTAACAATCTGCAGCTTTGTGAGCAAATATTGAAATCGGTTAAAATCAGTCACTATACGACATCCGAAGAGTCTTAGGTGGAGCTCGGTTTAAATTCATTTATAGGTAATCAAACTGTCAGTATTTCAAGGTACACTACTGTTTATATGTATAATTATGTACCAAATATTTCAAAATAAGAATGATTGATGGTTTTGTTGTTGGAATTTATTTTGCTCTTTTAACATTTCTTGGCTTTTACTGACTAATTCACTTCCTTGTGGGTAGATGTAAGTAACGTTTTTTGTTATTGTTGCTGTTTATCCAATAATCGAGGGTTTATCTTTTTTGTATGCTACGACTAAGTTTGACTGTATGATCGATTTTGGATCGATTGGGCAATACTGTTCTCCGACAAATTTTTATGTTGTCGAATAATCGACAAATTTTTATGTTTGTGATGGAATTTTAAAATTTCTATCAATGTGGGATTTCTTGTGAAACACCAGTTCTTATATCATTAAGGCTAATGGTTGACTCATTTTGTGTAAATGTTTTTGAAGGAGATACAGAAAGACACTAGAACAGTATTCCTTTCATCAAAGGAGCATTTAATAATATTCACAATCATGTGAACTTGCTCTATGATTCTCTATGAGTATGGCTTTTCCAATAATATGTATACCACTGTCTTGAACCGTTCGGTTCAATTTACTGGAAATGTTACAAGTTTAACAATTGGCATTTTGACCAGCGTTTGTACGTAGAGTGCCTACTCGAACCACTCCGTCAATTTCGTATCATTTGACAAAATTGATGTCATTATTACTAAAAATATCGGCACTTACGCTCAAATCGCTTAAAGGGAACGATAAATGTTTCGATGGTTAGATCGCACACTAATTCTATATGAACAGTCTTACTATTCAGGCAAACTAAAATACGATGTAGCCTTTATGAGGTGTCATTTGTTTAGAGTCATAAATTTTAACCATATGGGTCCAGCATAACCTACTTTAGTTTGGTAGAAATCATATTTAAAATTGACACGTTATGGTGGCAAATCTCCCATTAATTGAATACTTTTGGTAGCTTTATTCGGCTTCCAACCCTCAAAATTCCACTTTCATCTAGAAATGGTTTTAAAGATAAAAGTTTGCTTGAGTTTTGAACGAGTGTTAGTAAATAAATATTTTTAATTTAAACCGCAAATGATTCCATTTGTGCCCACTTGATGATTCGCTCGGATGCTACTGTAAATTCTTTTCGGGTATAACTAAGTTTTCTTTTGGTTCACATATCAAAGATCGTTTTATGTTGTTGAAAAAATTAAAAATTCGGGCGGCAATTTTAACGAATTTTATGAACTTGCAATATTCAGGAGTTAAAAATGTATTTTCGATATCAGCATGGTGTTCGATATCTATACTGAACTTCTTTTCCCAGATTGATCCACCGAATGTTGCATGGTTTTCTGATCTGTCCATAGTTCATATTTGGTTGGCAAAGCCAGGTGGGTCCATTCCACCATAGTTCGAAATTTACCAGCATGGAAGGTGGTATGTCACAGCTGGTGCAATTAGCTGGATTTTATTGTGATGGTGCATAGCGCCAATTTGATCTGGAAGTGGTCTCTAAAATTTCGGATATACGAATTTGTACAGGTGTATACTGCCAAATTTGGGCATTGTAATGAGGGTATAAACGGTTTTCATTAGCCTGGGCAATAGAAGAGCAGCACATAACTCTTACCTTGGAACATATTTAATCGGTGCGACTTTGGTCTTGGTGGTTATGATTTTTATTTCGTAGGTTCCATCCTTTATTCTGGTTCGTGAGTATATAACTGCGGAAAATGCAGTTTCTAACGCGTCGGAAGAGCCATGCAGTTTCATGCTAAATCTGAATCATTGATCAACAACCATCTGGGTATTGAAATCTTTTCTAGTTCTGTTCGTTTCTAGTTCGTTTCTCTTTTGGTAAGTGCAATATTTGGTAGCATCGAAACCCTGAAATGAAAACTGTCGGTTTGGCAAGACTGTAGCTTTATTAGTCGGGTACCTTCACGGATTTCAATCAGTGACACTCCTCGATTTTCTGGCGGGATTGAGCAACTATGGGCAGTTACTAAACCACTTCATGATTTGTTCCTTCAATGCATGTGGTTCTTGGTTCCTCGGTTCTGCCATTAAATCATCGATGTAAAAATCTTCTTGGACGATTTTGTATGCGATTTGATATTGCTTGTGATATTCTTTGGCTCAAAATCAACGTTTTGGTGGCTAAATAAGGAGCTGAACCAGTCTTATATGTAACAGTCAGAAGTTTGAAGTGGTTTATCGGTGCTAGAGGAGTTTCTTGTTACACTATTCCTTGGTTGTCAGCTACATCTTCTCTATGTCCGCGATATTTCTGTAATCTTAACAAAATTTCGTAAAAACCCCTTTGAACGATGGGTTCCACTAAAAGATTGTCAATTAGAGAAACTTTACTGGATGTTTTTGCTGACACATCAAATACTACCCGCACTTTAGTGGTTTTACTAGACAGTTTCGTTTGGCATGATGTGGAAGGTAGTATGACATTTTTGGATCTATATTAACTTCACTAGGTGGTATCATTCCATGTGACCCAAATTTATATATTCACCAATGAAGTTGTTATAGGCATTTTTCAGATTTGGATCGATCTGCAGTTGTTGCTACATGAATATAAAACGCGTTATTGCTGACTTCGGTGAATTTCTTAAATCATACTTAGATGTTACGAATGGAAGCCTAACTATAAATCTACCGCCACTTGTAGATGTGTGAGTTTCGTCAAAATGTCTCTCGCAGAGTTCTTTGTTTTTTATTAGATGGTTGGGATTTCTTCGGTTTCCCATAAATAAATATAAATGAAGCCTGCGTTTCAGAACCTAATGATACCCGGCACATTCGATAATGGTTAAATCGGTTGTCTGTCGCAACACTAGAATTAGAATTATCGGGCATGACTTTTTTGCTCTTTGTTGCGGCATTTGCTTGTGTTAGTTGTTTGTCCGTGTGTATGTGGTGTGATGTCTCGCTCGACAGGTGCCACACCTATACCTTGATCGACCATTTTGCTGATTGTTGGTTGCTGAACATGCATACGAAACATAATTTGTTCATGGCTATAGAATTTCGCCTTTCATCTACGGATAATCGAAGGAACTCCTCACAATTGCGTAAATAATAATTTTTGAAAAAATAATTAATGAATGGATATTCGATACCGTAGCTATGTTTAGCCCAATCATGTTTGGAAATGGAATCAAGCTTATTGACCAAGATTTGAATCAGCCACGGGTCACGAGCTTTAGCTTCATCATCCAATACTTTAAGTCCTCTTAGAACCTCATCAGATACATCTCTCATATGATGAATAGATTTAGCGGAAGCCTGATAGATGGTTGGTCCATGAATTGTTTTAATAGCATTGTAGTCTTCTTTTACAGAAATATGGCGCACCAATGCAGCGGTTTAGTCTTTGAGGAGCCCTTTAAGGTACTAAAATTTATGCACTTTCGAGATTTTCGAGTTACTGTCGATTGAAGCGTTGAATAGATCACGGAAAGAAACGAACTCGGAATAAACTCCAGAGAATGATGGAACATTTACACATGGCAAACGAACGTCGCTATCACATTTTAATATTTCGGCTGTGTCTTTATATTGCCTTTCCGCTATTTTGTAGTGTTCCCATTCGTTCATGTGCAGTTTTATTTGCACCTTAATTTCTTCTAGCTTTTACTTCGCAAGATCGCCTTTTGCAAACTTTTCTATTAGGGAAATCCAATTAATTTTCCTCTGTAATGATCGCGTATCCGCCATTGAAAACTTCGGCACTCACGTAATTGACACTTTTTAATATATAATAGATATGTATATAGAATTCAATTTTATATATTTTTTATATAGGTTAGTCGCACTTTAATTATCACAGTTTTATAGCACTGATTCGAAATAACCAATAAGCCTAAATGTTAGCCACTAATTAATAATTTTTCTATTTTATGGCACATGTCCATCATTTAATGATATTAAAATTTAATTAAAATTTAGTACAAAATTATTCGGCCGAAATATTCTAATTGAATTAGGGTCTTAAAAAATCTATAAAAATTTGTTTCAGTTTGACAATTTTTTGGAATTTTTAAACATTTGTTGTGTAATCCATGAAAGATAATTATTCTGATTCTATATAATAAAATAATTGATTGATTTCATTTGTATAAAATATATAGTTTTAGGTCATTATCTTAACCAATATTAGAGATTTTTAATTCATTCGGAGAACTCTTTAAATAAGTTTATAATCCTGGACTATCCAACATCAACCAACTTGGAGGTACATCAGTTCAAAACCATAGCAATTTACCTATCGTTATGTAAACAAAATAATATTAAAATATACAAAGGTCCTGGAGCAGATCAATTGCCTTCATGTTTTCTGAAAAACATATCTCGAACTATTTATTTACCTCTAACTGTTCTATTTAACAAGACACTTTCTGAATACAAATTTCCTGAAAGTAGGAAAATTGCCAAAATTGCCAAAATTGTTCCTGTGTTTAAAAATGGTGATAATTACTGGTTGTTCTTAAATATTTCAAAAATCATTCACAAAAAACTCACGCTGTGAAAATCATATCCAAAGCTCAACACGGATTCTGTCAAGGGCGTTCTATTTTAACTAATCTACTATATTTTACAGAGTACGTGACTGACCGTCTAAATGCTGGATTTGGAGTTGATGTATATACACTGACTTCTCTAAAGCATTTGATAAATTGAATCATGCACTTCTTTTAAGAAAATTGTCTATGTCGACAATATGTCGAAATAAATGGTGCTCATACGAAATAATACCGATCGCTGGAGTACCTTAAGGCTCAATGCGAGTCCAAAAAAAATGTACAAGATATTTTAAATTTAAACATGGAAAAGAACCGTATGCAAACAAGTTGCCTTACATAGAATAATTGATAGTGGTCAATAATTGATATATATATATATATATATATATATATATATATATATATATATATATATATATATATATATATATATATATATATATATACATATATATATATATATATATATATATATATATATATATATATATATATATATATATATATATATATATATATATATAAATTGCAGATTCAAAAAAATCGTTTAACACCAAATCTAAACGAAATAATCGTTTAACTGATAAAATACCTACCTCATTATAATTACAATAAAATCTAATTGAAATACATTACAATTCACACAAAAATCTAAAATTTATATGAACAACAAATTCAAAAAAAATTATTTAGCACTAAAACCAAATGAAATAACTGTTTAACAGACCAACACTTCATTGTAATTACAAGAAAAACTATCCACACAAAATTCTAAAATTTATTTTAATTACAAATATAAAAAATTGTTTAACACCAAAACCAAATGAAATAACTGTTAAACTGATAACATACGTGATTATTGTAATTTAGAAAAAAAAATGATTTATATACGCTACAGAAAAAAAAAAAAAAATGTACACCAAAATAAAATGAAATAACAGTTAAACGGTTCAACAACTTCATTGTGATTACGTAAAAATTTATTTGGTATGCATTCAAAAAAATCATTTATCACTAAATTTAAATCAAATAACAGTTAATCAACGTTTGCAGTTCTATCGATAAACAAAAAATTTTAAACGCGAGATAATTGCAAGAAGAAAATTATCAATCACAAAAATTACTTTATTCAATAAATTTGTATTCCGACAATCCATTCTATCATTTTAATTATAACAATTTATTTTTTGTATATATCGTTAAAGCTTTTGGCATTCGATATTTTCTATCGATCTACTTACATTATATCAAAAGCTTTATTATATAAGTAATATTGTAAATAAAGCGAATTATTATACATTTTATTTTCTATTCTGCCCTCGATAACAAGAACTGACAACAACAACGACTGTATAATTTTAAAATATGATATTTTTTTGATGTATATATACATAATATATACGGAAAAGTAAACTGAAAATTACAATAAAATTGATTAAATTGAAAATTAATAAATTTTCATCATATTCCATTGATTGAAAAACAATACTGTTGCTAAGCTTTTTTTATTTTCATTTATTAGTGTTGTTGTTGCTATTTGACCATTTTCAAACAAATATTATTTTTGAATTATCATTTTCTGTTTTTTTTTTTTTTTTATATTTTAATATATTATATATATGTACGATAAAAAGCTCTTCTCATTGACATTGTCGTGTATATTGATCGTATATTATGGGGTGGAGACGGATATGGTGATGGAAAATTATTATGGTCCGATTTTTTTTATTTATTTTTTTATAATATTTAATTCATTTTCTGTGAACCAAAATGATGTCACAATTAAAATTAAAAAATAAAATGACAACAAAAAATTTTTATGATTATTTTATTTTTTATTTTATTTGTTATGGTGAAAAAACGTTATTGATAATATTAAAAAAAAAAATATGTTTTTATGAATTATCATGTACATATATATTGTTGTAATACATCATGTTTCGAATTTCCTTAATAATCTGTTTGTTATGTGGTCGCTGTCGAACTAGGATTTAGACACGTCCATATTTTAGTTTTACAGGATATTGAACTGACGTTGTTGGCTCTTCATATATTATGCACAAGCCATATACAAAGAAATCTACGATTTACCAATTTCTAATTTTATTCCACTCGTTTTATTGTTGTGAATATTGCAATCTGGAGCTGGCGAGTCTAAGTCTGTCCGAATGATACTTATAAAATTGTAAGACAGACTGGACAATAAAACATACAGTGTTTTTTATAGAAATTGGGTCTCAGAAATCATAAAATATTTTTTTTAAGGGAACCAAACATATCACAATGACTTGCGTGATCGATTTTATCAAAAGCTTTAGCAAAAAACTTTTAAATAACATCGAGATGCAGTTTAAAGTTAGTGTTGTTAAAAGTATCACTGCAAAATTAAGCTAAATTTGTAACTGTTGACCTACCAGTAAAAAATCCTTGTTGTTAAGAGGTAATATAAGATCTAAGGAGAAAGGACATATACTTATGGATATAGATTCGAAATGTTTAGGTCTTTACTTTATTACAACGGATAAAAAAGAAAAGAGTCTTGAAAAATTCCTTTAGGGAGACTTTCATTTAATATGAATAAAATTGGTAAAGTCAAACTCACCACACAGTTCCTAAACAAAATATGTTTTATGAAAATCCAAATACCATACTATATAGTGGTTGAGAAGGAAACTATTGAACGGAAGAGTGGGTATATAGACTATAGCACAAAAGTTAGCAAATAAATCATTTAGGTCAGAAGGATTACTCGACAAAATCACCGAAATTATTACAAATATGATTTTATTAAATTAATTATACATTTAAATTCTATCGAATCCACCATTTTTTGTCAAATACATTAGGTATTTGCATTAAACCTTATTTATATTCATATTAATCGACACAAATCACCGAAATTATTACAAATATGATTTTATTAAATTAATTAAACGTTTAAATTCGATTGAACTCATCGTTTATCGCCAAATACATCAAGTACTCGCATAAAAACCTTATTTATTTTCACATTATTCTACGCAATTCACCGTAATTATTACAAATATAATTTTATTAACTTAAACGTTTAAATTCGATCGAATTCACCGTTTTTCTCCAAATACATCAAGTATTCGCATAAAAACTTTGTTTATATTCACATTCCTCTATGCAAATCACCGGAATTATTACAAATATAATTTACTACATTAATTAAACGTTTAAATTCGATCAAATTCATCGTTTTTCGCCATCAAGTATTCGCATAAATACCTTACACAAATCACCAAAATATTTCAAATATGATTTTATTAAATTAATTTAATATTTAAATTCTATCGAATTCACCGTTTTTTTTGCCAAATACATCAAGTATTCGCATAAAAACCATATTTATATTCACATTACTCTGAGCAAATCACCGAAATTATTACAAATATAATTTTATTAAATTAAACGTTTAAATTCGATCGAATTCACCGGTTTTTGCCAATCACATCAAATGTTTGCATAAATAAATTTGCATAATTTATATTCAAATTACTTGACACAAATCACCAAAATTATTGCAAATATGATTTTATTAAATTAATTATTCATTCAAATTCGATCGAATTCACCATTTTGTGCCTAATACATCAAGCTTTCACATGAAAACCTTATTTATATTCACATTTCTCAACCTTCATCACCAAAATTATTACAAATATAATTTACTAAATTAATTTAATATTTAAATTCGTTCAAATTCACCGTGTTTCGCCTAATACATCAAGCACTGGCATGAAAACCTTATTTTTTTCACATTACTCAACCCACAAATATAATTTACTAAATTAATTAAATATTTAAATTCTATCGAATTCACCGTTTTTTTGCCAAATACATCAAGTATTCGCATAAAAACCTAATTTATATTCACTTTACTCGACACAAATCACCAAAATTATTTCAAATAAGGTTTACGTTTAAATCCGATCGAATTCACCGTTTTTTGCCAAATACATAAAATATTTGGATGATAAGCTTATTTATATTAAAAATACTTGACACAAATCCAAACCACTATACCAGTTTGTAACAGAGACCACTAATCAAATTATTGATATAACAAGGATGTAGCTGGACTTAACCTTGCAAGGAAAAAACAAAACTCAAAAGACCCAGAAATGATCTGGAATTAAGATGGTTCAACTTTACAATTTACTACTTGATAATCATACATATTTAAAGGTGAAGCTTTTTACTAAGTTCAAATCATTCACAATCTTTCTAACGAGAATTTTTCAATCAAAATTAATTACTAAAAAGTAAAAAAAAAATTTTTTCGTATGAATTTTTTTCAAATTTGTGAAAAACATAATGAAAGCTCAAAAACAATAAATATAAGCATGACTTGTACTAATTGTTGTTGTATCTATATACTAAGGTTTTAGTTCGTACATAGATGAAAATTATTTAACTGTATTGATTTTATTTTTACTTTATTTCCCAAATTTTACGTTTTTTGTTGTTGTTGTTAAATGAAAAATACAAAAATCAAAACAAAATTTTTTTAAATTAAATTGAAACGGAAATGATTTTTGTTTTTGTGTTTGTTTTGTATAGATTCCAAGATTTTTTTTATTTTTATAAAGAATTCTAAATTAAAATAAAACCAAAGCACACACACACACCAAAACAAAAAGCTAATGTACCAGTATCTACTTAAAGAAAATAATTTAATAATTTAATAATTTAAAAGAGATATCTTGCAAGATAATTTTTATAATTTTTCCACAAAGTGTTTTTTGTTATTTTTGTAAATATTTCAGTTTTGAAAAAGTTTGAGTTTTGTTTCGGTTTAATTTTTATTTAAATATATATATATATATATATATATATATATATATATATATATATATATATATATATATATATATATATAAATTTAAGGATCTTAAAATAAATTTCATTTCAATCTTATAAATTGTATAATTGAAAAATGTGCACAAAGATATTAGAATATTATTTGTATTATAATAAATATTAAACTCAACAATTAGGTTTTATTACCAAAAGATCCTTTTATATAGGATTGTACGATAAAAGGATTCATTTTTGTGTATTTCGAATTGATTAAAAAAAAGAAAATCATTTTTATAGAATAAATTCGATATCCCTAAAAAATACAAATTAAATTTGTTAAACATTTTTTAAGAGAGTCCTTTGGAATTTTTTCATTTACTTTTTGCCCAAAATAATGTTATAATCTTTGGAATTCACACAAACAAAACATTTATGAAATAATATTCTAGATTTATGATTTTATTTTAGTAGACAAATTGATAGGATTATAGGCTTCAAGCTGAATATACTTTAAGAGATGCATTTATATGTTGAAATAAAAGATATTTAAACAAAAATTTACTTCTTGGACGATCATAAAATGAGTTTAAGTACGAGCCACGAATCAAAAATATTATGGATTAATAACGATGAAGCTTTTTGATGAAAATATATTTCAAGAAGACTGCACATTTTTTAATTACATCACGTTTTTGTATAAAAAATATTTCTTATGCTTTTTGAATTAGAAAATCAAATGTTTGCTGTTCATTTTAAGTGAGCTTAACACGATTAAATTTATAATTAGAATTTTAAATTGCTATTTAATGGAAAGCAATTAAAAAACTTAAACCTTCAAAGTTTTCATAACTTTTTGCTGTGATGTTTTAACAGTTACACTAGTAATACAGTTACCAATATGTTTCTAATTTTTTAAATTTCCTGCAATGAACTTGGGTCGAATCTTGGTTTGAAATTTTTGGTAAGTGAATCATTGATCAGGTTGCATGTCAAAATAAAAAATAACAGTCTCTTTTGAAAAAAAAAAACAGCTAATTTACCTATTTGCTTTTCTTTCTTTACCCGATTTGTTTAAATTAGTAGGCCTGAGCACTGGAAGGGCGTAGAGCTTTAATCTTAAAATTATTAACTTGAATTTTTGATTTTAAATACAAATAAATTTATCGCTTTAGTAGCATCCGTTTTACACAAAAAATATTTCGAAGCTTTTGAAGTTAAACACGATTTAAAAAAATAAAAATTGAGGTATTACTCATGCCATTGAAAGCTTTCAACAATAATTACTAAAATGAAAATTAGATTTAAAAAATCGCCAAAAATCTAACTTATATGCACTTTATTTGAAACAAAATTTTTAAATTTATATAAATTAGATTTAAAAAAAAAATTGATTAAATATTAAAAATCAAATGAATTAACCGTTTATGACCAATACATCATATAATCACCAAAAATCTAATTTATCGTGATGATCAAGTTGGCTTTGTTGTCAAATTGTCATTCGTTCCTAATCATCTTATATCACTCATTAACGCAAGCAACATCGAGATTATTTGCGCTAGAACGGAAATTTCAGTCCAACGTGCATCTTAGACAACAATATGTGAAATTTATGGATGAGTATATAAATTTTAATCACATGGAAGAACTGTCAACATTGTACTCATGTTCCATCGACGCATTATTTTTATTTGCCGTATCATCTAGTCATTGAAAAAATAAGCAACAGCTACTACTTCGGTATCTCTGAATAATATACTTAGCGTTGGTCGCACTTTACAACCTGATCTCACTTCAAATGAGACCTTCTCATGGACCTTCAAAAGATCTATAGACAAATAATAGTGCATCTGGATTATGTTAATTTCCAATGAATCGTCTGCAGAAAATTTCCAAACGAGCTATTTAATTATTTTAAGTTAAACACACTAACTTATGGATCTGCACCAGGTGAATCCCTGGCAACTAGATCATTGCTTTAGTTTGCCAAAGATTTCGAGACATAACACCCTGATTTATCCTTTTATTAGTAACGACTTTAATGTGGACGATCAATCTAAGAGGCTATTAAGCTAACTCAAAATGTGCAACCAGTCTTATCATCTGCTGGATTTATGTTGCATAAATGGGCATCCAACTCCAAAGAATTTCTAGTTGTATTCGAAGCATCAATCCAGTTTCTTCTATAGATATTATGAAAGAAAGTGAACATAAAGTATTCGAATCCCAAAAAGGATTACTTCGTGTACTTTCCGATGCATCGCGTTTGTTTGATCCTCTGGGTTGGTTGTCGCTTATGATTGTTACAGTAAAAATTATGGTTACTGTCTGTAGAATTAGACGATCATTTACAAACTGGAATTATCGAAGCGTGGAGTCATATCAACGTGAACTAAAACAATTATGGTAAATAAAAAAAAGACCAACAACTTAGTTGTCGTGTTTTACTACTCCATGATGCAGCAAATAGTATTCAACCTGTATAGTCCGATATTTTCATGTAACTCAATTGCAAAAAAAAAATAATAAAAAATTAGGAATTCATCATATTCCCATAATGACCTATCACGTAAGAATATTTTTTCCAGATTAAATAATCGTTTTACCGCGATCATCCATCGCTATTCATTCAAATGGGTTTAGACTTCCTTACTTAACACAAATATTACACTTCCTGCACCATCTCCGGGAATTGACCCAATAAAAGCCACTAAGACTTTTCTCCAAAGTCTTGTTGACACCCAAGTGTGCTCCAGATCTACAAATGTGGTGTTTGACCTCGATCAACCCATTGTTATACTGGATCAATTATTTTCCAAACATTTTTTAAATATATTGGATCTTCCGTTAACTGCACTTTGATCCAGAATTTCTCAATGTCGACCTTAATTCGTCTAATTTCGACGGAGCCCTTTTGTCCGATGGAGCCCTCTCTGATGCTCTATTTTGAATGGGTACACGTGCAATCGCTCATTCCACCTGACCACATGTCTTGAGGAGGCTGCTCTGGCTGCTTCGTATTCCACTGCTGATGCCAATATTTCATTCTTTGTTTTTAGCTTGGCGTTCGTTCTGAGGTGATATTTAAGATGATCTTCTCTTACTGCATCAATGAAAGCATCCCCGTCAGTACATTTAAAACATTCGTAGAAAAATTAGCTTATACCTGTCGGGCTAACTTTATGATTTCCCGTTCCAGGTATTGAACCCTTCGCCCACGTGTTTGTCCACGTGTTATAATTTCTTTATTTTTTGCCTTTAATTCCTTTCAAAGAAACCATCACATCGACCTCGAGCGCTCTCATGTTCTCTTTGAGCTCTAGGATGTGTTTGTCCTGAGTTTTTCGAATCTGATCCAATTTGACAACTTGATGGTTAAACTTGGCGTATATTCGTTATATTGTTGTCTGCTGTCTGCTCTCTAAATCTCAAAAGTTTCTTTTTCTCTACTACTGGCGCTGGTGGTTCCTTTGTAGATACTACATTTTTTCCATATTCTCATTATTCAGATCTGATAACATATGGGCCATTTACTTTGTCGAAAAGGCTGGTGCGAGCGAGAATGCATTATCATGTAACTCTGTGTAACTGTGGTACACGGACTGTTACTCATTTCGTGCAAAACCCCACGTCTGACACCAATTGTTACGAAATGAGGTCCTAGCTCGGATTTGTACTGGATTTCTCAATTTTATCACAACAGTGTGGAACTCTTACTCACCAAAAACCACAAGTGTCCGATAGAGGTAAGATCGAAAACACTTATGGCCTGTTAGAAACTGCGTCAGGTAGAAGTCGACCTCTTTATGTTTAAGATTTTTCCAAGTGGGCTATTTCTGGAATAAGCCGCTTAGTTCACAGGCCCTTCTGAATGATTCCATCGCTGCTGCCATTTAATTAGAATATCGTTGCTGTATGTTTTTACATTGTTCGCTCGTACCGTTGGCGCATGCAAAATTTCTTGCATGGTCATTTTTATATAGCCGCAGGCTGCTTCATCCGAGACCGTTCTGTAAGCACTAGCCACTCTCAGTGCACAGTTGCGGTAAACGAAATTTGTATTCCGTTTGTACGATTGCACCCGCAATGCATGAGCCCATTTAGGGGACGCATATAGCATATCTGTTGTAACACCAACTAGCAGCCTGTGTTTTGGCTTGGGCCACCGACATTCGGCATTATTTGGGAAAGAGTTTTACTTGTTTGGACTGTTTTTTCGCTGGCATACTTTGTGTGCTCGTTGTACGATAACCTAGTGTCGATGAAAACTGCCCGGTACTTTATTGAATTTTCTCTAACTCATCCTTATACTGAGAAACTGGGACTATAGTGATATCATCAGCAAAGCCAACTATCATCACATTGTCATACATATTGTTCTAAAGCGTTGGACTCAATACAGAGCACTGAGGGACCCCTCAACTAACTCTATAATCCTTGCACCCTATATCCGTGTGATACCGCAGAATACGGAT
Organism: Tipula confusa; assembly: GCA_963556175.1. NCBI lineage: Eukaryota > Metazoa > Arthropoda > Insecta > Diptera > Tipulidae > Tipula > Tipula confusa. The sequence goes on from OY744475.1 coordinate 200,579,033, forward strand.
GTTAAAATAGTCTGTAATCAGTCTTTTAGCAAGGTACATTCCGCTTAATGCATCTAGAGCCAGTCTGTTGATGAGCTGAATAGTATCAATGTTTGATCGTGCCTTACGGAAACCATATTGATTAGTTGCAAGACCTCCAGATATTTCAATCGTTTCCTCTAACCGGCCACACAGCAATCTTTCGAAAAGTGTCCCTGCTCCATCTAACAGACAAATTGGACGAAACGATGATGGGTTTTTTAGTTGTCCTTTGCCTTTCGGTATCAGTACAAGTCTTTGTTTCTTCCAAATATCTGGAAACTTCCCTTCTATTAAACAAGCGTTTAATGCTTCCAAAAACTTTTCGAGCTTCTCTTGTATTGCTGCTTTTAGGGCAATATTAGATATGCAGTCTGGTCCTGGTGCTTTTTTGCTTGAAATTCTTTTAAAGGCGGAAGCTCATCCGTCATAATTGGTGGTACGTCAGTTTCAAAATGACTCGTGTGGACTGTCACTGCTATCCCTCAGGATGTTGGTGTTGCACTCCTCGATAGCTTAAATTTGGACATTACCATTCTGTAAGGTCGACCCCAAGTGTCATTCTCGACCTCATCACAGATGGATTTTCAGCATTGTCGTTTGCTTTGCTTAAAAGCCACTTTCAAAGCACCGCGTCCGTGCCTATCTGTGTATTTTTTGAAGAGTGAAATTGGATTTTGTATTTCCGCCAAGCTTAGTCTCACACTCCTTAGTAATGCTCCCTATTAGCTGTGTATCTTTAACGGTGCCTGTCAAATCATTGGCACAGAGCATAAACCTGTTGATATCCTCGTCAAAAGCTCTTGTCTTCCATTTCGAGTTTCGGAGATTGCTTCTAGGGCATGTTTGATGAAGTTTACACAGAATAGCTTGGTGATTGCTGTGCGTGTAGAAATCACAGACTTTCCAAGTGACTCCTCTTCTATAGAGAGATTCACTATAACAAACGTTAGATCTATGACAGATTCACTACAAACGTCAGATCTAATGCCCCTGCTGAATGTGAATGTGTTACTGGTGTTGCACAGGACAATATCCAGAACTGAGAAGGCCTCTAGTAGAGCTTGACATCTTCTATTTGTTTAAGTACTACCCCACTCAATAGCCCACGCATTAAAATCTCCGGAAGCTACTATGGGACTATTTCTTTACTGTTCACATATTATTGCGACATCCGTTTCAGTTCGAATAAAGTCTGCGATAGAAGGTCTTGTACAGCTTCACAAAGATGTACGTTTAATTGGACTATCTTCACTATCTACAGTTTTTCTTTATCGCCTTTTGTCATACTGGGCACTTACTCCCGCCGGTAATGTGCTTTCCGTTAGCTTTTCAATCTTTTGTACAGCAGAATCCACATTGTGGATCACTTATTTGCATTGTGACCAGCTTTACAACATTTGAAGCAAAGATCGGAAAGGTCGGTCTCACTATTAGATGAGCTTATTCTGTGGCCACAGGTTTCCATCATTTAAAGCATCTCACTGGACTTACGACATAACAACTGCGATTTGAATTCCTCTGTGGGCAGGTCTTAGACTGCACGCAATATTATTATCACGGGTGCTTGCTTCTTCCACTTCCTTGGCTATTCCATTAAAGACTTCCTCTTTGGTTGTGACCTCATCTATATCCCGAATTTCTAGGGTACTCTCGTTGAAATCGGAAAGAGTCGTAACCTCTAGTTTATCTTCAAGGTACGTTACGATTTTTGTTCAAGAATTTCCTTGGGCAATGTCACCGTTTTTTTTAGTATCCTTTCCGCCTGTTGGCTAACATTTGAACTCTCAGGAGGAGACAGGTAATGTAATGGTAATATGTGTGTGTGTATGTATATGTGTATGTGTGTGCTTACTGCCGAATTGCTAAATAGCCACCCAAAAAATTTTAAATACTCCTAAAAAAAATCTAAAAAGTCTGACGAAAACTATCGGACACCCTGTATGTCCAGTAAATTCAGTAACACACGACAGTTATAGAGTCTTGGTGACTTTTTAATGATATCTTAAAGACGGTTTATAAAGAACTTTTGAAGCATGTAATAAGTGAAAAATTCATTTTTGAAAGCTTTCGTTAAAGCTTTAAATGAAAGCTTTTGTTTTTGAGCTCTATAGAACTAAAAAAAAATTCATGTGAAAGTTTGTTTAAATTTTTTCTTAAAAGCTCGAATTATAATTAAGCTCTCAATATTGAAATTTTGGTTAAAGTTGTAAACAAACTTCAAAATGTGTTTCCTTCTTAGTCGTACGCTTGTCAATTATTACGAAAAAAAGCTTTATAAAACTTGATTCATTTAAATTTTATAGCTGGCATAAATGAATAACAAAACTTTTATCACACATATCAACAATTTCTATAATCATCTCAATAAAACGTACAAATATTTTATTACTACCCAAACCACCTACCCATTTTTTTTATTGCCTTTCCTCCAGCCTTTATATACATCAACAAATAGGTTACATATTTTCGTAATTTAGGAAAAATGATGATAATTTAATTTTTTTGAATAAACATGACCCATAAAACTGAACATCTGCCAGAAAAAATGCTCAATGACATTAGGTAATTTATTTAGTCCAGGTACTTAATATAAATGATAAGTTTTGAAAGCTTAAGATTTTAAATTAGACCATGTTGTTGTTATCCCAATTTCAATTAGTCCAAATAGTTTTGTAATTAAAAACTTGTGTTCGATTCGGGTATCACGGTTGGAAGAAAATGATTACGATAATAGACAGCAAAAAAAAAATACTTGAGAAATAATTTTCGACATCTGTCGAAATCTACGACTCGTTGATATGTGAAATTCATATACATATATACATGGTATATTCACGTTTGCTCTTCTTCGGTTCAGCTTAAAAGAAACATAATAACAACAACTAAACAAATTAAAAAAAAAATACACGAAAACCTTTAAGTTGTTTGTTTATCTTGTACCAAATATCCTTTTATTTTTTTATGGTTTTTATTTTGCTGTGGTTTATGTTGCATCAGTGCCCGTTTACCAACAAACAAACAAAAAAAAAAATTCAATATGTCGTTTTGTATACTATATGATGGGTACTTATGTATGCATGGTTCAGACATAAAACTTTTCACTTTTTATCAAATACACTCGGTACATCCAACAGAGAATTAGATTTGAACAGACCATAACATAGTAGCAGTAATTTTATACATATACCAATCTACATCAAATCAATCTTCTGGTAAAAAAATCAACAAACAAAAATGTCCTTTGTTTCAGAGGATAATATTTCAAACAAAGAATAATGGAACAACATACGTATTCGTAACCGGATTGTATCCCTATATACACTAGCAATCATACAGATAGCCCGTCAAAATTGAATAGAACAGCAAAATGAAAACTAAATTACAGACAACAAATCTGGTGTGTTCTAGATATGAGATATTGAATCTCCGAATGGTACACAGTTTTTTTTTTACATTTTATTGTTGTTGTTAGTACTTTATAATCTTATTGGTGTTTTTGTACTTGGTATTATAATTTATGGGTCAAAATATGTCTTTATTCATACATATAATATAAATGGCATTTTTTCTACAAGACAATATACTAAATTGATCAAATGAATCTTCGTTTATTTAACTTTCTTGTACCGTGCACATAAAACGGAAAGACATGCAAGAATAAAAGTTCGTAAAGGTAGACAATTTTTGTTTTGTTTTATGTTTTGTGCTTTGTCTTGAAAATTATATGATTGGAAATAAATGAGATATCCTCTTAAAGTTTTTTTTATTTTTTTTATAATATGTACTTGTCCTGTTATATTCGATTTCACTGAAGTTGTTCGTTAAAAAAATAAAGGTTGTTATGTATAAGGAAAATTAAGAGCATTTTTCCAGACATTTCACTTTAAATTTTTGTTTTTCAATTTTCTTCTATTATTGGTGAAATATTTGTAAATTTATGAATAGACTTAAGTTAATAGGCTTGGAGTCCTAAAATACTTAGAACTTGTAAGGGAATCGTAATTTATTTAAATTTAAAGAAATTATGAGTATTTTAAGTATTTGAAAGATCCGAGATGCTGTGTATGTATTAACTCGCATGATTGCTGTTTTTTTAATGTCGTATCCCATATTTAGGTCTCTAAGTAGATTATAATTTCTTATATAGCGTTTACTATCCCACGAAACACTTTATTTTGGAAGACTTGTATTATTTTAATATTAATTTTCTTAAAACAGTCCAAAATTTAGATACCGTAATTCCATTCGGGTTTTAAAACGTGTTTGTATATGATGGCAGCTTATTATGTATTGACCGCTCTGAATATCTTCCAATAAGCCAATTCTTATATATATATATATATATATATATATATATATATATATATATATATATATATATATATATATATATATATATATATATATATTATATATATATATATATATATATATATATATATATATATATATATATATATATATCTATATATATATATATATATATATATATAATATATTTAATATATTTAATATATAATAATATATAATTTAATATATATATAATATATTTAATATATAAAAAGTTTTCAAAAGTTTGGTTTAAGGTTAGTTCCAAATTTTTATGGTACAACTCTCACGAACTACACAAATTTATAGCAGCATGTGAATTAATTATTTCAGAACTTCGAAAAGAAGAGGTTAACATTTTTTTAAAATAAACTTAATTAAATTACAATTGGACGGTAAAGCTTATAATTTGGTTAAATATAAAAATTTTTGAACTTGAAAAGATATTAAACAAACCACTGAGAGAGAATTTATGTAATAACGATCTATTGGTCATTTTCAGATGAAACTTATTAACGTGAAACAAAATTTCAATGAAGACGTTATAAATTATGCTCTGCATTCTGTCATCTCTTATCAGCAACTCTAGTGTCCCACCATTCATTTGTAATCTGCAAAAGTTCCCTGAAAACAAAATCTATTAATGAACTAATTGCTCGCTTAGTCATGCGCTGCGTAAATTTAAATAATTTTCATCTGAAATTATAATTTAATTAATTCATAATATAATAATATAATAATATAATAATATAATAATATAATAATATAATAATATAATAATATAATAATATAATAATATAATAATATAATAATATAATAATATAATAATATAATAATATAATAATATAATAATATAATAATATAATAATATAATAATATAATAATATAATAATATAATAATATAATAATATAATAATATAATAATATAATAATATAATAATATAATAATATAATAATATAATAATATAATAATATAATAATATAATAATATAATAATATAATAATATAATAATATAATAATATAATAATATAATAATATAATAATATAATAATATAATAATATAATAATATAATAATATAATAATATAATAATATAATAATATAATAATATAATAATATAATAATATAATAATATAATAATATAATAATATAATAATATAATAATATAATAATATAATAATATAATAATATAATAATATAATAATATAATAATATAATAATATAATAATATAATAATATAATAATATAATAATATAATAATATAATAATATAATAATATAATAATATAATAATATAATAATATAATAATATAATAATATAATAATATAATAATATAATAATATAATAATATAATAATATAATAATATAATAATATAATAATATAATAATATAATAATATAATAATATAATAATATAATAATATAATAATATAATAATATAATAATATAATAATATAATAATATAATAATATAATAATATAATAATATAATAATATAATAATATAATAATATAATAATATAATAATATAATAATATAATAATATAATAATATAATAATATAATAATATAATAATATAATAATATAATAATATAATAATATAATAATATAATAATATAATAATATAATAATATAATAATATAATAATATAATAATATAATAATATAATAATATAATAATATAATAATATAATAATATAATAATATAATAATATAATAATATAATAATATAATAATATAATAATATAATAATATAATAATATAATAATATAATAATATAATAATATAATAATATAATAATATAATAATATAATAATATAATAATATAATAATATAATAATATAATAATATAATAATATAATAATATAATAATATAATAATATAATAATATAATAATATAATAATATAATAATATAATAATATAATAATATAATAATATAATAATATAATAATATAATAATATAATAATATAATAATATAATAATATAATAATATAATAATATAATAATATAATAATATAATAATATAATAATATAATAATATAATAATATAATAATATAATAATATAATAATATAATAATATAATAATATAATAATATAATAATATAATAATATAATAATATAATAATATAATAATATAATAATATAATAATATAATAATATAATAATATAATAATATAATAATATAATAATATAATAATATAATAATATAATAATATAATAATATAATAATATAATAATATAATAATATAATAATATAATAATATAATAATATAATAATATAATAATATAATAATATAATAATATAATAATATAATAATATAATAATATAATAATATAATAATATAATAATATAATAATATAATAATATAATAATATAATAATATAATAATATAATAATATAATAATATAATAATATAATAATATAATAATATAATAATATAATAATATAATAATATAATAATATAATAATATAATAATATAATAATATAATAATATAATAATATAATAATATAATAATATAATAATATAATAATATAATAATATAATAATATAATAATATAATAATATAATAATATAATAATATAATAATATAATAATATAATAATATAATAATATAATAATATAATAATATAATAATATAATAATATAATAATATAATAATATAATAATATAATAATATAATAATATAATAATATAATAATATAATAATATAATAATATAATAATATAATAATATAATAATATAATAATATAATAATATAATAATATAATAATATAATAATATAATAATATAATAATATAATAATATAATAATATAATAATATAATAATATAATAATATAATAATATAATAATATAATAATATAATAATATAATAATATAATAATATAATAATATAATAATATAATAATATAATAATATAATAATATAATAATATAATAATATAATAATATAATAATATAATAATATAATAATATAATAATATAATAATATAATAATATAATAATATAATAATATAATAATATAATAATATAATAATATAATAATATAATAATATAATAATATAATAATATAATAATATAATAATATAATAATATAATAATATAATAATATAATAATATAATAATATAATAATATAATAATATAATAATATAATAATATAATAATATAATAATATAATAATATAATAATATAATAATATAATAATATAATAATATAATAATATAATAATATAATAATATAATAATATAATAATATAATAATATAATAATATAATAATATAATAATATAATAATATAATAATATAATAATATAATAATATAATAATATAATAATATAATAATATAATAATATAATAATATAATAATATAATAATATAATAATATAATAATATAATAATATAATAATATAATAATATAATAATATAATAATATAATAATATAATAATATAATAATATAATAATATAATAATATAATAATATAATAATATAATAATATAATAATATAATAATATAATAATATAATAATATAATAATATAATAATATAATAATATAATAATATAATAATATAATAATATAATAATATAATAATATAATAATATAATAATATAATAATATAATAATATAATAATATAATAATATAATAATATAATAATATAATAATATAATAATATAATAATATAATAATATAATAATATAATAATATAATAATATAATAATATAATAATATAATAATATAATAATATAATAATATAATAATATAATAATATAATAATATAATAATATAATAATATAATAATATAATAATATAATAATATAATAATATAATAATATAATAATATAATAATATAATAATATAATAATATAATAATATAATAATATAATAATATAATAATATAATAATATAATAATATAATAATATAATAATATAATAATATAATAATATAATAATATAATAATATAATAATATAATAATATAATAATATAATAATATAATAATATAATAATATAATAATATAATAATATAATAATATAATAATATAATAATATAATAATATAATAATATAATAATATAATAATATAATAATATAATAATATAATAATATAATAATATAATAATATAATAATATAATAATATAATAATATAATAATATAATAATATAATAATATAATAATATAATAATATAATAATATAATAATATAATAATATAATAATATAATAATATAATAATATAATAATATAATAATATAATAATATAATAATATAATAATATAATAATATAATAATATAATAATATAATAATATAATAATATAATAATATAATAATATAATAATATAATAATATAATAATATAATAATATAATAATATAATAATATAATAATATAATAATATAATAATATAATAATATAATAATATAATAATATAATAATATAATAATATAATAATATAATAATATAATAATATAATAATATAATAATATAATAATATAATAATATAATAATATAATAATATAATAATATAATAATATAATAATATAATAATATAATAATATAATAATATAATAATATAATAATATAATAATATAATAATATAATAATATAATAATATAATAATATAATAATATAATAATATAATAATATAATAATATAATAATATAATAATATAATAATATAATAATATAATAATATAATAATATAATAATATAATAATATAATAATATAATAATATAATAATATAATAATATAATAATATAATAATATAATAATATAATAATATAATAATATAATAATATAATAATATAATAATATAATAATATAATAATATAATAATATAATAATATAATAATATAATAATATAATAATAGTATAATATAATAATATAATAATATAATAATATAATTATATAATAATATATAATTATATTATTATATTACATATACATTTTAATCGAAACGCAACTTTAACCAATTTTACACTAAAATCAATAGAATTAACCGTTTTATGACAAAATTTGTCATGGAATCACAAGAAAATTTATATACATTTTATACGTACATTGTACATGATTGTTGTTTTAATCCCTATTATTTACTTAATACTAGATAGCGTGAATTTAAAAAATAAAAAAGGGAAAACCTTTTAACACATAAAAAATGGCGCTGATACAAAAGAAATCACTTTAAATCACAAACAACAACAAATTAGATCACAAAAAAAAAATCTGATACGTATTATGTTTATATATTTTTACAACAAAGAGCTTTTCAACTCCACACTATATACTCGTACATGTATTATGTATTATCAGAAAAAAAATTTCGTTTATAATTTTTATTTTCAAATTCTTTGTATTTATGCAAGGATTATATTTAATATTGTCAAGATAAGTGATAGATATAATCAATCAAATGTTTTCTAGATGTACACACCAAAAAATAACTCGTTTTGTTAAATATGGTAACAGGAATCTACTGAACATAAATTATATTCAGTCAGACATTGACAAACTATTACAACACTCGGTCTGAATTTGTAAATATCATATGAACAACGGCCACTCGTCTAAAAGAATGCTAAAAGAAGGTCACATGAGCATACGAAACCGTATTATTGGTCAAATATAAGCAATTTTAGCGTTCGTCAAGCATATTGATGACTCCACGACAGAAAATTCGACTCGTCCTCGGTTAAGCGGATGAGATGAATCTCTATTCATCTCAACATCCAATTTTATTACCGAAAAAAAAATCGGGCATGTTATCTTTAGAGTACTACCATTGGATCTTTCGCTTTTCGTAGGACTAAACGAAGATTGGACTGTCTTCCTGCATCCTTAGAAAACCCATTTGTTAAAAATATCAACATAAATAAATATGGATACCACCAAAATTTTGAAATTTTGACAAACCGTTTAATGAATTTTAGGACAAATTTAATTTACGAAAAATGTACTATTTAGTCCCGTCTCGTAAATCAGGCATCCAAAATCAGTTAACAACGAACTAAGCTCGATAAAAAATGTAGGAAAGCCATAAATACCTCGGCATATACCTATTATCAATTGGTCACTCCATCGATTATTAGAACGGAAAACACCAGAGGAGACGTGATCCAGCAGAAAACCACAATTAAAGAGATTACAAATATTTAGTTTTAGTGGTATATTTGGGTGAGTAGATTGTCTGCCCAGAGCATTTACATGAAGATCTTAAAGGTTATGACCACAGGAGCTAGCCAACCCAATGGATCAAATAACTTACTGGCATCTGATAACACTGTACGCTTTGTGAAGTTGGTGGGTTCCGGCATCAGGGATGTAAACATAAAACGACCAGAATCTGGATTCTATTGGATGTCCAACACTTTCACAGACTCATGCGGTTGGGTGTGGACATAAATTTCTTTGAGATTCACTTCTCGATGCTCGCGTGGAATGCTGGATAGTATCTGCTTACTATTGGATTTTCATTTTTTTAGACAGAGCCGAATCCATTTAGAATCGCCGTTACCTGTTCTTTCAATTGCATCGCTAAACTTTCATTATCAGCCCCGGTCATAATGTCATCTACATCTATGTCCTTGGCTATGACATGAGCGGCTGCAGATGAGAAGGTTTAATTTTTCTTTGCTATTTGCTGAATAGCTCTCTTGGCGAGGAACGATGCGGGGGCTAAACCGTATGTTACAGTTGTCAAACGGAAATGACGGATGGATTCTGAGGGATTGGATCACCAGACAATTTGTTGAAAGTTTGTATCCTATGGTGAAACGTCGACCTGGTGATACAACTTTTCCACATCGGCGGAAATGGCGATCTTGTGCTCTCGGAAACGTAGAATTCCAGCATATAAACTTGACTGAACTGTAGGCCCGATTGCTAAGCAATCATTCAATGATGGGCCAGTGCTAGATTTGGCTGAGCCGTCAAAAACTACTCGTATCTTGCTGGTGACACCCGAGATTTTAAATACACCATGATGCGGCAAATAAAATCTTTGGTTTGGTTTATTATGCGCTGGGACTTCCACCATATAAAGTCGTGGTATTGCTTGGCGAAAATTGGATCTCGAATTAAACGGCGCTCCATCGCTCTCAGTCGTTCGATTGCTAGTGTTAGTGATTCGCCTAAGTGTGTTGGTGATTCCTTAAAGGGAAGTTTCACCGTAAACTGACCTTGAGGGTTCCGTTTTAATTTTTTTACGAAATAAGCCTCACAGAAAGCTTCTTCTGCAGATAGAATTTTTCCTTTGGGGTATAGTGATTCTAACTCCCAGAACTTGCGTAAGCCTCGATCAATGTCTACCATCTCGAGTTCTGATGTCATTAAGGTTTGAAAGGAAGCTAGCTGATGATCGTTAGTATAATTGATTTGACTAGAAACTACCCAGCCGAATACGGTGTTTTGAAAAACAGGCTCGTTAGGGCTGTTTTTGATTTGACCGTTTCATGATAGCACGATAGTAATTTTTGACATCTCGAGAGCCTGTATAGTGAATTCAGATAACGATTCTGGTTTAATGGTTATTATAACCTGGCTCTTAGAGATTCCACATCCTGATAGACCTAATCCATATATTAAAATTCGTGCATTTTGCTTTTTCAATTGTAGCCGTTGAACACGTGCTTCGGTGACAAAGCTAGACTATGAACCGGAATCCAGGAGAACCCTGCAGACTATGGTTTTTCCGGAGATATCTACGGCTTTATTGATTGCTGTGGGAAGGATTAAGCAGGTAACTTTATTTTGTGCGTGCATACTTGTTTCTTGATCTAATGATGTCAGTACCAGCTCTCATTGTGGTCCTGGCACATGGCGCATTAGATTTTCACGGCTGATTTTAAGGAAGTGTGACCCATAACTTGTTCATTGTGGACACTGGAAGCGATATGGCTTTTTACTTCGGGTTTGACACGTCTGGATGAAAGTGCTTTGAAGTGATTCGAGCGTATCTATGCGTCGAGGTAGAAATTTGAAGAATTCTGAGAGTTCTGGATTGTTCATCTCCGCTGAATATTCTACCTAGAGGGCCTTAGATTTGTCTTCTAATTTTTGTAGCAACACATAGATTAGCCATGGATCCCTGGCCTGGGATACCTCATCGAGCCCCTGTAGACCTCGCGGATAACATCGTCCTGAGTGCCCATCAGGCATTTGATATTATTGGCATTTGAATTATGAATGACCGGTTGCTCGATGAATATTCTAATGAAGGTATTAATAATCTGTTTCTTTCGGTTGTATCTCTCTTTTAATTTTGTAAGGGCCCTAATATAAATACCTTCTGTAACTGCTATGTGTCTCAGCAATACGGCTGCTTCCCCTCGTAAGAGTCCATTTAAGTACTGGAACTTCTGTACCGGGTTTAAATTGGGTGCTTCGTGTATGGTACTGGTGTACAAATCAAAGAAGGACTGCCACTCCGAGTAGTCTCCTCCAAATGATGGGATATGGATCTTTGGCAGTTTGTTTTGGACTGCTCTCCACTGTGAGTTTCGTTGTGCGATGCATTTAGGTTTATCACACCTTGATTGAGGCTTTTGGATCGAATCCAACGATTTAACGATGAAATCGCTGTATAATAATTGTCTTCATAAATCACTTTCCTCACTGATATAAATAGTGAAGATGTGCGTTCCAAGTTCTGTGAACTCCTCCATTAACAATTCCACGCGACACAAACGCGTGGTCAATTCGCTGTTCAGTCCGACGAAACACAACAAGTGTTCGAAAGCTTTAGAGCATACATTCTGACAGCCAATTCAAAGGTGATTACCAATTATGATTAGATTAAATCTACAACTCAGTATCCAGTGAACACATAATGACAATATATAGCTCATTTAATCTTATACAAGTACTTTTTAAAATATTACAATAGCATAAAAAATAAAAATATCGTTGAATAGCTTTAATATATAACTTCCGGCAACTGGTTTTATTGATTACTATTACTACTATTTATATACATATATACGTATCTATGCCACTATTATACATACCATTTATATAATAATAATGTAGACCAAAAAATTTAGTTATTACAAGATCCATTATTGTTATATTATAATATTTTAAGTTGTCTTATTATGCTTAAAGCATTAAATCCATTTCAGATTTTTTATTTTTATTTTTTTATTCTACGAAGAATATAAGAAGGAAAACCCGCTTTTCTTTATTCTTTGTGTGACTGGGTGTGTATTTGTGTGTATGTGCGCTACGATAATGCTAAGGGAATTTTCATTTCGGTTAGTATTTTTTGTGTATTATTAGTGACGGCATGAAATAAAATCTCGAAGGATTATTATTACTATTATTATTTGTAAAAAGAAGAAAAGATAGTTTTCTTTATTCCTATATATGTACATTACATTGAAATAAATTATAAATTAGATTCGGTGCTTTTGTAATAGGATATAATGTATATAAACGTTAAATATATAGACTTCCTCTTCTAATCTGTCAGAACATTTTTATATAAACCGTTTGATACACTGTACATTATTCAGTTTGGTCATATAGCTAAGAACAAGAACATAAAAACATAATCAACTCAAAACCATTTCCAACTGTATCCATCTTTACTTTTAACGTCATTACATTCAAAAAATAATAAAAACTTTACAGACCCCTAAAATTACTTTCATTAATTTGTATTGCGTGTCAATTCAGTGGGATCTTTGTTTTAAAGTCCTTATTTCATCGTTATACAAAAAAAAAAAACTTTGAATCCTAGAGACAAAAAAAAACATTAAAATCGCCAAAGGTATTAAAAAAAAGCTCATCATTAAAAAAAAAACAGAATCTTTACAAAAACAAAATATTCAGCTAATGGATAATTTTATATTTGAATTTTCTCTGATAAAAAAATTTTAAGCTCAAAATCTATGTTGTTATATAAATAATTATGTTGCAGAAAATTAACCATGGGATTTAAAATATGTACAGCGAAACAAAAATGTGGATAAAGAGGCGCGGAATTTAAATTGTATATTATGTAACCAAAAGGATGTTGATTCTTCGGCCAAATGATGCAATAATCATCGTCGTTCAATGTGTTCAGTATTTTGTTTTTTTTTCTTGTACCGTACATATATCTAATGTAGAATTCAATAGAATTTGATATTAGTTTAAAATCATTTTCGAAGATTTTTTTTTTTTTTTTAAATGTTCATTATTATTTATAATTTATACAGTTTGCATCTATATTATGGCATTAAAACGGATTAAATTTTATTCATTTTATATTATGAATTTGTTACAACAAACACAAAATCTCATAAATAACGCCTGATTATAGTTTTCTGTCTGGAGAGCACGACATACCGAGTACAACAAGTAGAATTAATTTAGAATTGTAATTAATTATTTAAAACGAAGGTAAAGTGGAAAATTTTAAGTTTTAAATCTGGTGCATTTGTGGGTGTACCACGATAAAATTTTTATAATTTATTAAGAATTGTGATAGTAAATAGTTTTGACTTTATAAACCATAAATATGATTTTCAGCTGGGATTAAAATTGTTTAATAGAAATTTCCATTTTTTAGTAATGCAATTTAAATTGACCATGAAAATACAGTCCAGGTTTTAAGCCATCGTTTTGGTTAATTTGAGCCAGATTCATCGTGTGTATTATTTTATAGCTAATGTTTGGAATTATGGTACATCGCCATGTTTTGCGTCGTGATAGGATATTTGTCATAAAACGGTTAATTCAATTGATTTGTAATGTTAATTAAATTTTTTAAAATCTATTTGGTATTAATTTCAAAGTTTTGTTTTATAGTCTTTTATGGCTATTCACACATTTAAGAAATTAGCACTTGATAAATGTAATACAATTATCCTGACGATTTCATAAGATTAATGAATTATTTTTACGTCAAACCTTGAGACATAAAATAAGTCAAAATATTCAAAGTGATAATAGAGCAATTATTGGTGGTACCCTTAAATATGTGCAGTGGACCTGGTAAAACCCAATTACGACCCAGAAGCGAAACAAGAATATATACTGATGTACACAAATAGTGATTTTGTCTAGCTACAATATTTAGTGATAGCAAGAATTTATTGATACATGGAAGAATTGTTAAGATCAAGTTAAAAAGTAAAATTCCACTGTCCCTATAATACACTGCACTTACATTTTATATCATTGTATGAAAAGGTCAACCGAAAAATATAATATTTAAAACAATTTGTACTCAAGATATGCTCAAAAAGTTTTAGGTAAAGGGCTGATCAACAAATACTTAAGATTGAGTCTCGACCAGAAGTGACATTTTCGAACCTCTAATAAGAAAACACTAAAGCTACTACAAGTAATAGTGTAGTAGATTTCCGTGTATTTAAAAGCATTGCACACAATGACTTTTCATCAGTATATTTGTAAAATTAAGCAACAATGTCTGAACCTTGATTCTGCAAAACATTTTACTAACAAGCGAACACAAAATGGGATAAATATAAAATCTAAGCACCTGACAATTGCACAAATAGAGCTTTATCAGAAAAACTTTATTTAGCCACTAATATAGGTTTTGAAAAGGGGCCTTTATAAATATTTTAAAAAGTAAATATTTTAAAAAGACAAAAATTCAAAGAAGTGTTTTCATTTAAAGTTAATAAGACCAGAGATATTGTAACAGAGTTCCAAGATGTGTGAAATGCCTTGATAGCCATTCTGCTCTGATGAGTTTGTTTAAATCATTAAACTTAAATTTACTTCCTTCATCAATATCAAAGATAAAGATGCAACCGCCGGAGAGTTAAATGTGAGGTTATCCAAATCTCTCGAATTATATAAACAGTTCAATGTCGTTGAAGATCAAATTTTCTCAATTGATATCAATATAGTGTCCAAAATGCTTTTGCTGGATGAAATGTAATTTTTATTAGTATAGGCAAAATTCGAAAGTTGATTCGAGCAAATACGATTAAAAAGGCAGAACTTGACAGAACCAATAATACTTTAGCTGGTTTAAGCACGAATCAAAACTTCCGGTCGAACATAAAATTACGACGCTAAACTCTACCAACATTTGACGGTAATGTCAAGCAGTGGTATTAGTTTTATGATATATTCATATCAATGGGTCATGAAAATAAAAGTTTATCACCTACTCAACAATTCAAATATTTGCTTGGTCAATTGAGAGTGCTGCTTATACGTCAATGTGTCAGTTTAGAGTCAATGATGCTAATTATTACGAAGCTTTTAAAACACTTACCAAAAAGAAGTCTATTGTGTAAACTTATATTCGTGATTTTTTAGCAATCAAAGGTTTAATAAAACATCTTCCATCAATATAATGAAATTACAAAAAACACTTTCCAAGCAAATCGAGTGGCTAAAATAATGAAATCATCAAAATTATTTCAACGGTATTTTGTATCAACCGAAACCGAGTTGAAACCGAGTGGGGTGATATTCAGAGAAGCACGCAAAAAAGATACTTGCAAGCAGAACCTAAGATGATGAAAATTGTACTAAGACAACGATTTGCTATTCGAAATATGAAAAATTTAATTCGAAGAATAATTTTTATTTGTTTTGTCTGGCGATGCTTTAGAGCCTAACAACAACAACAATAGCTGATGAGTCAGCTTCAAACATGTAGAATTAATCTTTCAGTTTGACCTTTCATTGATGTAGATACCACTTTTTTATTCAAAACAACAAATTTACGTGGAGCTTTTCAAGGCACACATAGTAATTTTCATATATGCATGGCCACAAAGGCTACTTCAATTGAAATAGCAACCGATATAATATCCGACGCTTTTGTTGCCACCCTAAAAATATTATGTGCTGTAAGAGGAATACCGGATCATATCTATTGTGATAATGATTCTAACCTTGTAGAAGCCAAACGTCAACTACGGGAATTTTACGAACTATACCTAAACGGGACTCAACAAAGTAAAATACAACCCTGGTATCCCGCTTATTATATTAGTTGGTATTTTATACCATCTGCTACTCCTACTTTTGGTGGATCGGGGAAACAACAGTTAAATCCTGTAAACATCACCTACCACGAGTTATTGGAGCTGCTCATTTGACCTATGAAAAGTGCATACCAACGATTAAGCAGATTGAATCTCTCCTTAACTCTAGACTACTAGAAGACGTCCAAGAGGAATAATGGAGTTGCTTAATACCCACTCATTTTAAGGTTTTAAGGTTTCTATCTGACTTCCGGACCGAAGTGTGTTTGTGTTCAGTTAGTTATCAATGTGACCGCAGAATGATTTCTGTACAATTTGTACATTTCTGTACCCTGTTATATTATTATATTATTATGTTATTATATTATTATATTATTATATTATTATATTATTATATTATTATATTATTATATTATTATATTATTATATTATTATATTATTATATTATTATATTATTATATTATTATATTATTATATTATTATATTATTATATTATTATATTATTATATTATTATATTATTATATTATTATATTATTATATTATTATATTATTATATTATTATATTATTATATTATTATATTATTATATTATTATATTATTATATTATTATATTATTATATTATTATATTATTATATTATTATATTATTATATTATTATATTATTATATTATTGTATTATTATATTATTATATTATTATATTATTATGTTATTATATTATTATATTATTATATTATTATATTATTATATTATTATATTATTATATTATTATATTATTATATTATTATATTATTATATTATTATATTATTATATTATTATATTATTATATTATTATATTATTATATTATTATATTATTATATTATTATATTATTATATTATTATATTATTATATTATTATATTATTATATTATTATATTATTATATTATTATATTATTATATTATTATATTATTATATTATTATATTATTATATTATTATATTATTATATTATTATATTATTATATTATTATATTATTATATTATTATATTATTATATTATTATATTATTATATTATTATATTATTATATTATTATATTATTATATTATTATATTATTATATTATTATATTATTATATTATTATATTATTATATTATTATATTATTATATTATTATATTATTATATTATTATATTATTATATTATTATATTATTATATTATTATATTATTATATTATTATATTATTATATTATTATATTATTATATTATTATATTATTATATTATTATATTATTATATTATTATATTATTATATTATTATATTATTATATTATTATATTATTATATTATTATATTATTATATTATTATATTATTATATTATTATATTATTATATTATTATATTATTATATTATTATATTATTATATTATTATATTATTATATTATTATATTATTATATTATTATATTATTATATTATTATATTATTATATTATTATATTATTATATTATTATATTATTATAATAATATAATATAACAATATATTATATATAATGTATATTTTATGTAAATACAAATCTATATAATCATTGGCACGGTGCCAAACAAAAACTAAATCGGCACACAAATTTCTTTTAACTGATTTAAGTGGAAAATTAAAAAAACGGTATATTTTGTTATTAGAATGTCATTTTGTCAGATTTACTTTAATATCTATACCAAAATGATTTGTTTTTTTATTCTATATACTATATGACTTGCACATATATGTAGTTATATACCACACCCGACTATGTAAAAAAATAATTTGATTGGGATTTAACGGAGCTGAAATTATACGAGTAATTTGAATAAATGGTTTTTTCTCGTGTTAAATGTTAAATCGGCGAATTTTATTTTATTGTTCGTGCAATTATGTGATAAAATGGTTTGTTGTTTTTCGGTAATTATACTATTATGTATGTGGTGAGATATATGGATATTTTAAATTTTATTAAGTAGTTAAATTTTAAACTTTTTGAACTTTTACGTTTGTGTGTTAATCTCGTTTATTTTCTTTTATTTTTAGGTAAGCACAATTTATGTAATGATTCAACTGTATATGATTGTTTAAGGTAAGCTTATATATTTAAGTGGTCATAATTATATTATCATTTCGTTGCGAGGAAGTGGTATGCAAATTTACCGCAGCAATTATGAAATAATTTAAAAGGTACACATTTGTACTAAAATTCTTTTATATTGAAGTCCATTTTTCTGATGTTTTAAAAATTTTCTATAATTTTAAACGTAATTTTAAAAGTACGATTGTCACATTCCAGTGGTTCTGTTCATTTATATTTTTAAAATTTGCATCACTGTGTTTGTTAATTTAAACCTTCGTAAAAAGTTAATGTTAGATTAGAGTCGCACTTCTCTACTGGTTGTCCACTAAATGTTTACCAAATTATCTTTTTCTTTTTATACCTAAGCTAGACATGACCATTAGAAATGAATCAGTGTCTGCTCCTCCTTTTCGTTTGCAGAAGTCATTATTTTACTGACCCAGTTTTCTCGAATTTTCATCGAAAAGATAGTGTCCTGTGAGGACCTCTACGACTATTCTTAACTCCTATTTCACTCACATGTGGGGGTGTTGGTCGATATCCCCGATTCCAGTGCTTCTGATCTTTTCCTGAGCGACATTCTAAGCGTCGTAATATGCCTTTGCACAACTGCCCTTTCCAGTTTTAGTTGGATAATCGTACCTTGCCTAGCAAGCTCATCTGTTCTGTAGTTTTCCTTGACGTCCGAGAGACTTGGGTTCTAATGGATGGAGGTAGTGAAATGCTCACTGAACTCGTTAAAAGATCATTAGCAACCTGTATAGCTTTAATCTCCAATATTGACCTATTCTCCAAAAGTGTTCTTGAAGGGAATAACGTTTGAAAACCTTTTACGAAGGATAATACTAGTGTAGAAAAAACGAAGGTCACCGATTTCTTATTTTATGAACTGACTATTGTCGATTAATTTGCCTGAAGGGTTTTTTGCTGAGACCCAACAGTGAGACAGTTGGCTGTCTTATCCACCATCTGCTAAGAAAATATTGACGGTAAAAAGATGAAATATAACCTCTAAGGCACGCGTAGGCCTTGCCCAGTTTATGTTTTTATATATATATATATATATATATATATATATATATATATATATATATATATATATATATATATATATATATATATACTATTTTTTATCCTTCTTAATCCTATTTTTATAAGTGATTTAGTCCAGTGCTGTATACCAGCTCCAGTTTAAGACCCCATCTATTACCAATCGCGTCCCTTTATGAACACACACTAGCTTTATTTACTTTTCCTATTATGTTAGGCTTTCAGCTAAGTTTATTGTCTAAGATCACTACCAGAAATCTCTTTTTGACATTAAAGGCTAGTCTAATACCATTTTTGGTAGGTGAGGCAACTATACCGAGATTTTGTATGTTTTAGTGAAAAGTATCAACTTTGAGTTAAATGAGCAGATTCCTAGGCAATACTTGCTGATCTACTTTATAATATTTATCAGCGCATTCTGCACTACCTTTTTAATGGTGATATATGCTTATTCGAGAATGTGATCCCCACGTCATCAGTGTACGCGTGCAGTCCTATACCATCCTTTTTCGGTTCCAGAAATAATCCATTTAGTAATATAAATCAGCTTTAAACATCCCTTAAAGATTACCTTTAGCCATGTTAGGATGATCACCGGTTTTCTTCTAGGTTTTTGCTAGTATAATCGGATCCGAACCACCTGATTTAAACGCCTTGAACACTTTTTATCGCTCAAAGTTTTTTGTTTTTACTAACGACATCTACTGTGTACAACTAATGTTAGACCTTCTATATTTCCTCTAAGGAAACAAAACCCCCTAACTTTTCCATAAAATTGATCCAGTCTGTTCTTTAAGATTTCTGTTTTGGATACGCTGTTGTTATTTCTCAAAGGTTCCTGGATTAGAATTAAATATTTATTTACCTAATTTACTCAGTCTGAGGAAAAGGGTGGCCGAGGCAGCCTTTTGATCTGAAATTTGCTTAATATTTATCAGATTAACCTTTCTATCTGTGATTTGCATATCTCTTATTTATGTATGCACCTCTTCCTTCAAAGTAAATGTTATAACCCTAAAAATTTAAATTAGTAATCAACAACAGTTTTTTAAAGTGATTTTAAAGGCAATTGCTACCGCTTTTATCAAAACTTTTCCCTCTTCTATATAACATCCCGTTTATAGGTTAAATATATTCGGTTAAAGTTTTTTTTTTAACATAAAATATAGATGTCACATCAAAATTTTGACCTTATCAATAATATTGGCATACCTCATTAATAATGTATAGTACACGGTACACCGGACACGATATCCTACTCAACTTATTTCATAAATAATTTCAATCCATTCGCGGCGATACCTTCTTCTCTTTCTCCGAAAATCAATTTCGATTTGAATTGGCCAGTATTATCGCTTATATATCATATCGCTTATATATCAATAAATAAATCAATTTTATTTTTTTTTGCCGTGTTTTCATTTCACTCGTTGTCTAAATTCGAAATGAAATCGTTAAATTTTGTGATTGAAAATGCGACGACGAGTATAAAAATGGAAATGGAAATTTTTTTTTTTTTAATTGAATATTATTTTTGTTTAAAGTTATCGCAATGATTTTGACGAGGGTTTTTCATTTTGTTCGATATAAACAATTTGAGTTCCTCTATGTAGTAAACGGTTTATATATGTATGTGATCCTAATTTTCCTCGTTTTCATTTCAATTTCGTTGCTGTTCTCGTTCTAAGGAAACTGTTGAATAAAGAAAAGGAAATTACGATATGGAGAACGTAAATTTTGGGAAATTTGTTCAAAAGATTGTGTACCATGATAAAATTGTAGACTCGCACACGGCATTCCAAATATTATCATTATGTAATAATCTGTTCACTGTTTCGCATAAAATTTAATTTATGTAATGCATTGTGTCTGATCATTTGTTGTATTTTGTATACCGATGGACTGATATAAATTATTTCAGTTTGATGCCAATTTTCTCAAAAACACTGTACGCGACCAACGCATAAACATTACTATACCGGCGCTTTACAATATTTATCTCCTATGTTGACTTTTGTGAAGCATTTGCGGAAAACACGATTTTCAATTTGTTGTTGTCGTTTTGAATATATAAATACTTAATTTACAATTTGCTGGTGCTTTGTGTTTATTTATGCTTTGGTTTTTTTATGTATATATTTGGTTTATAGCCATCGAATATTTATAACGTGGAATTTTGTTTGGTACAGTACATAATAAATAGATTATCCATTAATTTTCACATTTTTTTTATTTTGTCGTGTCGTTAATGTATGACATATTGGGGATGTTTATTTTCATTTTAGCGGAATTTGGTTGTCATGTAAATTTTTATATATTTTCATTTTTTTTAATTAGATAACATCATCAAGATAAATATAGGAGATGTTTAGGAGTTTTCATTGTTTTCCCCGCAATTTATTTCATTTTTTATTTCTATGTTGTTGATGATGATTTAAGAAGGGTGTGGATTTTTAGTTTGTTGTTCTATACATTTTATGATTAAACTGTCTACAAAGTGATAATGATTTTCTTGTCAGCATAGCTATTTAATGTGGCGCGAAATATTTAAAAATATGAACATTTTTGAATTATGTCAACGAAATTTTGGGTTCTATTATATATATTTAGATACACTTTATCTTAATTAGGTGGAAGGTTATAAACGCATGATATAAATTAAGACATCTGTTTCAATTCAGTTTAAGATATTAAAGAGATTCGGCGAAATTTCGTCTATTCTGTGGTAAAATTTTGGGTTTTAAGTTTATATCTACTTCTTAGATTCTATATCTTGTGGTTGGAATCCTGCTGCTAGACGTTGTGCAAATAGTCCGGCTTTTTTTAATTACGTCGCATTCATCCTACTTTTATATTTTCAGTATAGGTTTCTTAAAATTTTAAAATTTTGTTTAACTTTGTTACTTACCCGATTAATAATGTCGTTCCTCCTTGATGACAACCACTGGGTTTCTGATATTAAGGCTATGTCAATATTGTTGGTATTTAAAGATATCTAGATCTTGGGCTCTTAAGTCGTTTATTTGTTCACCCTGCTTGAAAACCGGATAAAATTTAACCTTAAATTCGCTGAGCATTTTTATAACATTAGTAAAGGTTGCCTTGTTGGTCGCAACTATTTCCCTGATTTCTAAATATTAGTATTTGTTTGTGACCTTAGATACTTAGGAGTAGGTGGCTCCCTCTTTGATAGTATCATATTGTTTTTTATTGTAGTCGTTGAGCTACCTTTAGTTTTATTGGTAGTAAACCATTTAACTATTTTTGTTATACCGGGCATCCTTTATATTATTAGATTAGCCATCTAAAGCTATCTAAAGCTGCAAACATAACAGGTTAAGGTTTAATTGCCTTAATATTATAGACCGACAAAATTTTAAAGTCGAACATTGGTCCTTCGAGCCGGATTATTTTCCCAAGCGTCCATTTATATGATGGTAAATTCTCTTCTTTTATTAAAACAATATCTCCGATTTTGAAATTGTCATTTGCTTTACGCCATTTCGCTCGTTGCTGAAGGTTGTGGATGTATTCCAAACTAAAGTTTCTCCAGAACGACTGAACGCGCTGCTGCACCAATTGCCATCTCGTTAGTCGACCAGCAGGTTTTTCGTCATTAATTTCTTCTTCCGGCAAGTAAAAATTTGCAGAACCAATCAAAACATGTGCTGGTGTCAAAACATTGAAAAATGCATCATCATCTGTAATTGCATAAAAAGGCCAGGAGGTCAAAATTGCCTCAATTTGACTTAATAGAGTGTTCATCTCTTCAAAGGTTAGGTGTGCATTGGCTATGCATTTATTAAGATGAGTGTTCACAGATTTAACAGCGGCCTCCCATAAGCCGCCAAAATGGGGCGACGCAGGTGGATTAAAATGCCATTGGATTTCAGATTTTGACAAATGTTCTGCAACGATAGAATTGTGATTATTTTTTGAAAACATTTGATATACCTCATTAAGCTTTCTTTTTGCTCCTATAAAATTTGAACCGTTGTCACTATATATATGGGCAGGTGCTCCTCTCCTTGACACAAATCGTTTTAAGACTGCAATAAAAGCATCGGTAGTCATGTCGCTTGCAGTCTCTATATGGACAGCCTTTGTCGCCATGCATACGAATATGACGATGTAACCCTTGATTAGTCTGACGCTTCTCCCTCTTTTTGAAGATAGTAGTATCGGTCCTGCATAATCCACACCACATGATGTAAAAGGCCTCGACGTCTTTAATCTTGCTATTGGTAGGTCTCCCATCAGCTGTGTGCATTTTTTCTTCCCCCACAATTATCCAAAATTGCTGCCTGGTTAAATGAAATGTTAAAGATGCACCGGGATGTAAATTTTGCTTATGTATTTAATTTATAATAACACGGCTAAATATATGTCCCTTTGGCAGAATTATTGGGTGCTTCAAATCATACGGATAACTCGAATGTCGCAGTCTACCGCCAACTCTCAAAATTCCATTTGCGTCTATAAACGGCGCCAATGAGATAAGGTCACTACCTTTTTTGATCGCTGATTCTTTGAGTAGACAATCAGTTTCGTTGGCGAACGATCCTCGCTGCACATATTTTATAATAATGTCTCGTGAGATTCGAAGTTCTTCAACTGTTTAAAAAATGCGAACTTCCTACCACTCTTTGGTATTCGCACATTTTTCGAGAATCTTAATACATAAGCAAAAACTCGAATCATTCGGGTGTAAGCGGAAGTCAGCTGCATTAAGTAATTCATTAAATCGTCGGTTTGTTGTGCATTAAAAACGAGAAGCTTATTGGTTTTTCTCTCTTCTAATAGATGTTCCCCGTTGTCGACTTCTTCATTTTGCGGTGTATAAATAACATTAGTCTTCTGTAAACATGCTGGGCCATACCACCACTGGGTTAAATTCATTAATTTGGATGGAAGTACTCCTCGCGATGCGCAATCTGCTGGATTTTGTTCAGATCGTACGTAATTCCAACATTTTCGCGGTATTTGATCAAGAATCTCTGAAGTACGATTTGTTACAAATGTTTTCCATTTCGAGGGATTGGATGAAAGCCACATCAACAATATCGTGGAATCAGTCCAACCATAGCATTTTACAGGACGCTTTATGGTTTCTTTAACCAGCATTAAAAGTTTCGTTACTAGAAGGGCACCACATAGCTCGAGCCTAGGCAGAGATACCGTTTTGATTGGTGCCACCTTAGTTTTGGATACCATTAAATTTACTTTGACAATGCCATTCTCATCAATCGTCCTGCAATATACTACGCTTGGACTGATTCCACGATAGTGTTGATGTGGCTTTCAGTATCATGTTGCATTCCTGATTCACTTAAAGAAAACACTTAAACCACCGCCGTTGTGAAATTTTTTATTGTTTTAGAGGGAAATGATGCTGACTTGTGTTCAGTAATCGCCTCTAAAGTTTTGATGCGGGTATTTTCAAAAATCTCTTTAGCTCTTTGAACTATGATATTTCAGTTGATTTATCGATGCTTTTCTCCCACAATTCAACAGTTTCAGCAGGTAACTCTTGAACAATAAAATAAACATAAATTAAATCACAGTGTTCCAAGTCTAGGTTGCAATTTTTTAGAGGTTGTCTACATTCACGGGAAACGTTCAAGATTGAACTGCCATTTTCATCGTTAATTTTCGATTGGGCTGAGAATAAATGCATTTGAGATTTGAACAATTCACGACAAATTTTGTAACTATCCGACATTAGGTTCAAAGCAGCGGGGTCATTTGTTTCTGTTGTTACCGTGTTTTTCACTATATCGTACGGTTCACCGCGTGAGATTATTTTTTAAGTAGCAAAACTTTTCCACCTTTGATAATTGTTTGTCCGTTTGTACTAGAGAACACAACATATCACGATAATGAGGCCATTCGCGGAATATTTGCCTTCAAAAACTGTGACTTGAATTTTTTGCGAATTGAATTTGGCGTGGATTGGTCGGGATTAATTCATCCTGTTCGCCTTCATGTTTTAAGATGCATCAAGATAGGCTTTGTCATTTCTTAGGTAATCAGATGTATGGCACCCAATTTATTCATGATTAAGACACGATGGTTCTCTCGAAATACCTTACATATATTTTCCAGTTTTTCGATTCGTTTCCGGAAATATCCTTCAGTTTTTCGTGTTTGAGCATCCTTTTTATAATTAATAAACGTTTTGGTGACATTCGGAAATAACACATCCTGACGTGAAATTAATGAATCTAAATCGATATCAGCCATCTTGTAAACGCGTGCTCCAGTGGAATGTCCAATATAGATTGTAGTGGATTAAATTCTGGGTTTCGGCATCAATGTCTGTTTTCAATAATCGTCCACCAATTTGTCCAAGAAATAATAAATACATATAATTAAACGTGTAGCAACTGCGTGTTTTAGGTGCAGCAAACTTATGGTTCAAATCTATCGAGAACCATTAGTTAACGTGACGGAAATTTTCTTGTCGATTATTAGACAATTTCCGATCGAAAACCAACGATGCAGACATTTACGTATCACTAAAATTAAAAAACCAAAAATGTGATCAAAATTTAATCGAATACTTTTATGAAACTGATAAAATACATAATTCAAGTTTTAAGTGATTATGCGTTAGCTACGCCATTGCGGCTAACAATTATTTTTAATTTTGATCAGGTGCAAGATCAAATTGATTGATATGTGATTGTGCAGAGTACACGTGATCATAGAAAAAAAATTAGAAGATGTAACGAACCGTACCAGTAAACCATTTATACGAAAGGTTATGGTATCAAATCAAAACCTACTGTCACTAGCGTGAATAGTAATTTTAAATCTTTTGCATCACAAAATGTTATAATTGCTTTGATATATGGGTCACTTATCTTTAAATTACCCGAAACCACCACGACGCAAACGATGTGTGACTTTTCAAAAAGTACATTCAAAAGGGCAAATAACATGCACTCCAAAAACCGTAGCAAAAGTCGAGGTCGAAGAAAAAAATATGTACAATAAAGAGATTTAAATCGATCTTAAAATATTAATCGGACAGATTGATAGTGGTAGCCAATGTACCATAATACGCGAAAGTAACGCTAAAGAATTGGAAGTAAACCGGACCGAAGATATTCGCTGGAGGGACATGAAGTCTGAGAGCTATGAATAAGACCGTAACTTTAGCATTATAAGACCTAAATTTATATTATGAAATGTGTAACGATGCTAGTTCAAAAGGGTTGGGTGAAATTTTATTTCAAACTGACCGAATATGAACAAAAATATCATTCATATGAACTTGAAACTTTAGCAGTCGTTGCAGCTTTATAGCCGTTTCGATTTATTTGATCGAAAAGCCTTTTAATTTATCACTAATTGTGCACCTTTACAAACATGTTCGACAAAAGAAGATTTCATACCAAGAATTGCAAGGTGGTGGCTGAATCTGGCAGATTATGATTTTACGATGGAGTATCGACCAAGAGCGCAAATGAAACATGTAGATGCCCTAAGCCGAAATATAAATAATGCAGAAGAACAGATTGATCCAGCTAGTTTAAATGTTTATCAAATATCGATTACAGAACAGGATTGGCTCTCAGGAATGCAGTGGACAAGGATCTTAAAATAAAACAATTATTATGTTAAATGCGGAAGAACGACAGACACATCATGACTATATGACTGATTGAGGACATTTTTTTCGGAAAACAAATGAAGGACGTAAATGGGTCGTGAATAGCGAAACTTAACCATGACGATATGGGATACTGCGGACTCGAGAAAACATTAAAAATGATCCAGAAACATTTTTGGTTTCCTAGAATGAGAAAAAAACTTAAAAAATATATGGCGGCTTGCTCGATGTGCACTAGGAAATTAGTAACAAAATTTCGGGGCCATATAGCGTTAGCGAAAACTGATAAACGACCGTTACGTTATAATCAATGTACCTGGGGCCGAACAAAGTCAAAAATTTGAAAGCGTTTTAACATCTGAACGAATGAAGCCATGGTGTAAGAATGAAAATATAGAGGGCGGTGATATAGATGAGGACATCAATAGTCAGGATGAATGAGGTGTAGCTGTAACAGAGTAGTCGATTGATACAGTAACTGAGCAGTCCATTTATATATTGTAACCGAGTAGGCAGTGAATAGAAAAAATTGTTGGAAGTATGACTGCGGCAAGGAACGGAAGAAAAAAGAAATATAAGAGAGACGACACCGAGCAATTGGCGCAGTGGTTAAAGCTACGGTGTTTGGGACGGGAGGTACTGGGTTCGAATCCCAACGGGGGAGGGTTGCAAAAGGAATTTTTCATCACCTGATTACGATCGGTGATGACGAAGAACACAACTATGACCTCCCGTTGGAATGCAGAATCCATGGGCCGAACCATAGTCCATGTCAGTACAGGCTGACTGGAGCAATGCAATGTGTAGATGGATTTAAAGTCAAACCTGTATTCGTGCGTTTTCGATTTGGCTGATGACGGCATAAGGTAGGACGTTAAAAGTTAACTGCGAAAGAGTTGGGAAAGCTTCGGCCCCAGAAAAGATTGCAGGGTTAAAAAAAAAAATAAAAAAAAAAAGAGACGACATTTTAACTTCAGCTCTTAATAATACATCTATCTTCCCTGGTATTTTAAAACTAGAATTAATTAATTTTTCATTGCTTGGAATAGGCCAATTTTTTATGTTGTTGTATTCCGTAGGCAAGTTATTCGCTATTTCTGGAACTATTGCAATATTAATAGAGCTTTTGAATACTTGCTAGCAATGCAACTCGTGTGAGCTAAATTTTAAGTACGTGCTGCTTCTTCAGCCACAGAGTGGCTTAGGCTGCCATGAGTTTAGCTTTCGAGTGATTCCTCACCATTTTATTTCTCAGTTTAAAATTTAAATGATTTGAAATTCCACTTCGTCCTACACAACAACAATACCAATTCATCAATAGCAAACTTCTGACCGCTCAATAAAAAAAAACTGCCAATTTCAATTGAACTTTTATTTATGATCTTTATATTATAGTTTTCCAAATTATGATAACCAATTTTAAACTTACAAATTAAAGTACTAAAATAGACAAATAATAAAATGCACAAAGTTCAAAATCAAGTTTTTAAAGTTTTAAAACTTGTTAAAAAACTATAAAAAATATAAAGGAAAATAAAAGAAAATTCGTCTCAATTTTTATTTATTTTTTTTGTTGGAATTGATTGAAAGTTTTTAGTTTTTTGTTACTTTATTTTTATTTATTTTTTTTTAAATAAAATTTTAATGAGTTTTTATATGCGGAATTAAAAGTTTATTTATATTTGTGTTGTTGTTATTGTATTTACATAAAAAAGTTAATTTTATCTAAAAGCGGATATAACAATGAACTTTTTAATTTAATTTAATTTAATATTATTCTAGGAAAACTAATGAAAATTTAAAATGATGAGGTGTGTTTATGGGTACATAATATTTTATAGATAAAATAAGTCGAGCTTATTTCCATATATTTTAATATACAGTTAATATAAGTTTTTTTCTTCTTGATTTGGTTTTTCATTTTCACTTAAATAACAAACGACCCTTATCAACCGTAACAATACAATTTTGTAAATTTGAAAAGCTCACAATTTTTTTCTTTTTAGGTAATTTAATGTAATTAAAGTAATTGTACATTTCTCTACCTCGAAATTTTTTTTTTTGTCTCAACTTTCAACAATTACTATAATTAATTTTGAACGCGCGTTAAAGCTCTGGAAATTTATTTAATTTTTTTATTTATATCATACCCAAAAATCAAATACAATTTATTCGTTTTTATCGGTAGATATAAACACCACCTGCCAATCTCTCATTTTCTATTTCCGAAAATCTCCAGCTACTATATACTTATCCAAACAAAATATTATCGCTATAAACAAAACACAGGTATTATAAAAATGGCAATGATTTTTTCACCGACGCACCATGGTAGTTTTTCCGATTTATTTTATTTTACTTTGTTCTATTTGATATTCTCCAACTCGTATACAACTAAAATCAAACAGAGCCTTTAACTATAAAAAAAAGGTTTTGCTAAAATCATTATATTGTCGTAGAAAAACTAAATAATTTCATATTACCCTCGTTGTTAATGTTTGTCACAACGAAACATAACATCTATAAACGTAAATATAAAGTGGGAAAAATGTATCATAAATTTTACAAAATGTAAAGCATAAAAAACTTGTTTAACTAACTCTTTCAAACTATATCATTACTGGTACTATATACCTAGAACTACTGTCCAAACGAATCGAGCAAAAATACTCGGTCATAAATTACATCTATAGTACATACAAAAATGGAATAGTGGAAAAACCTTGTTTTGTATTTTCATTTCCATTTTTTGTTTTATTATTGTTGGCTCCTATAAGTTGTTATATGTCTAATATGGATATAAGTAGGTAATGTAAATGTAAATTTTATGCAATTTATGTTACACCAATGCACACAGTGTATATACGGCAAAAAGCTACATTGGATAGAGCAACAAAAATAAAGCTTGTCATGTCATGAAAAATATATAACAGATTTTTGTGTTTTTCAGCTCGTTTTTCTGCTGGTCTATATATAAGAAAACTGGGTAAAACTATCTACCTATATATATTATGCTTGGTCTTATGTAGCATCATTAAGAATACTATCGTCTCAACATAATTTTTGTGTTATAAATTACAACATAATTTTTCTTTTTTGTGTGTTGAGTAGAGAAAAGTTCCACAGGTAGAGAATACATATTTTTTGTTGTCTTGTATGCTTTAGTTATCTGATTGAACCTTTCGACGAAAATTAATGCGAAAATAAATTACTGGAAAATTGTTTGTATTTTGGTTTAATGCTTTTCAATTTGTGTCAAAATTAGTGTGCAAAATGTATGGTAATTGGTTGGTCAATATAGACCCTAAAAAAAACTTTCTGCAATGCCCGGAAAATGGTAAAGTTAAATCGTTGGGTCGAGATTTTGACTGAATCATGGCTTACAGTATCAATTAATTGAAAAATTTGTGTCACTCGAACCAATCCTAGACGTTGATGAATTATTTTTGTTTATAAAGTTCTTCAGTATACAATTACTACAAAGTACTAGCAAAAATAAAAAATTGTTTACTGCCTTTTTACTGCCTTCATTAGCATGTTTCACTGCTCGATCTTTATCACTCTCCTTCTTTAAATTGATTTTTGTGTTTTGATGCTTTATAACCTTATATCTAAAGTGATTGTAGACAGTTAAATTGTTGCTTAACATAGGTTGTTTCTGTATATTCACTATCTTGGTCCCCAGAGTAATTAAGACAGACGAGTGGTCCAATTACAAGACCGAACATGGCATACAACGTCAAGGTACTTTTTTATTAATATTAATTTAATTTTTTTTAAATCTAATTTAAATTTTTGAGTTGCGTGTATTGAAAGTATCATCAATTTGATTTTATTGTTATTAAACTAACGTATTTTGTAAGTTAAACGATCATTTCATTTAATTTTAGTGTAAAGTAATTTTTTTGAATCCAATTTATATACATTTTTGAGTTTTGTGTGATTTTATTGTAATTGCAGTGAGGTGTTTCGTTTGCATCATGGTGGTAGTTTTTATAGACGGTAGTCTTAAGTAGAATAAAATATTTTGATCTTAATTACATGTCAGGTTGGTAGGATTAATGTAATAGTAATTTACATAATTTATTAATTGATAGTTAAAATTTTAGGATATACCGTGATACTCTTGGTAAAAGTTGAACTATCTTGAAGTAGTTTAGAGTTATTTTGTCTTATGTCGTATGATCGTTAAGATGTTGCTAACAGAATCGTTCTGTCCTTATATATACATATTAGTGTAGGTAGACAGACTTGTACGTCTTTACTTATTTATGAATATTTGTGTATGTGTTTATAGGTGCAGATTAATGTGAATATTTGCAATCACTCCGGCAAATTGGTTTTGCGGTAATAATTAAAGACAGACTTAGGCCAAATTATTTTGTAATAATCTTAGTTCAATGCCCACTAAAATCTAGTACACAAGAACTACATTTTTGTAGTTTTCAAATTATGTTTACTAAATAAATTACGATTAGAATTGATTAGGATATAACCAGAATGTTGCAATTTAAATATGGTTTACATACGTATACTGGTTTATGTTGGTTTTCACTTATTTTTTTAAAGCATGATAAAACAATTTAAATATTTTTTTTTTCTTATAATTAAAAATATAAATAAATAATTTTTTTTTTGGCATTCTTGACCCTTGAGTACAAGAAGAGGATAAAATACAAAAATGGTAAAACTTTTAAAACAAAATCTTACTGGATACCCGATCATTTCTGTTCTCTGCAAAATACTGCGCTGTTACCAATACACGATGCATACGCCATGGCATGCGGTATATAATGTTGTTCGTATACACCGGTGAATAAATGAGCCCACGGTCCAATCGCAAATACACCAACATCATCACCACCATGTGTTTCATCACCAAGTGGCACCGTCGACGGTGATTCATATTTAGCATCGTGCAATTGTTCTTTAGTCAAATGTTTACGTGATCCATCCTGATCAATATTACGTTTATAACCAGGCCCGTTTGCATAACTTAATGTGGCATATGGTTTATTATCATCACCCAATTGACCGTTATTTAATCCTAGTATATCGTTTTCACGACTCGAATATCCCGATATTGTCATGGTGTGCGAATGATCGGACGTTACTACGATTAGTGTATCATCTTGATTTGTACGTTTTCGTACTAGATCGACTGCCTTACTAAATTCGACTGTTTCGTCAAGTGCTCGATTTGCTTGTGTATTATGATGAGCATGATCGATACGACCACCTTCGATAAATAAGAAATAACCTTTTGGATGATTTTCCATAATATCGAGTGCTTTATC
Source organism: Tipula confusa (assembly GCA_963556175.1). Classification (NCBI taxonomy): domain Eukaryota; kingdom Metazoa; phylum Arthropoda; class Insecta; order Diptera; family Tipulidae; genus Tipula; species Tipula confusa. Next base: position 200,612,382 of record OY744475.1, read on the forward strand.
CACCATATCGGCTAGAGATGGTTTAATTGTGGGATCGGCATCCATGTGATAAGTCATATGATGCGAATTAAAAAGGCCTAGCAGGTAGTCAGATTTTTTTGTCACCGCACGTAATTCACTTAAATTTTCGACATACGCAAATTGATGTTTTTTAGTTTCGTGTTGATTTTTCCACTGATCGATTAAATGTACACCATCCGTACGTTGACCCATATTTCCATCAACATCTTGAACGGTTTTAGGTAAAAAATTTTGACGACCACCACCTAATATTACACGTAAATTTTGGCCAACATCTGACTCGATCAGCTGTTTTGCAATATCGGTACAGTGTTTTGGATCTCCACCATATTTTATTAATTTTGTATCGGATTCCCAATTCCGATCGGCCGAATTTGCATATACACCGGCTGGTGATGCATGTGTCACGGTTGTTGTTGTTATTAAACCGGTTGCCATACCAGCATTTTGTGCCCACTTTGCAATTGAATAAACATGATTTGATGTATCATTTTCAGCCATACAATTTCCAAATATAACGTTGCCAGACACACCAACTGTGCCATAATTTGCTTTGATTCCGGAAAGATATGCGGTCGCTGTACACGCTGAATCGGCAACTTGAACATTTGAACAATACGTTTTTGAGAGGCCGACATATGGAAATTCCTCAAACGAAAGTACTTTATCTTCATTGCCCATATAGACTCGAGTCGCAGCAAGTGTTGCAATCGACATTCCATCACCAAGCATCATAATTATATTTTTGGCCAAATTTTTGTTCAACTTATTTTTATTAAGCTGGTCTCGTAAAGTTTTCTGTGCAATATTATTCCAATAGTCGGGATCACGTTCCAATTTTTTAGATTCATGCTCGAGATGCGGTAGATCACGTTTGTTACGATCGTTTTTTGTGTCAATCGAATTGAAATACATGAGCCGTGGATGCATTGATAATTCTTCGTCGTCTAAATTAAATTAAACATTAATTGAATGTAATCACAAAATTCCACAATTATATATTTTTTTAATTACCTTCAATTGGTTCCTCAATCGGTATGGTCAACATTACGTCAACACATAATGTAAACAATAAAATTTTAACGATCAACATTTTGATGCGCGCACTCTGTTTAACGATCGATTTGTGAATTAAGACTGAACGAAAATTATATGTCACAAAAAGCTTTTATAGATGTATAGTCTCCCATCTCATGTGCTTGAAACGTGAAATGCGATAAGTATTTTAAACAGAGACGGCGTACGATCATTTAGAATTTGACATATTCAGACGTTACAATTATGGTACAGCGCTGATTATAATCGACTGTAAACGTGACGTTACAGTTTTTTTTTTAGGTCTTAAATAGCGCAAACTAAATCAGTCCAACAAAACATATGTTGTGCACTTTGACAATGACCTTTTTACACGACAGCAAAATAAATGATAATTCAAAAAAAAGTCTGTTAGAAGTCCATATTTTGATAATCGCGTGATTTAAATTTTTATTGGCACGTGAACATAAAAAAATAGGCGTGCACATCAAATGTATTCATATATAAACGAGTCGAACAGCGAAATCATAGAACCAACAACAACAACAACAAAAAAAAACATCTCAACGTTATATTTATGCGGCAGTGTATGCGGTGTACGATAAGAATAAGAAAAGTTTTCATTTTGTATGTCAAGAATAATAAACTCACAAAATGATGAAATTACATTTAAGATCGGCTAATTGAAATTTGATTGAAATTATAGTGACATGTCATTGTCAATTATTATTGTTATTTGTGCGTGTATATGTGTGCGGTAAAATAATGCGCACCGAAGACGATATATAAATGTTAAATCGTGCGACAAAATGGTTTTCCGTTGATTACAATCAAAAATCGTTAAGATTTTGGGAGGGGGTGGTAAATAAAAACGTTTATTGGATCACGTACCTTGACATTCAATGGCTGAAAGTGATGTTCCATGATTTACAACTTCAAGCTCATAATTTTTAAACTTATAATTTACTATATTATTTACTTGTGACTATCACGACTTATTTTATGACCACCGGGCAATCCCCATTATAATACTATTCACGCGAAAATTGATGGCATAAGCGTTATACATAATCTGGAAGTAATCATAATAGAAATTATAATATTACGTGATTTGTTTACAAATATTTGATGAACTTGACGTTTGCTACTATGATATACGTACGGTGGTTTTTATAACTATGCCATTGAATGACTAATCTTGTACCTGAACAGTACTTTAATTAATAATGGTAATTAACCAATAAATACCTGACATGAATAAATTTGATTTGATTAATTTTAAAATATCATCGAATTATTAAATTAATTATTGAGTATCCGAAGCAGAGGTGTGGTAATATTGGATGGGTCGTAGATTTACAAAATGTTGAAATAACTAGCAAAATTGTGTTTATTTGTAAGATTTAGATAGGTTCAGATTAAGGTGCCCATTATTTGTGATTTATATTTTAATCAGAAAGCATGACTCGGTTTCGTAGTACAGTAACACAAAATTGATTTCAATTAAGGTTTTCATCAATATTTTGATAGAAGTCACATCCTTTAAAGGCAAAATTTGCTCCATGGGTGGTTTATTATTGATGTCGATAGAGCTGTCATCAACAAATTCAATTTCTTATCCATTTAAAGCAATGCCCAAGTCGAAGGACGTTCTATCCAAAAATTATCGACTTACTTAAAACTATAAGCCAAAAATGTCACGACTATTTATACATTTGGTAATCAGCCTTTTTTAAAAAGAACGACTGCAGATATATATATATATATATATATATATATATATATATATATATATATATATATATATATACATATTATAAATCGATTGGTTAGGTTAGGTTTAGGAGGCCATCCAAAAAAAAAAAATACGATGCATAGACACATATAGTCCGTAGCCTTACCACAAGATTGCTTCTCCGCACTACCCTATCTCTCAGGCTCAATTTACTGAGGTCCGTCAGATCTCACAGAAGGTGAGTTCCCAAAAGCTTGAGTCTGTTGGATCTTCAATGTCCATTTTGCATAGTAAGATAAGGGAAGTGGTGCCTTGTCGTACGAGTTCATCGGCTTTTATATTTCCCGTAATATTGAAATGACCTGGCACCAGTATAAGATGGATGTTGAACTGTTTAGCCATCTCGTTAAGACGTGACAAAGCCTGATTGTAAAACTTTAATTGCAGCTTGACTGTCTGTAAAAATTCCAATATATCTTACAGATATTACATGATCCTTCATTCAGTCTATGGCTTCCATGATTGCTATAAGCTCGGCCTGAAAGATACTACAGTGATCAGGGAGGAGGAAAAAGAGATTCACATTTAGTTTTCGCCGAAAACCCCACCGCCGATCTTTCCATCAATTTCCAATGGTCTATTTGCAGGAGTAGAGTGCTATCGTAGCTTTGTTTACTCTTTCCAGAATATTTGGCAACCGGCTTAGTTTTATGTCCAAAATAAGACCTAATAATTTCACTTTATCTGCGATATTCAAAACAACTCCATTAAGAGTTGGAGGATCAAAATGAGGAAGTTTAAACTTCCTGGAAAAAAGAACCAGTTTAGTCTTAAATAAGTTAACGCTAAGACCACAACTACTGGTCCATCTAGTTAGGATTAATATTCTTCCTAATATATCTGAGGGTAAAAGGATATTTACTGAAAGCGCCAACAGCAACATCATGTGAAATTAAGAAGATAAGCTATAATGGGCCAAAAATATAATGGGCCAAAAAATAAGAAGATAAGCTATAATGGGCCTAAGGTCTTTAGGATTGCAATTATAGCGTTTTCCCGCCTTAGGTATAAAAATCACTTTTACTTCAGTTCACTTTTTTGGAATATGACATAATTCAAGGCCACTTTTGAAAACCACCTCAAGCCAGGGAACAATCAAGTCGTTGAAACTAACTTATAAAACTGTTTACTGCCAACAAGATTTTTCTCCTGATGACAATTTGCCTCGTGAGGCTAGTAGGGCTTTGCCTCTAGCAAAAAAGAAGGAGAATCAACACAACTCGGAAAATAAGTTTCCAGAAGAAGCTCCATGGATCTCTTACTCGTTGTAGCCCAAAGGCCATCGAATCTTTGAATATAACTTGGAATGGCTGGACAAATAGATAGCATCTTACGTAGCCTAGCTGCTTTAGAGGACTCTTGAATTTTATCACAAGTCTCCAGGAGTAGCTTTTGGCAATTTTTAGTTTATATTTATAGGTTTTGAGGACTTCCTTTTAAGAGTCCTAGTCAATGTCAGTTTTTGTTCTCTTCGATTTTGAAGAGGCACTTACTTGTAGCGTTACTTGTAGTTCCTTCGACCACCATGGTGGATGAAGTTTCCTTTGGTTTATACTAAGTTGACATGATCTTGAAATAGCTTTACATTAAAAGCATCGGATACCCGGTCTACCATTGCCTCCAACTTCTCTGATGATTCATAAGATTTAGGGGCCAATGTTGATAGAGAGTTACCTAAAACCATTCTAAAAGTATCCCAATTGGTCTTCCTTCTATTTCTAAAGGTTGGAGTTTTAAAATATTTTATATCCAACCCGTATTATAGATAGAAATGATCAGAAAAGAAGTTTTCATCCGACAGGAGTTTTCTTAAACTTCCTGTATATTCTTTGTTATAAAAGTGGGCTTACAGCCTACAGATTGATAGGTTAGTAGTTAAAATATAATCAAAAAGTGACTCACCTCTCTCATTTGTATCAGTGCTTCCGCAGATCGTATGATGTGGGTTCGCAACATAACCAAGGATGATTCCTATACCTTCCGTACCTGAGCATCTTTTACTAGAGTGCATATTTCAGGGAGGGAGGTTTACCCCGTCATGAGGTAAGTACGCTGATACAAGTTCTATTTACGGACCTCGGTGCTAACTGCTACAACATCTGCATCGCTGTAATTTGCAAGCAGATGGATATTTAGTTTACTTTTTGCAATAATGGATGATCGAATCCTAACTTTTTACTGTACAAACACTAATTTATATTAAAGAGCCTCGAGCCCAAGAACCCAATCCTCATTGAACCATAGTTCTTGAATCAAGACGACATCAATGTTATTTTTTAGTATTTGGAGCAAAAGAGCAGCTCTCGCTGCCTTTCATTGATTAAGGTTGATTTGAATAAATTTAAACATAGTTGAATCCATACCGACTAGAGTGCATACCGAGTCCGCAAAGTAACTCCATTTAAAAGGATAAGTCAGTGTCGAAAGTAGTCGTTATCTATGTCTTTTCAGGATAAGCTTTTGCATGAATTAGGGAACTGTCTTCAGGCGATGTTCCCTGCATTGCGGAAGTACATTAATCTGGTTCTAGAGCCCCTGATTCAGCAAACTCATCCTTTTTAAGGACTTTCAATGTGAATGCGCTAAAACCATAGCTAACCACACCACCTGTTTTGGCTAGCATCGCCAGTGACTGTATCTTGATGACGACAACCGATGTGTTGGCCCTTTTAGCTTCCGCAAATCCGGATTGCTGATCTGCAACAATTCCAAAATAGTCTTTGGATTACTCAGTTCCGTCGGGATCTACGCATGAGCTCTCGGCCTACTAGGAATATCCTCCAACGCAATTAAATCAAGCCTGGCTCCAGGCCAAACCTCTTCCTCCAATTAGCGAGAGTGATGTTATCATCCTGCAGATTCTTGAAATTCAGATCATTTAGCGGCCCCTGGAGATTCATCCTGTGACCTCTGTCTTTTGTTCAGAGAACACCTAGATGAACTTCTTGGCATCAGCCTGACAATCTTAGTAACCCACAAAAGTGTAGCTACATGTTTATCCGTCCTTTTATCCACCAGAATTTCCTCAATCCTTTTTAAGGCTTTCCATGATTTCCTCCTAGCATTGAATGTTGATTTAGAGGGATTTGCGTTATTCTTGCATATATCCCCTTCCTCAAATTTAATTCTTGAAGAGATCCGCAATACAAGGATAAAGCGAAGTCGCCAGGTATTCAGAGGCTCCGTTTAAGACTGGGCTATTTAAAAGGTCTTATTTCATAGTAATAGCACTCGCATATAATATTTAGCAGATCAAAGTGGTTGCCCAGGTGGTATAACTAGGAAATATATTAGATACAATTGGCGTTCTCCACATGTTACACCAATGTTACAAGCCGTAACAAGTTTCAACCATAAACCATTGCCTACCTCATTGAGACTCACCCACACCACCCAGACAAATCATTAAACCAGGAAAAATTACAGTAGTCCTCAAATCGACCTATATGAAAGTTAATATTTAAAATGTTAGTCGGAAAATTTCCAAACTACCAATATACAAATAAATATGCGTCAACGGCTGTTTAACTTTGTTGTTCCATTATCTGTGTAGAAATTGTCTGGTTGGCCGATTCTAGAACACGTAACATATATCCATGTGTGAAGCAATCCGTGTCTAGAACTAGACCACACAATGTTAAAGATTGACGCTGAGCTGTGTTGATGGTGATGACAAATCGAATTGGGAATGGCAAGCTCTTAAATTGAATTGTCATATCCGTTAGAATCATAAGAATGTGAGAAATGAGGACACCTGCGCCTTTGAATGGTATTATATTCTGCTTTGAATTTTTATACTTGAATTTTCTCGCGTATTCGACGGAGAATATGTTCAGCCATGTGCGATTTATATTTTTTCCATAACTCTGTTGGAAATAAAGATAAGAGTATTTGATTTGGATGTAACGTGTTGCACGCGTCTGCCTACATCCCAGTGTCGGTTGTTCTCCAATAAATTCCAATAAACCGGGCACGTTTACCAACAGCATGCGAAGAATGACGCATTGATCTTGGTAGGGATGCAAGGTGTACAGTTTGCCCATCGTAGTTTCTTTGAATTTGCCAAGTTGTCGGTTGACTCGTTCTCCTCGTTCCCGTCGTTCAAATCATTTTCTACTTACATTCTATGTGTAATAAATAGGATTTCAGCGCATATGACATCGTCAATTTCGATTGAGGTGATTTTGTTACAGTGCCAGATTAGTATATTGCGTGTGAAAATCTTCTCTATTACCATTCCACTGAGTACATCCAGCAGCGCACAGACCTACACATTTCATTTCAGCTTCTGTCTGAAAACACGAGATGTGATGTCATGCCTATTCACCAGTGATTGCCCAGGAAGTAGGAGCTGTTGTATATCTTCCGAAGTTGGATTGAATGTGAATGTAATGAAAAGGTCTGGATGCCTACTTAAATCTCGGTAGTGGGTTTTTATTTTACTTAATATTATGTAACTTAAAGTTAAGTCTGCCTGTTACTAGTGCACTCTAAGTTTGCTGGAAGTTACCTTAAAAATATTTCCACGCCCCTTTTGCTGTCGATCATTACAGATGAAAAATCAGATGCATCAAAGGAATATAAAATTGGGATAAAATTGATCTATAATTATAGTCAACTTACAACCATCTGTATGTATAGAAAAGGCATAAGCGGTTTAGGGTACATAATTAATGATTCAAGTGAACTTTTGAAATTGATTTTGTATTTAGTTTTTACCATCATTGAACTCACAGAAGTAGATGTCCAATGTAAAGAATGCAAAGAATTTAAAGTGAATAAAAAATTTTGCTTCAATTGTCTGTTTTCAACTCACCAATCTGTGATCTATCGCTATAAATATGTATGTCGAATTTACAGAAGGAAGCATCATATAACGTTACACCCTGACTCAAAGATAGAGGTAAACGACGATGTGCGGAAAGAAGTAGCGACATTGGAACTCGTAAAGGCAACAGAATCTAACGTATTTGTCTCTGTGAAGTTTAAAACCCAGCTTAAAATGCAGAATTGTGAAGTTTTGTTGGATTCGGGTTTACAAGCATAATTATTGTGGGAAAACTGCGTTTAGAAGTTGCAATAACGCGTCGAAAAGCGAACGTACATATCAGGGATGGATCTCGGGAAACCTATCAGCAAGAGACCACAACATAAAGACAACACTAGAGGTGTTGATAATAAAACATCTGTACTTGCGCAAATTTCAAAGGTAAACATATACCTAATTAACGCAGATTTCACTGCAGAATGTAATTTGGCTGATCCACATTTCAACCTTTCATCTCATATTGACTTGATATTGAAAACGACACTATTTTCGGATGGAGTCTCAGGGCAACCACAATTAGATGTTTATGAGGAAATTGAAGCATCCACCACATTTGTAAGTGATTCACAAGATTATAGGAAATATTAAAGATATTTTGGGAGATCGAGAACACTCGAGGATCTGTTTGTGAATACTCATAAAAGAACATCTGAGAATTCGGACGAATTGGGTTATTCTTTACAAGCCGCGATTATACCAGATTCCGGCCACTAGAACGTAAATTGACACTTAACACAAAGCGTATATAAATCAAAGCAGGGAGTATAGTTACCCTAGGGTGCATATTTGAGGTACCGGGCAAAGTTAAACCCAGCGAAAATTATTGTTTGCCCCGTCATGTCAAGACGAAGCTGCTACATTAAAGGAAAGATGTTTGTCTAAGACATTGGAAGTCAAATCGTATATTCGAACCTCTCGGATTCTTGTCTCCCTCCACCATTCTTTTGAATATATTATTTCAAAAGCTTTGGCTTCTGAAATTAGATTGGGACGAAAAATTGTCACATGTGGTTGTACATTTTGAAAGCATTAGTCTTCCAAGATATATAAACCAGCAAGACAAAATACAAATCCATGGGTTTTCCGATGCGATTTGAGGCAAAGTTGTTTTGTTTTCAACGGTTATTTTTTAACTCACATGATAAAGAGGGCGTTAGAATTATTTATGGCAACCCTTTTTTAGTGAGTTAAAACCCCTTTAGCATTTTTTTAATTTTTCTTTCGTGACCATATTTGCTGCATCTTAAATTTTTAATCCTTTGTACATGTTCGATAAATGCCCCTAGCTATAATGAATGAAACAAATGTTTAAAAACTGTACAGACTTTTCAAATTTCACATCAAAACCATTTTCATTTTCCTATTTTATCTTAAATGTTCCTTTCTTCAGTTTTATTCCTTGATTTGACGATGAAATTAAAAATGTTAGTTCCCTTCTTCATTATAAACTCTATAGTCGATAGATTTCAAGAGACAGATTTTTAAAAAATTTTCGAAATTTATCTCTCGTCGTTTGCACGAACTGGAATTTGGCCTTGAAAAAAATGCAAAAACTTTATCAACACTGTTGTTACCAATTGAGTTGAGGCAGCCTCACATAGTATATTTTGACATAAAACTTTAACAGATAAGACAATTTCCTTATTAAAAAAAACTAGCACTATCGTAAGCTAGCACTATCGTAAAATAACTGTTTATAGTTTTTAGTATAGTAAAGATAGTTGTAGTGCGGAAGTATATAACTATAAATTATTGACACACCCTTTTACCCGCGTCTTTTATATATATAAACACGTGCTATAGGTCATAAACCTTATATATGATCATGATTGCGATAATACAATATAATCCAAATAGTTTAGCATCACATTCCAAAAACACGCATTAAGCATTCGATTAACCGCAAATTCAGTTATCATGACCTGGCGAAATATAAAAATTAGCGTATTTAGCAAAATCTTATTATCTGTATAGAAGTAAGATTTTAATCTTAGTATTACTATTTTTAGTATTATTTTTAGTATTATGGTTATTATCATTGTTATTACTATACTGTATATGTATGGGTGTATGTGTATGTGTATATATATAGTACATATTCATATCTTTATACGAAAACGATTTTTTAATTCTCCCAAATGTGTAGTTAATTTTTATACGCTTTGATGGAGTATAAAGAAGATGTAATGGCACGAAAGATGAAACGTTGATAGTAGAGACACATCTATACATACCAAAGTTTTTCTCATTCGTACTTCCTGCGTATATTTTCCTTTCACGTTTTTTTTTATGTATATAAGATGATATAATTTAAAAAAAGAAAATCAATGAAAACTTTTATTTTATGTTTTTTTGGGGGAAATGACGTAATGGGCATGAATATATCATTTTTTATTTTGTACATAACCTCGTTGTCAGTCAATGGGAGGGTTGTTCACAATAGAAAATTAGGTTTTGCAGAGAATTTTGCGACAATAGGACAATATATTTATACTTTAATCGTTTGTTAAATGAAAGATGTTGAACTTTTTGAGGTCATTATCTAGGCGATTTGTTTAATGGTATGGGGGTGTGTCAATGTTCCAAAAGTAATGTTTTTAGTTTATTAGTTGTTAGCCGCTTCATATATATTATGATTACGCTTTTATTTTTAATTAGCACACTTGTTTAAAATTAAAGGCTAAATGACATATTTTTTTTTATCCCTGGCACTCAATTTAAACTACAAAATTCTCGTCGTTACCAGTTTCATAATTATCACTGTAATTTTGTATTTTGTTTGGGGAATTATTATCGCTAGTCGCGTATAAAAACAAAAAACATTTATTTCCTTATCAAAGTAGATTTTTAACGGCGCGTAAATAATTATCTCGTTTGATGACTTTCAGTTTTTGGGCTACAATATTGCCATAAAATAAATGTTACTCGGCTTAGTTGCGTGCGTTAAGATTAAAGTACCTGAGGGGTTAAATAAATATATTTGGTCAAATTTCATAGTTTGTTTGTAGGGTTCTTATTTTATTTCTAAAAATATTTTAATTTTCAATTTTCAGTTTGCACAAAACGTCGTCTATTTTTTATCAATGTTACAGCAACTTTTTTTGCTTCCTGAATGAATAAAATTGAAATTTTATGTTTATGAAAAGTCATAAAAAAAGAATCTGTTGCAAAAAAAAAAAAATAGTTACTGCTGGGTTATTTTTTTGCTGATGATTAAAAAAATATTGATGTTGCATAATGTATATATTCGAAGAAAGCAGAGTTTTGAAATTATGATTTAGAATTTCAGTCAAAATAGCAGTTTGTTTTCATGTACGATTTGGATTCTTTATCATATTTCAAAAAGTAATTTTTTGGAATCTATATTATGTAGAAATGGCTTTTCCAAAGAGCTGTTAAAATATGGTTTCAGACGTAAGTTTTTGCAAACGTCAATTTGGCATGTTATTGCGGTGATACATTCTATATTCTGTGATATCTTATCAGCAACTCCTGTGTGCCACCATTCAACTGAAATCTGCAAAAAAATTCCCTAAGAACAATATATCTATTAATGGATTATTTTCTCCAAGCCGTAGACTGTAATAAATTGAATTAATTTTTGGCTGAAATCTATTAATTAATTTATTACATCATTAAAAATATAAAATAATAAAAATTACAATATAAAATACATTTAAAAAAAAATGGGTTAAATATTACAAATTAATTGAATTAACCGTTTTATGACCTATACGTCATATAATCACCAAAAATCTAATTTATATACACTTTATTTGACACAAAAATTTAAAATTAATATAAATTAAATTTTAAAAAAAAATGATTAAACATCGTGCTTGTGATGTGCGCCTCAATTGACAATTTTTGCGCATAATAAGTCAAAATATATTTTGACAGATGACAGTCATAATTAGTCAGTAGGATTTTTAGGTACTTGTAAATAGCCCTGATTCCACCCTTCCCAAAAAATAACTCTTTTCTGACGCTTTTGTATCTTTGCTCTTTGGATTACACTGAAATGTTATATTTACTATTCTCCTAAGGATAAGCGAAACTTGATGGTTTGCAACAGTTATTAAACGGTATAGAAACCTACTCTATTCTGTTGCTATTGGTAGATATACTCTCTTTATATCACATTGAAAAATCGTTTTACATCTCTTTTCCACAGCAACGTGAAACTTGATAGAATCCAGATTAGCAATGAAAACTCAATATTTCGAAATTATTACTTGCTTACGGTTAAAGACTAAACGAAACTGTCTGTTTATTTCTATCAAAATATCCATTCCTAACTACCTGTTCCCCTAGAATTTTACAAATCTGTATGATTTTCCTTTTAAATAGACTCTTGTCTACTTAATACAAGTTTCTGCTAGAGTGTCCGCTTTTCTGGAAAACCATGAAAAATCGGGAAATATTGATGTATCGCTACTATGTAACTTACATCAAAAATGTCCATTCCTAACTACCTGTTCCCCTAGAATATTAGAAATCTGTATGATTTTCCTTTAGAATAGACTCTTGTCTACTTAAAACAAGTTTCCACTAGATTGTCCGCTTTTCAGGAAAACCATGAAAAATCGGGAAAAATTGATGTATCGCTACTATGTAACTTACATCAAATAAGTCCATTCATACCTGTTGGCCGATAGACATGAACATTTTTACGAGTTAAGTTGTTTTAGAAAATAAGTCTTGATTACAACTTAAAATAATAGTTTTCGCTTGATTTGTTTTTTTTTTAATTATAAAAAATAATTTATTCGATAATACGTACTAATAATACGTAGTTTTTACGCATACATACAAATGTTTATTTTGTTGTTGCAATTTTTAGGAAATTTGTTGTTGTTTAGGAAATACTTCACATCCGTTATATATATATATATATATATATATATATATATATATATATATATATATATATATATATATATATATATATATATATATATATATATATTTATATATATATATATATATATATATATATATATATATATATATATATATATATATGTATATGTATATGTATATGTATATATATATATATATATATATATATATATATATATATATATATATATATATATATATATATATATGTATATGTATATGTATATATATATATATATATATATATATATATATATATATATATATATAGCGTGAAGTAGCAATTACAATAGCACTCGGTCGCCATGACCCGATGAGATGACAATTAATTTTTAAAAATCCCTCATCAGATCGAAATTGAGCATTGCTTCGCACACATTCCAAATCTGAGTAATTAAAATAACGACACAACATTCGCCGTCGTTATAACTTATTGCCAGTTTGAACAGCGATGGCTAGTGAACACAAATTGGTCAAGCTCTCGAGTGGTATTGATGTGGCAGTTTCCAATGTGCCTTCTTTTTCAAAACGCACCATTCTCACCCGCCGGCTAATTTATCTGTGGTTGAATCAACCAGTCTGGAAACTTCCAACCATTGTTTCAAGTTGACTAATTTTTCTGGGATGATACTTCGGGGGCCATGATCCGCTGGGACAATCTTGGATTTTACATATGGGTCCGGCGGGTTCTGGGCAGATCCTCTAATATCATGCTAGTGCGGCTGGCGCCAAATGTTTTTCATCGTGACAGATGTGCGGAAAACCAAGCCAACACGATTGATAAGTCAGTCCATGAGAAATAGTCAGCCTTATTTCTTAGAGCTTGCTTGATCTGTGACATCAATTTCGTTAATAATTGAGAGGAACGTAACTCTAACCGGGGTAATGATATCCTTTTGATTGACGATACCTTCGTTTTGGTCGCCAATAATTGATTAGTAATATTTCCGTCTCTGTCTATCAATCGGCCACATACTACTACGCAATATGCCATTTGACTGGAATCTGAGAACCCATGTATCTGTACCTGCCTATGTTGATTTAACCATAAGACATAAACCCATTTGATACCCTTGATGTTCTGTTGATACCATAACTTGCCGATACGTTTTTTCAATATCGGCAACAAGGGCTATCTTATGTGTCCTGAACCTCAGAAGGGAATCTTGGTGGTAACACTGTCTACCTTTGTCACGGAATGATGTGGAAAGTAATAGATCTCGCTGTTTTGCTTATATGACTGTGCTTCCATCATTATGTTCCAGTTCGATGTATTTTCTCATCTGGTTAGTTAAAAGCAACTCGCAATTCATGATTTACTGCAAGTTTTCGTTCGAGAGCGAGAAATATTGGACGCTCTGACCACATTGGAAACACTTGACCGACTGCAGTTTGTGACGTTATCACTTCAACTTTGTTGGATAATGACTGACGTTACCTTTGCGTAGAATTTATGCATTCCAATGCATCACTTTGCTTGGTTAAAAATTTGAAAAATGTTTATCGTATGTCTACGCTTCCCTGGAGTGAACATTTAATTTATATATGAGCCAGATATCTCGTTTATCTGACTGTTGTCTCAAAACATGCAACCCTGAATAACTTCATCCGATATATCTGCGAGAGTCCCTTTGCAAATTTGTTTATTAACGTGTGAAATACGTTCATTGGTTTGTCATATCTGGCCTGGACCTTTTGCCAAACCTGAATATAATTAGCATCAGTGACGTTCAGCTGCCTAATTAATGAGTAAGCTTCACCCTTTAATAAAGATTTTAAGTATTGAAGCTTGTGGACCTTAGACATATTTACCGTTTGCGTCTATGGACGGAAAAAAGTTTTTTAAACGAGAGGAACTTAGAATAGTCTTCTGAAAATTTCGGTATATTACAGTCAAAATTGTATTACTCAAAAACATGCAATAAAAATTAATTAGTTTGTCAGATGTCATGTAAATTTATTTTGGTGCACTATTACAATTGTTAGACATTTAAAAACAATGTCATTGTATTAAACATGAAACTTTCGCCATTATTGTTCCACGAAATCCCGTAAAATAATTTCATGTCGCATATACAATACCGAAACAAGTAAAGTGCCATCAACCGTCTGATATAAACGCAGATAAAAATTCTAAAGATATTTCTTTATATAACAATAAAGCTAAGCTCAACGTTCACGTATAAATATATAATACAAAAGATTTTTTTTTTTTTTGTATTTCTTTCATCTTATAAGTTCGGTGTAGCAGCAACAGTCATTTCTTAATTCCAAAATGAATAAATTGAAAGTCAAAACACAACAGAAATGTTCCATAACAGAAATGATTTTTTTTTATATAAACGACTATAAAAGTAAATTAAAATTTCCACGCGAATTATTTAAAAAAAATAAATTATTACTGGGAAATGAATAGTATAATATTTTAACTAAGGAAACTGATTGTCTGGTCTCACATCTCGTGGAACACGAACTACAACAGCAAAATCACAAGTTTTTTATTTTGTTATAATAAATAGTTTTTATATTATACCTCTTCATAACAAACTAACAATTTATTTGATTTTTATTATCATCATTTGTAGTTACATTCAGTATTTCATGGTTTCTTAAAAAAAAAATGGTTGTTGTTGTAAAACACTAATACTACTTGTACACTATATTATAAAAGAGTGGTTTAGTATATAGTATAAGAAGCTATTTATTATTTCTGTCTCGTATTTATCTTTTCTATTATTATATCCTCGTTTTTATTCTCGAATAAGAAGTACAAAAGTTAAATTAACTTGAGACGTATCGAGTAAAATAAAAAAATAAAAAAGTAAAAACGACTTTTCATTCCCGGTGGTGGTACAGTGTTTATCAGATAGTTTTGTTATTATTTCAAATAACTACTGTCTTCTTCCGTTTTATTTCAATTTTAAGAATTGAACGACTGTGTTATGGGCGTACATAAAATAGTTTTAGAGGTGTACAATGTTTTTTTTCGGGTTAACCGGTAGACATTTTATAGATAATTTGATTTTCCAGGATGTTGTGCCAATGAAAATTTTTAAACTTCTTCTTTCTGGTTTTACTGTTGCATAGTGGCTCATTTTTCTACAGCCTCTCTCTCACTTTAATCCACTCTCCTTTAGAATCGTAAGAGTTCGGGGTTCAATTAATCGCACTCATACCACTCTAGCAGAAGGAATTTTCATTCTAATCAATATTGGAAAACTCTTTATTGGGCTTTGAACCGATATTTTTCTGGTAGGTCTGGATATGTAGAATTCAAAAATGCTATTTATAAGTCGCTGCGATGCTTAGTTTCCGAGATACAGCCGTTTAAAAATTTTGAAAAATCAACTTAATCGGAGGGCTTTGAACCAATATTTTTCTAGTAGGTCTGGATATGTAGAATTCAAAAATGCTATTTTTAATTTGAATTTTATTTCTTGGAAAATTTTATTTAACTTACTTTTCCTTCATCTTGTGTTCTTTTTATTTAGTCCGACTACACATTGTTTCTATTTTCCCTGTGTACATTTTATTAGCATTCTTAAGTTTAGTTCGATGCGGTTGTCGCCTATGTGATACACTTTCATCTTTGTACATATGAGACTTACAATGTGGATTTTGAATTAATTTTTTATGTTGTCCATGCACATAATAACAATTGAAGAGGAAACATTTATAGTTTTTATAGTGTGACATAATCAACTGAAAAACAAATTATTAATATCGCGTTGATGCATAAACTCGCGTTGATGCATGAACACAAATTGTACATGGTACATGACCGCAATATATAATTAAAATTCATATATTTAATACTCGTACATTATTACCATGGCACAATCAAATATGACCTAAATATAATTTAATTTTGTTAAATTACCTTTACTTGTTTAAATTTTATTAAAATTTGTATATATTTTTTTTAATTTAATTAAATCTCAAAATTTAATAAATTTTTTTTTTGTATATATTTTAAATGTTTGATGTTATTTTAATCAATTGATTAAGGATGCTACATTTGATTCTGAATATGAAAAAGCTTTTAAATAATGAATTTTTGTTATTGTTGTTTCTTTAACGTCCAACAGCACTCCCACTATGCTGGTGCTGGTAATATATAAATTATGTTTACCTATATAAAACCAATTTTTCGAGCTAAATGACAATTTCAAATTTCTAGTTAACTTTACGCTATATATATATATATATATATATATATATATATATATATATATATATATATATATATATATATACAGGGGGGCTGAGACCAAATGTTACTGACTTCACTCTGCTTTCATTTGTGTATTTGTCATTTTTGCGCGTCAATTTTTTGACAGATTGAAGTTTATTTAGTTGTTTACATGTGGTCAACAAATAATTGTTCTAAATTAATATCTTAATAAAAAAATTGTAATGGAATTCTAACGTAATAGTGTAATTGCACTGTATTTGGGTGGAAATTCACAAACAACAATAGTTCGTCAGCTCCAGCAGTTGAATGTGAATAAAATGTTTGTGTATCGAACCATAACTCGATACAACAAAACTGGTAGCATCGCTAAACGCAACAGAGGCGTTCCTAAAAAGACAACAACATCAAAAGAAATGATACGAAAGGTGAAGAAACGAATCCAACGAAATCCTCGTCAAAGTGCCAATCAATTAGCCGCACGTCTACATGTTTCACGATACAACATTCAAACCATATTGAAAAATGAACTACACTTGAAGCCCTACAAGATACAAAAAGTTCAAGATCTTACGGAGGCACAAAAAAAAGTTAGGCTTGAAAGAACACGAGTTGTGAATCAACAGTTTGTGAATAAACAAAATGATCGTGTTTGGTTAGAGCACAAGTCCAACGATAATTTGGACACAAGAGTTGCCATGCGCAAGCAATCACCAGCTTATGTTATGGTTTGGGCTGCAGTTACTGCAGATGGACGCACTCCTCTGGTTTTCATCGAACATGGAGTCAAGGCAAACCAAGAAGTGTA
Source organism: Tipula confusa (assembly GCA_963556175.1). NCBI lineage: Eukaryota > Metazoa > Arthropoda > Insecta > Diptera > Tipulidae > Tipula > Tipula confusa. The sequence continues at coordinate 200,629,963 of OY744475.1, forward strand.
CCGCCAAAAGATCCTAAACGATGCTTTGCTACCTTGGGCACGTAAACACTTTGGTACGAACCGTTGGACATTCCAACAGGACTCGGCACCGTCACACAAAGCTCGAGCGACACAGCAATTTTTACAAAATTGCGTTCCGCGGCTGATTTCGTCGAAAGAATGGCCACCATATTCACCAGACATGAATCTCATGGACCATTTTGGAGAGTAAGGTGTCCACTAAAAAATACGAAAGTGAATATGAAGTCATTGAAGTCTGCTCTTGTTCGAGAATGAAATAAAATTCCGCAAGCTCACATTCGGTCAGCATGCAATGATTTCTATGGAAGACTGAATGAAATAATCAGAGCCGAAGGAGGTCATATCGAGCAGTAACATATTTTTCATAAAATGTAATATGTTTTCAACATATTCCACGAAATTTCAATAAAAAATAATCAAAATTAAAAAAATTACAGCGTTTTCATTTGGTAACACTTGGTCTCAGCCACCCTTTATATATATATATATATATATATATATATATATATATATATATATATATATATATACATATATATATATATATATATATATATATATATATATATATATATATATATATATATATATATGTATATATATTTATACTTTTTACCATTTAAACCTACAAGGATTAACAGTATTCTAGATTCAATTATTGTGTTAGATCTGGATAAACATAATATTATATCTTATGAACAATGCGCTGTTCCTTGTATTTCGGATCATAACTTGATTTTTGCTAACTATAAGTTATGTCGTACTAGGGCTAAAATATCTTATAAAGTTGTTCCAAATTATAAAGAAATTGATAATGAATTTTTTACAAATAGTTATTTTTCGCTTGATTGGGAAAATTTTTGGTCTTATCCAAATGTAAATGACATAGTTGAAGATTTTAATTCAAATCTTTTACATTTAGGTTCTATTTGTGTTCCTCGCAAGATAAGTATTAATAAATGCTCTACTGCTCCTTGGCTAAACACTTATATTTTGTTTATAATGAAACGCAGAGATCTAGCTTTCAAAAAATATAAAAAATCCGGTTTAGAACTTGACTTTAAATCTTTCAAATATTTTAGAAATAAAACAAATAAATTGATTAATCAAGCTAAACAAAACTTTTATTTTGGAAATTCTGCATTTAATTCTAAAAAGATATGGTACAATTTAAAAAAGCTTGGAATTTCATGCACAGCTAGTGATGCGATCATTGAATTTTCCCCTGACGATATATTAACGTCTATCAGCAAATTTTGCAACTCTTTAGGAGTTTTACCATTACCTAATATTGGTTTTGATAATATGAACAAAATTGATGATTTTAGTTTTGATTGTGTAGATGAGTTTGCAGTGTTGAAGGCTATTCAAGCAGTTAAATCGGATATGATAGCATATGATGAGGTTGATTTCAAAGTTTTAAAATTATTTATCCACCTATTTCTTCCACACGTTACTTTTATCATCAATCAGTGTTTGACAAAATCAGTTTTTCCAAATTTATGGAAAGTTGCATCTATTATTCCTTTACCAAAAAAAGAAAAAATTTCTAGCGTTAGTGATATTCGTCCTATTAGTATTTTACCTGCCCTTTCTAAAGTTATGGAGAGAATTATGAAAAAGCAAATTTATGAACATCTTCAAAAGTTTGACTTTTTATGTAAGTTTCAATCAGGATTCAAATCTGGTCACAGTACCACCTCAGCATTGCTACATATTATTGATGATTTATCTGCTATGTTGGATAAAAAAAATTCGTTTGCTTTATTAGTTCTCTTGGATTTTTCGAATGCTTTTGATAGTGTAAATCATACCCAGTTACTTCAGAAACTTTTTTTGTACTATAAATTTTCAAATTCGTCGATAAGCTTATTGCACTTTTATTTGAGTAACCGTAAGCAGTTCGTGCAGTGTAGTGATAAACGGTCAACTATTAGTGACGTTGCTGCCGGAGTTCCGCAGGGTTCTATTCTTGGTCCCTTGCTTTTTTCTATTTATATAAATGATCTTTCATGGCACATTCATGATTGCCGGTTTCATTTTTATGCTGATGACTTGCAGCTTTATGTTAGTGGTAACATTTCTAATTTGAACGAGGTTGTGCAGTGTCTTAACTGTGACCTCAAATGCGTTTCTTTATGGGCCAAAAATAATTCTCTTGTACTTAATCCAAGTAAGAGTAAAGCTTTATTACTCTCCAGAAACAAATCAGTTAACTTTACACCGTCACTTTTGTTAGACAATGATCTCATCACTTTTGTTCAAAAAGTTAATAATTTGGGACTTATTTTGAATTCAAAACTGTCTTGGGTAGATCATGTAGAGTCGGTATGCCAACGAGTAAACTATAGTTTGTATAAGCTTAGGTTGGTTAAAAAAATTTTGTCCAACAAGTTTACGCATTTATTTAATAAAAACTATGGTTTTACCTATTTTCACTTATTGTGACGTAATTTTTAATAACTGTGACAGTTCTTCGAAACGCTTACTTGTGGTTACTTTTCCAATTGTACTCGGTATGTACATAATCTTAGAAAGTTTGATCACATATCCGTATATATGGATTCTATTCTTGGTTGAGGTTTATTTGAGCTTTTTTATTGTAGAATTGCTATTTTTATTTTTCGAGTAATTAATTCGAAATTACCTTTGTATTTGTATAAAAAATTTAATTTTTCAAAGTCTCAGCGTACCAGAAATATCAACTTGCCGTGCAACAGAACTGCTATTTATAATGACTCATGTTTGGTGAATGCAATTGTTATTTGGAATAGTTTGCCATCTGAACTTAAAAATTTAAGTTCTGTAAATATCTTTAAAAAGAAATTGTATGATATGATTGGGAGAGTGTAAATTTTTGTGTATATTATTTGTAATTTATTGTATATATTTTATTGTGCATATTTTATTTTGTTTTCCAATTTTGTTTTTTTTTTGATTATTTATGTTAGGTTATGTTTTCTTTATGTAATTATGTGTATATGCATGTTGTACAAAAACTTAGGTTTAAACTTCATTATAATAAATAATTAAATAAATAAATATATATATATATATATATATATATATATATATATATATATATATACATATATATATATATATATATATATATATATATATATATATATATATATATATATATAAATATATATATATATATATATATACATATATATATATCTACATATATATATATATATATATACATATATATATACATATATATATATATATATACATATATATATATATATATATATATATATATATATATATATATATATATATATATATATATATATATATATATATATATATATATATATATATATATATATATATATATATATATATATATATATATATATATATATATATATATATATATATATATATATATATATATATATATATATATATATATATATATATATATATATATATATAAATATATAAATATATATATATATATATATATATATATATATATATATATATATATATATATATATATATATATATATATATATATTATATATATTGCAACGCTGCCCCGTTGGGATTCGAACCCGGTACCTCCCGACTCAAACACCACAGCTTTAACCACTGCGCCAATTGCTCGGTTACAATGTACTTGTTTACCAAAAATTACTAATGACACAAACAAATAAACATCACCACAAGTTGTTGCCTATTGACTTGTGTATACTATATATATATATCGAAACACCTATGATTGGTTGTTGTTTTTTATTTTTAATAATTAACAAAAAATATTTAAATTTTAAAATATATTTTGTTAGGTGCAATTTATATCAAATTTAGTAATATTATGATAAAAATGTATAAATATTTATTGAATTTTTTAATATATTAACTATATACTTACGATTTTAAATAAAATGTTTCTTCCATCAAAATTGTTGCAGCATAAAATACATTATTTACACCTTATATTTTACAATATACATAATATGTTCGCCAAATTTCATCTTGTCTATAAAATTTATAAATTATTAAAATTCGATACGAGTAGAACAATTTACCTGAAAAAATGTTTCAACATAAAACAAAACTTCAACAGTAATAATTTTTTAATTTTACAAAGCCAACTTTAATGACAGTCATAATTATTTATTGAATTTATTTAATGTGTCTACTAAGAGATGGCACTATATATAGTTTATTATTGATGTTCATGGTTTTTTTTTATATATTTTGTAATGTCTTCAAAAGCTTAGCTGCAGTAATAAAGTACATCTGCATAATAAATATATTAATGTGTTATTGTTGTTATAATTTAAATTTAAATTTATATCTTAACAACTCTATAAAATCCATCAATTATTTATTACTGTTTCTTTATAAATTTTAAGCACAAAAATAATCAGAAAAGTTTGATGAATACTCTATAGCGTATGTGTAACAAAAACTATCATTTTATTATTAGACTATTATAGAGAGGTATTATATATAGAAAATTGTATTATATGATATTATATTATAGCAAAATGAATAAATTATGTTATATATATATATATATATATATATATATATATATATATATATATGTATATATATATATATATATATATATATATATATATATATATATATATATATATATATATATATATATATATATATATATATAAAATTATATGATAAATTTCGATTGAAGTAAAGTTAATTTTATAGAACTTTGATTTGAAATATAATATTTTATCTAACGTAACTAAATTATAAATAAGCTTTTCTACGATATTCCGTTGTATATACCCATCTAAAATGATATGATAATATTAAATTAGTTGTTGTTGTTTCTTGTTTGTTATCTTTATAATATGAACGTATACGAGTACATATATAGTATATTCTATGTGACTTAATGCCAATTTCTTCGTTATATTAAATTTGTTTTTCTTATTTTATTTATTTAGATTCAAGCTCAGGTAAAAAAATTATATTAGTTTTGTTTATTTATTTATTCGTGTTGTTTGTAGATTTCTGTAATTTATCGTTTCGAATTATGTTTTTGGTGTACATATTACGTGTTCAAATGGTTTATATTATTGCAATATATTTATATATGAAAAACATTAATACAAATTATACCTTTCAGCGTTGTGTTTGTTGTAATCACCTCATGTTTCGTCGTATTAAAGTCTTGGCGTGTAATTCAATTTTTCGCCAACATTTAATAAATTTTACAAATTTACTAAAATAAAAAAAATAAAATTTTTTAAACTTTAAAAGATTTTGTACAACTAAAGTATGTCGATGGTCCTTTAATCAACGAGATACTCGGAAGTGAGTATGCTTCTATCCACAAACGGACTCTCTTTGGGTAATAGATAGATGATTAGTCTATTGCATAAATTACATAATTTTCTGTGTATCTAGTTGTCCCTTTGAATATGTCTCGCTCTTTTGTAAATAAAATGGAAGTTGCAACGTCCTTGGTAAATATCGATGAAGGAATACTCATGATAAAGGAATAATTTGATAGAAAATTGACGACAGTCAGTGAATCGCTTGCGTCTTTCTATTAAATTGAATATGTTGGACTGTAAATAATTGTGTTCTCATGTTCTATCAAAATAATAGTTTATATCGGTATCGATGGAAGATAACAGCTCCAATGGCACTTGTTTATGGCATCTGTAGATAGTTAGTTAGTTAGTTTTAGATGGCCGCGCAACAAAAGGACGAGGCATAGACACATATGGTCCGTAGCCTTACCACAGAAATTGCTTCTCCGCAATACCCTACTGTAACCAATTTGAGTTTCTCACGAAACAGTAGATATCTCTAACACTCAATTTACTGAGATCCATTAGATCGCACAGGAGGTGAGCTCCCAAAAACTTGAGTATGTTTTGAGACAGACTAAAACAGGTGCATAACAAATAAAGTATTGTTTCCTCCTCTTCTTCGTCGTTACTGCTTCGACAGTAATCATGAAAGAAAACATCAAATCTACTGGCATGCTTTCCAATAAGACAGTGTCCAGTAATGAAACCCACAACCGTGCTAATATTATGCCGTTGCATAGATATTAGGTGATAAGACCTTTTTAACTCCAGGTTAGGCCAAATCTGCATAGTAATTAAACATGACGTGCAATTTGCCCATCTATTGTAAGATGAGGCAAGTAATACCTTGTCGCGCGAGTTCATAGGCTTTCATATTCCCCGTAATATTTAAATGCCCTGTACCCATATAAGATGGTTATTGAACTGTTTAGCCACCTCGTTAAGAAATGAAGGACAACTTCGGGCTATTTTAGATGTGATAAAGCCTGATTGTAAAACTTTAATAGCAGCCTGACTGTCCGTAAAAATTCCAATATCTCTTATACAGATGTTACATGATACTTCATCCAGTATATGGGTTCCTTGATTGCTATAAGTTCTGCCTGAAAAATACTGCAATGATCAGGGAGGCGTAAAAAGAGATTTACATTTAGTTCTTCGCTGAAAACCCCTCCGTCAAACTTTCCATCAATTTTCGAGCCATCTGTAAAAAATTTAAAAAAGGCTGACTTTAAAACTATTCTATTAACCCAGTCCTTTCTGGAAGGGATATCAGTTACAAATTTAACTTCGGGGTATGATGTCGAAATGGTGTAGTCGATAGATTTGGGGATTTCTTTCTTTAGAATAGATGAGTGTCCCATAATGTTACAGTACCAAATAGAAATTGATTAAAGCCTTATGGCTGCACTAGAAGCCACTTGCTTAGCCAAAATATCCAAAGGGATGAGATAATAAGGAATATCCAGTGCTTGAGTAGGAATGTTTTAAAGTGCACCACTAATACACAAGGTAGCAGTTCTTTACACTTTCATCAGCAAGTTTTGGTTTGTCACTTTATTTAAGGCGGGAAACCAAACTGTAACTCCTTAAATTAGATCTGGCCTAACTACAGAGGTATAAAACCAATGCACAATGTGAAGCTTAAGTCCCCATCCTTTTCCAATATCATTTTTACAGGAGTAGAAAGATATACCGTAGTCTGTTTTACTCTTTCGCAAAGTGACTCCATTGATAAAGGCAACTTAGTGTCTAAAGTTGTCCCTTCCGTTTTATCAGGATGCGACTGCGTATCAATTGGGCAACCGTCCTCAGGCAAGGTTTCGTGCATTACGGAAGTATTCTCTCCTGGTTCTGGTGCCCCTGACTTAGCATCCCCATCCTTTTGAAAAACTTTTAAGATGACATCACTAAAGCCGTAGCTTATCATACCACTTGTTTTGGCTAGCACCGTGAAATACGGTGTGTTGATAATAATGACAACCGATCTGTTGTCCTCTTTAACTTCTTCACCCTGGCTATCTTCCAGTTGGAAGTTGGTAAATCCGGATTGCTAATCTTTAATAATTCCAAAATATCTTTTTGATTGCTCGGTTTCACCTACTGGGAATATCCTCCAACAAAATAACAGCAAGCCTGGCTCCAGGCCAAACCTCTCCAAGGCAGCTAATCGCCTTTTTGTAGAGATCTTTGATTGGCACAGGCTGTCAATTTGACATGGTTCCGGTACCAACCTCCCCCCCCCAGCGTTCTCTTTTATAATCTTGAGGAATGAGGAGGCTAAAGCTTTTTCCACCTTCATCCAATTAGAGGGAGTGATGTTGCATCAACCACCGCTATAACTAGTGGATCTTTTAGCACTTCACTAAAAGACCTACCTGCAGTTGCAATTTAGATCTTTTGGTGGCCATCGAAGATTTATCCTGTGATCTCTGTCTTTTGGACAGAAAAAATTCAGATGAAGCTACTGGCATTGCTTTGACAATCTTAGTAGCCCACAAAAGCGAGGCTACATGTTTATCCGTTCTCACATCCACCGGAATTTCCTCTATCCTTTTCAAGGCTTTCCATGCTTTTCTTCTAGCATTGAAAGTTAGTTTGGAGGAACCTTCTTTGACGTTGCATAAATCCACTTTCCCAACTACAGGGAAAGAAGGCCTAAAGACCTGTTTATCCTTATTTGAATTTCCCGATTTTTTAAGAGTTCCGGACTCTATTTTTTATTTTATGATCCATGTTTGTCCTATGAGGACAAACATGGATCATAAAATATAAAATCAGGTATCCAGAGGCTCCGTTCAAGGCTGGGCTATTTAAAAGGGCCCCCAGCCAGGTTTATCATCAGCACGGGTCGCATGACACCTTAATCCAGCTTTTATTTTATGGTGCTAGCAGTTCCAAAGAACGTGTGTTCTTCGTCATCGATAACGCCTGTGCAGTACATAAACTCGTGAAGTCGCTTTTCCCAACCTGTGCAGATATTTTCTAAATAATTTAATAATATTATACACAAATTCTAGAATTTATAAAAATTAGGCTTGAACTTGTGGATTACCTATGGTTTTTTCAGTACCGACAAATTAGGTAATACCTTGGGTGATACACATTATGTGGTCTCGATCGGCTCTTCAGAATATGCCATATATAAACCCTTCAGAATATGCCCCATTTTTGTGCTAACATAAGCAAAACTACTTTCAATTTCAAAAAGGTATTCAACTGTATTTTGATTTAAAAGCCACGCATAACTTAGCCTGCTTGAAGAAAATAGAAAATATCTGCGAAAGTGTTCTTTCTTAGAAAATGGGCATTCTTTTTTATTCCTTAACGGATATTTACAATATTGTATATTTTTATTACCGCTTCGAAGAAACAACTCTTTTAAGGTTTCATAGATGTATAAATTTCGAGATGGTAAGATTTTTAATTTTTGAAACAATGGAAAACTAGGATCGAAAAGGGTTTTCCTACTAATAATCCTCATGGAGTATTTTTGAGCAATTTCCAATGGATTGATTGTATTTTTATATGCACCACCCCAGCAACAAAGTCCATAGCTGATCTTGCTTTGTACAAGACGGGAATATACTGATTTCATACCTCAGTAAATACAGCTGCCTTTGGATCTTTACTGATCGTCGCAGATACATGACTTTAAGAACTACCTTTATAAACTAGAGCCATGTCATCAACAAAGGCAACAGTAGAATGCGATGAAAGCGGTATTTTGAAAATTGAATTGATATAAATCAAGAATAGAAGCGGCTCAAGAATTGATCCTTGTGGAACCCCAGATGTTACTTGTCTCTCATGGCTAAAACTTTCGCCTACTTTAACTGGTTGTCTTTGATCTGTTCGATCATTTCGATCTGCACAATTTTAGACAATAGAAGCTCATGATCCACAGTATCGAAGGCTTTGGTAATGCCTATAAAAACTCTTGCAACAAATAGATTATTATTCTAAGCCTCATATAGTGGATTAAAAATGTTCAACAGGACATCTGCTATGCTATGTTTTGGGCGAAAACCATATTGCAAATTTGATAAGAATTTTGTTTTTGATAAGACTGAAATCAGCCTTGATTTGATACATTTCTCAAAAAGTTTTGATCTGACAGGCAATAAAGATATAGGTCGATAATTTCCCATGCTAGATTTATTTCCATTTTTGAACAGAGGTAGTATAATAGCCGTTTTCAAAAAATGCGGGAAAATTCCTCTTTCAATGCTCATATTAAAAAATTCTGTACTACAGCTAGTATTTGCTCTTTACTTATGGGTGTTACAAAAAAATTTGAAGGTTCTAAATTAATAGATACCAAGGCATGATTGGATGTTATCGGGATACTATTTTTTAAATTAGGACAAAAAAATATTAAATTCGTTAGCTATAGCCTCTTTATCATATATAGTAATCGTATCACAATTTAAAATATTTGATATCACCATTATCTATTCGTTCCTATAATATCCTTGACAAATTTCCTCTGACTTTTAGGATCTTCGTGTCTTTCACTAAATTTTGCCTTATAATATTTATTTTTTTCTAGCTCTAGACAAATTTTGACTTCTTTGCTAATTTTATTATAACGATTTTTCAGTTTAATGTTTCCAGGGTGTTTTTTGACAGCTTTAGATAAGCTATTTCTTAAGCTAATCCGCTTGCAAAAAAATTTAGTAATCCAAGGTTTTAATTTTTTATTTTTACTACTTGAGATAATTCTGAAACTTGTGTTTTCTTTAATATGCTTACTAAATTTTTAATATATATACATATATATATATATATATATATATATATATATATATATATATATATATTTATATATATATATATATATATATATATATATATATATATATATATATATATATATATATATATATATATATATTTATATATAGTGAAACCTCCGTATGTTGGACACTCAAGAGATTACAATTTTTGTCCAACATATGGAGTTGTCCAAGGTACAGAAAAAATTCACCTTATAATTAAAATTTACACATTTGGATTAATAAAATTCATTTTTATATCTTATTAAATTATATAACTAAAATTTAATTATACTCAACATATAATTACTTATATTCACCATCAACATATATTCAACATGCAATAAAAATTTCACTTAACAAAAGCTACCTAATCAATTTTAATAAAATAATTAGAAATTTTAGCCCGGAGTTTGCGTTTGTTAAGAACAAAATCATCGATATCATGACATGCTCATAAATTTCTGATAAGTTGTTTAGAGCAAAATTTTTCAAAATCGAGACACTTTTCACAGTATCCGATATGGACTCTTCCTCTATATCTTGTTCTGGTTCCGAATCTTCATCTTCCTCGGCTTCCTCCCTGTCACCGTCCAAAATTGAATTTAGTATATCATTTTCGTTCCGTTGACAACAAATGGCTATATCGGCAGATACGTACTCTTTAAACTCAGTAGCTGAAATGGGCAACAATGAGTTATGAACTAAAGGATGAAGTTCGAGAAGATCATCTAAAGATGGTTGAATTAAAAATCCAGCTTTACAGGTTGAAACCTGTTTCGATGATATATCCACCCAAGAAATAGTGTCGAGCACGTTAATTTTAACTCTAATTTATTTATAACATTTATTAACAAATGACTTTTTTAGTAACTTTTAAAAGTTTTAATTATACCCTGGTCAAGTGGCTGAATTGCAGAGGTCATTCTAGATGGTAGAAATCGGAGTGTTACATTTGTTAAATCGCTGACTTCAATATAAGCTGGGCAGTTATCAACAGTTAATACCATTTTTCTATTCGGTTTTCGCATAGTATCGTCAACTCCTCGAACCCAGTCTTCAAATATGCTTGCGGTCATCCATGCTGATTTGTTTGACTTCCATTTTACAGGTAAATCACAAATTTTTAAATTTTTAAACGCTTTTGGTTTAGCAGGCTTTTCGATAACCAATGGCTGTAATTTCTCACCAGTGGCACTGGCATACAACAAAACAGTCAATCTGTTTTTTGACAATTTACCACTATTACATTTTTCGTTCTTTAATACCATTCTTTTATCTGGCATTAATTTAAAAAATAAACCAAGCTCATCAGCATTAAACCAGCTTTTCTATACGTATCTCTTTACTAAAGAAGCAAAACTGTCTCGAAGCTTAGTAATATCACACTTCTTAATCTCGTTTGCATCACCGCATAAAGCTTTATAGCTCATGCTGTACCGCTGAAGAAATTTTTCAAGCCAGCCGTTTGATGCTCTAAATTCAATTAACCCAAGTTTTTCGGCAATATTTTTCGCGCATTATTTTTATATCTGGTCCCACGAGATATTTGGGTATTTGCTGCTCGTATTTGTTTAAACCATTGATAGTAACTTAAATTTACCTTCTCGTACGTAGTTGTTGGTTTTTTATGGTGTAAACTTTCATTTTCTTCACGATACCGTTCAACATATTCCTCCTTCCGCTTTAAAATATATTTTATTTGCAAGAAGAAGATCGACAGAATACCACGAAAGTGAACCGTTCTATTCCTCAGGTTAAGAAATTAAAACAAAACACAAACCTACACACATACATATGCATACTATTTAGGAAGTTTTGACAACAATGAATTTGTAAAACAATTGAAATTTACAATACAAACAAGAGCAATTTATGAAAAATAATTTCTGTTGTGTCCAATTTACAGAGTAAAAATATAAAGAAAATTTTTGAAATGTTAAAAAAAATGTCCAACATACTCCATAGGTTGTCCAATATACAGAGATAAATTGGATTTTTTAAACAAAATTGCATACATTTTTGGACTTTAATTGTGTGTTCAAGATATAGAAATGTCTAAGTTATAGAGGTGTCCAACTTTGGAGGTTTTACTATATATATATATATATATATATATATATATATATATATATATATCGTATAAATCAAACTAACTATTTTTTCTTTTTTCATTTTAGGTAAGTCATCGATACCAACTTCAATTAGCTAATCGTAAGTACCGTTTGAAATCAGGTGAATCAGAATGATATATTTAAATTTTCAATAACCAAACATATTTCAACAACACTCGGTATAGTTGAATTTTTACGTTCTTGGCATACGCGGAAATCCACAAAAACCATAGCGATGTATGATTAATATGCAGAATATGAAGATATGTCCACGGCATATTTTAACCAAAAATTATAGCCAAGTGTTAATTTGTCATCTAATCATAGTTAAGAGTATTAGTTGCTTTCCAATCGATCACCGTCAGTCTTATAAGTAGTAAATATGCTTCCTCTCATATTAAAAGTTGCATTTTTATTTTTTGAAATCTTTTCTCTTATTGGTGTATCAATTCTCCAGCTCTATTAGTATATTCTAGTCAAGGCTTAATTAGTTTATTATGTTATAGACTTTTGGTGTTTGGAACAGTTTTTAAAAATTTCAGCTATTTGATTATTTGAATAAGTTTACAAAATAATAGTAAAAAATCGGTAACTAATTAATTTTACATACCAAAGTATGTACTATTATATAATATTTAAGGCTTAAAAAAATTATTATTGATAGACTGCACTAATTACCGAGCTACAAATTTTTACTTTTTATGATGCAGTAATCCTATTATTTCTTATCAAACAATTTTTGATAAAAGTATTAAATTTAATACTTTAAAATTGTAAAAAATTACAAAATAAAAATTTAAATCATTTACGTAATATAAACGAAAAAAAAATGGTTTTGCTCTACACCGCAAGCCCATTAAGTATTTAACGATATGCAGTAATAATCGCATGTAACGTAAAAACGTTTTGCGCGAATAAAATATTCTGTCTACCAGTTTTAACTGTTCGCTTGCTAAAAGCTATATATATATATATATATATATTATATATATATATATATATATATATATATATATATATATATATATATATATATATATATATATATATAAATTTATGTATTTATATATTTATATATATATATATATATATATATATATATATATATATATATATATATATATATATATATATATATATATATATATATATATATATATATATATATATATATATATATATATATATATATATATATATATATATATATATATATATATATATATATATATATATATATATATATATATATATATATATATATATATATATATATATATATATATATATATATATATATATATATATATATATATTGTTTTTTTGAAACATCGATAGTACCCACAGGTATTAATCAAGTATATAAAAATAAATCAGCAGCAAATAGTTTTTCTTAGGAATTGAAGCGAACAACTTTTAATTTGATATGATGATAGCAACCAATATTTTTTGATAACAATATGATTTTTTTTTAACTTCCTGTCAGGAAACATAAATAGCAAAATGGTATTTACAGGAATATTCATTTCATTTTTGGGGAGTAAAAATGCGACAAAACGAAAAATTAATCAGATTTAATCATTTTTTTTTTGTAGTTCCTAGCTACGTATAAACGTCATATACACAATATAAATTTAGATACCGTCTTTAAGTTGGCATCATAATATATGTATAGGAAATAAATAATCGAAAAAGTGAAATAGAGAATTGTCAATATTTTTAATCTAGATAAAAGCAAATCCTATATACTTACGACACCTATAAGCGTATATAATGTAATAACAATATTTATGTTCTCGTAAGCAAATTTTAAACACTTACTAAATTATGTTGGAACCCAAAATTTAAAGTTTTTTTATTGGGTATTGTGTGCATTGTAGTTTAAGGGAGACTTGCCTTATATATATATATATATATATATATATATATATATATATATATATATATATATATATATATATATATATATATATATATATATATATACATATACGGTTGAAAAAAATAGTATAAATTTGATAAATTTTTCGTATATGTAGGTCAACTAGAAAATTGTATCGTTTTAATAAATTGAAGAAGTATTAATTTTATATATTTTGATTATTATTTTAATATAACTTGCTTACTAATTATGCTTACTAATTATTATTACAATTATTAATTTAATATACTTTCAGTATAAAACAAACGTCGATACAAATGATTGGTATAAATCTGATAACAATTGTTATTAATTACTTTTATACGTAATAACTTATTAACAACTTATTGTTTTGCCTTCTGAAAACAACAATTTAATAAGAAAAAAAAATGTTAAAATCTAAACAGTTTTTAATGATTAAGTTTTAACTTTCATGATCTTCTTAAAATCTTATAAAACAACTGAATTTTACTTTGTAATACATTGGAAGCTTTCAGGTCCACCAACATTGATTTCGCTACCAACGGCATCATATTTGATCTTATATGTTGCCCAAATAAAATAACATGATTTTTTGTCACTATAAATATTCGCTTTGACGTAATGTATCGAGATACGAATACCGATGGAAAAATTACTTTTAGCTGATTGGTTGAATTCAATTCAGTGCTCAACAATTTGATTTTACTCAACTGATGCCAAAACTTGGTGGTCCGAATACGTCCATTGTAAACAATAAATATTTAATTTGTAAATCGTGTATACAACTTTTACTAAATTGTATTGTAGTTCGTTATATTTCATATTATGTAAATTTAATATAATTTAAAATAATGATCAAAGCCATGAAATTTAAACTTTTAAAAAGTTGCACGATTAGTTAGTTTTTGAAAATTGTAGACATAAATCCGTGAGCGGTACGACTATTCCTAGTTTTTACATCTAAAAATATTTTTTTTTGTAAAAAGATTCATAATAGTCTTAATTACTATCGGGATTTATGTGAAATTTAGTTTAAATACAATGTCCAAAACATACCATTATATATTAGACCATAATTATATTGGAAATACTATCCATTATAGAGTTGTGTTCCTAAAATTAAAGTTAAAATAAAAATTGAATAATTAAGAAATTAATAAAATCAAAGTTTAGATTTGTTTGTTATCTTACTATTTTGAGTTCAATAAATTGGCTGCTTGCTCACCAAATCTACGGTTAAATTTGGTCCTATCAGAGGAGACAAAGGTGAAAGTCCTATTAAATTAATAAAGGGCAAAGTACAGTAATCCCAATATCCAATAAGACCGCAACGAACACTTATTTAATCGCAATGAAAACTCAAGCACTTTAGTCTATAAATTGTTCTTTTTATTTTCACTTAATATTGTTTTACAAAATAGTTCTTCACCCGATGTAGTCGGTATGTACAGTATAATTTTCACTCACACACAATATGCTTTTTATTAATTAATTATTAAATAAATATTTTTACTTATAATGCACTGACCACTTGCTCAATCAAATTCATACTGGCTTCCAAATTCTCATAAATAATGTTCAATCACATTTTCAAATCAGAGACAAAAGGAGGAGGAGAAATAATAATAATAATTACGTCATTACTATATACATACATAAATTATATTTTGGCAAACCAGTCCAATTTTATATTTACATTCGGAACTTATATTTACAAACTTATATTTACATTCGGAAACACAGACTAGTTGAGTAAGAAAAAAAGTTGAACAGTTCCTGCAAGAAATTAAAGAAAATTTGCTTCCCGGCAACATTCTGCTGCAAATTTTCCAACCAAATTCATTGAATATACTGCACACGGTACAAAATGTTCTAGTTCGTTACGTTTTTTAATTCGAGCTTGAACTTCAGAAAAAAATCTCGGACATATTTCTAGCATTATATGATTGGCCTCACATATTTTTTATTTCAATTTTATGTTCAGTTAGAAATTGCAATATTTCATTTTCCATGTCTTCAACTTTATGACGATCAGTATGTGATACGTCTGGAGTAGAGTCAACGCTAATCGAGTAATATTTTGCATCTCTTACTTCCTTAAGAATTTTTTCTTTTACTTTTCCTGCCATTAATACTAATTGTATTCAAACACGATTGACGACAAGTATGAAGTTCCACCTTTTCTCTGGATTTCCATTTTTTTCAATACGCGCAGCAAGGAAGGGATCAAATTCAACAACCAATTCTACTGCCATAAAAAAATTGCCATTACTCACATCGCTAATGTTTTGCGTTTTTCTTATTAAAAGTAATGTCCGGCTAGCAAGTTTTCGTATAATGCACACAACCCGTTTAAGCACCTGAATCCAATAATTTGTTTCTTTAGTAATTTCTGAGTATTTTCCTTAAGTGGTTCAGATCTGTCGATGTACATACTCGTAGTTTTCTAGTTCTAATCTCAAACGGAGAATTTTTGAAATTTTTTCGGAAGTTTTTACTAAATGGTTTGCGATCTGTTACCAACGTGAACTTGTTACCGTAAAGGTATGTTTGTTATTTTTTAACTGACCAAATTATTGCAAGAGTTTCTTTCTCGTTCGTTGCGTATTCAATTCGAGAAATGTATTCTTGATAAAAATGCGATTGGCCGGGCAGTACTCGCTTCAGTGGTTTGTACTTATGAGAGTACTTCTCCTAATGCGCAGTCTGAGTCGTCCATTGTCAATATAATTTTATTTATTTATTTATTTATTTATTTGTATTTAGAATTTAGATTAAGAGGAAACGTACATATGGAAGCAAATATAAAAACATAAAAACCGACATTTGCTTCCATTAGGCATAAAAACCTCTTAAATTTTTTCAAAACAAATTCACCCCATACAGCACACCTCATTTTGAGCTAGATCTCATTTATAATGATAAATATATATATATATATATATATATATATATATATATATATATATATATATATATATATATATATATATATTTATATATATATATATATATATATATATATATATATATTTATTATATATATATATATATATATATATATATATATATATATATATATATATATATATATATATATATATATATATATATATATATATATATATATTTATAGCCTTTTGTAAGTGTTTTCTCTAATGTTTTGAATGCTTTTATGCGCTTGAAGTCCGACGTGGCAAATCGATCTTAGTAAACCATGCTGTTTGAAATGTAGCCGGACCTTTTTTCAAACCGAATTGACTTTTCCAACGGGATCTGGAGACAACGTGACTTTAAATCGAGAGTGGAGAATTATACTGCTTTTCTAAGTTTATTCAAGATTTCATAAATCTGTTGTTTTCTCGTTAAATTTTTAATAGTCAATGACAACTCTTAATTTCTGTTTGTCTGAGCAGGAACAGAAATTGGAATGAGCGTCTAAAAATTATTCACTCCAATTTTGAGTCGAGGTTTTGCACTGAATAACATACTGAATAAAATGTCGACTTTTGAATATATTTCTGATAAGAAGTTGAAAATACCAGATATGCACCATCCTCTTCTTATAAATAATATAAATAACCTTGCCAACTATTAAGAGTTTTCAAGTCCAATTTTCCAATTGCTAAATTTATTGCAAGAGGGCAGTAAAATTGATTGGACCAGTTATTTTGTTATACGTATCGTAGGACAACACCATAGCAAAACATTTCCTAAGTTCATAACCAACTAACTAATTAAAAACAAACCCTGAAAATGTCTACCCAATATTCCTAAATGGTTATATATGGTACCCAATATTCAGTCCATATATAACTTATTCATGCACTTTTACTTAATATCATTCAATTAGTTTGTGCATTTTTGTTTCAAAAAGCTTTTTCTAAATACTATTTTTCTCTTTATATGTATATATGTATATAATGTGTGCTTATAATTTCCATCGACTTATTTACTTTTTGTGCTTTTTCGAGCATTTTTTGGCTTATGTAAAATAAATGAAGCAAAATTTTAATCCGATTTGAACGAAAAAATAAAATGTTTCCCATAGCTGCTTTTGTACGTATTACGTACAAAGTAAACGTACACACACACACATACAAATTCAAAGTATACAGACATAAGATGATTGATAACTTATTTTGTTGTTATTTGTCTTTTGTATTTTAAATACAAACGATTTCGTACGACGAAGGGGGTAAGAAATAAGCAAAATAAATAGACTCGTATAGTATAAACATAAAATGAAAATTAGTTTTTCACTGTCTCGAATTTGTAATGTACGACAAAACAATATTTTTAATTCGAAGCA
The DNA here is from genome assembly GCA_963556175.1 of Tipula confusa. NCBI lineage: Eukaryota > Metazoa > Arthropoda > Insecta > Diptera > Tipulidae > Tipula > Tipula confusa. Next base: position 200,648,409 of record OY744475.1, read on the forward strand.
ATTTAAAGCCTAAGTGACATAAATTAAAATTAATGTTAGCCAATAATTAACTTCGAACATTTCTGTATATTTAAAATTTGTTTGATGGTCTGTGTGGTCTTTCCTACTACCGATCTACATTTGTAAATTATTTTCTGAAAAATGTCGAAAAGCACCATGAGGCGTGCCATGATTTAAACAAGGTAATAGTTTACTTCTCTCCGTGTTTTATGTCCTAACAAACTTGAAACTAGTAGTCCATGGAGAAATAGACAAACACACAGAAACAACTACTTCTTTATTCTGTGTTGAGTGATCGATTCAACGCACATATTAATACCATTAATTAAAGTTTTGAACTCTCCTTTCCTTTTTGGCTTAAGATCTTCGATGAAAAATAACATCTCACACATCTATAAGGTCTAACATATTTTTAGAGATTTTCAATTGTATTTAGAACCCAAGACGCTAACTAATAATGCATTAATGGTCCGAAAACTGAAAAAACTGACGCGAAACGATGTTCTCAAACATTCGAAAAGCACAAGACCTAGGTGGGAGCTTTGAGATACTCCAAAATAAACTTCAATCATCGTAGATGTAAGCCCGTTTATTTGAACTACCTGCATCTGATCACGCAAATGCGATCCGATCGAATCCAAAAATAATATACTCACTCCAAATGTATCCAGTTTGGCAAGAAATATAGCCCAAAGTGAGGTGAGTCAAAAGCTTTCTCAAAATCAGTGAAAACTACATCTAGCTGACATTTGGAATCGAAGGCGCTGTATACTTTTGATGTTAAACTCAACAGATTTGTAGTAATAGATGTCTAACGAATCGATGTTGTTGAAGTCAATGTTGTTGGTGTTGTCCTTAAGAATTTTACAGGCATATTTTCAAAACCTCATCCCGATTTGACATCTTTTGACTGACATCTTTTTCCAAAATAAAATGTACTCCCAATAAATATTGATCATGCGTTATACGAGGTCCTAAGGAAACATCAATAACCTTATCATTGTATTTCCTATAGACTGATTGAAAAAATTCAGCAAATAAATAACATATAGCCTCAACATTATAGGCAGTAACATCATTTCATGACAGTGTTTGGTAATGATACCCAGATCATTTTTTTTTGACATCAACAAAAGGCCAAAATAGTTTAGGGTTTGAAATTAAATTAGTTTCCAATCGCGAAATGGCCGACGAAGTTGTTGGAAATAATTAAGACAATCCGAGTTATCACCAAAAACTTTGGCAAATGAATGTGCCTTATTCTTTTTGTGCCTTAAGTTGACTAAATTGTTGTCAAACCGCATGGATGATGGTTATTCCTACGCTTATAGCATTTTAATTGCAGCATTCTTAAAATTGTAATTTACCCTTGGTTGATGAATTTATAATTTATATATATATATATATATATATATATATATATATATATATATATATATATATATATATATATTATATATATATATATATATATATATATATATATATATATATATATATATATATATATATATATATATATTTATATATAAATAAAAGTTTATTAGGCTAATTTATTTATTAAAATTAAAATGATTAATTATGAGCCTATTTATGTTTTATAATTGTTTAATCATAATATAAATTAATTATTTTACGTTTCGGATGTAATTTACATCCATCATCAGAAAAATCAAAATAAAATGTATACAATATGAAAATAAAAAACAATAAGCTATACGATTTTATTTTGTGTTAGTTCAATTCTCATTCGTAGATGGCTATAGCGTAGGATGGGTATTCTTACTTTGTCGTTTAAGCAATTTTAGCAGTAATACGATTTGCAAACATAAAATGTTTGCCTTAAATATAAAATAGGTTTACTTATTCACAATATACGTTAAATGGTAAGATCTTGTTTTTTATGATATAAAATATATATATATTAATTATTAATACATATATATATATATTTATATATATATATATATATATATATATATATATATATATATATATATATATATATATATATATATCAAATTTATACAAAAATAATAACATTAATGTTTGGCAATACCAAAATGCGGCGTTGCTGCTACGAAAATAGCGGAAAGGATTGAGCTATAAGCATGCCCCATTATATTAAAAAATTAATCAACACGTTAACCCTGAAAAACAGTTAAAAGCAATTGAAATTGTAATCATAAAAAATAAAACAGGTAAAACAACACAACAAAATGAAAAATTACAAGTAAACAAAATTAAAACTCCCGTCAAAAGATGGGGTATTACCAAAAAAGAAAAAATTATTTTTAAATATGTACGTAGAATGCAAAAAAAATATACGTCTTATTACATTCACAGTTAATTTTATATACTACATTTATGTTATTACCTAACGGAGTGGGATCTTTCAACGAAGAAAAAACAGTCGGTCCTAAATTGTTAAATGCTTTGCCGACTGTTCTAAACTTAAATTTATTTAAGCAATGATTAATGACCCTATTATGGTTCTCACCTCACCTCACCATATCACAAAAATGTGAGGTGAAGTGATCACATCAATATTTTGGTATTATCGTTCTCACGGTGAGGTGAGGTGAGGTGAACAAAGTGTCAAATCTGTTCACCTACAATATCTTGGTGATTGGTTTAAAAATAAAATAAATTGAAGGCAAAAGCGGGTAAATTTTTTTATTTTTATTTATTTATGTATATATATATATATATATATATATATATATATATATATATATATATATATATATATATATATATATATATATATATATATATATATATATATATATATATATATATATATATATATATATATTTATATATATATATATATATATATATATATATATATATATATATATATATATATAATATATATATATATATATATATATATATATATATATATATATATATATAATTATATATATATATATATATATATATATATATATATATATATATATATATAGATATATATAGATATATATATATATATATATATATATATATATATATATATATATATATAATTAATATATACATATATATATATATATATATAATATATATATATATATATATATATATATATTTTATTTAATTTTTATCACCGAAAAACTATTTGTAAACAAACAAATTACAACTGCTAACCAAAAATTAGGTGCGAACAGCATACAACTGCTCACCAAAAATTAGGTGAGAATCATAATACCAAATTATGAGTTAGGTGAATCTTTTAGGTGAGGTGAGGTGAGGTGAACTGTACGGTGAGGTCAGAACCATAATAGGGGTATAATTTGTTCATAAATAAATTTTACATATGGAATAGCAATGGTGGTGACTGGTTTATTAGTAATTGACGGACTTTCTTCCCCTAAATGGTAATTATCAAAATGAGTAGAATATTTTAAGATAAATGATCTTAAAATTGGATTAAAAAAAGAAAAAGGATAATTATTATAAAGTAAAGTTGACTTTAGAAGATTGAAATTTATTCTATGAAAATTCTTATTAGATAACTGGAAAATTTTGTTAGAAATTTTGTTTATGGAACCAATCAGTGGAAAGCGAGCCATCATAATTTCGAATTATCACTAAATTTAAAAAAGACAAGTTGTTATCTTTCTCCGGTTCCATTGTAAATATGATTATTAATGCATTAAATGTTTGAAAAAAATCGTCAACCTTATATTTTGGCCCTGCTGTCACGATATCATTGACATATTGGAAATACAAATCAGGAGTAAAATCAAGCGAAGCCAAGACATTCGTTTCCAAAAATTCCATCCCCAATTCAGCAACAGCTGGACTGACAGGGAAATCCATGGGAGAACTAAAAAGTTATTTATATATTTTAGTATTGCAAAAAAATTCACAATTAAGAAGTACAAGTTTCATACCTTCTATAAACTGTGATTTCTTTGATTTAGTTTTTGAATTTCGTTTGATTTCTTGCCACCTCTCACTCAATAAAGTTAAGGCAAAATTACTGTCTATATTAGTGAAAAGGGACACAAATGATATGTTGGATTTTTCTTTTAAATTCAATAGAATTTTTCACTGACCAAATAGATTTACCAACAGTGCAATTTAAAATCTCGGATTAAAATGAAGATAAGGCATATAAAGGTGTCCCAATTAAACTAACAATTGGACGATATGGTGTATTTACTTTATATATTATATATATTATATATATATATATATATATATATATATATATATATATATATATATATATATATATATATATATTTATATATATATATATATATATATATATATATATATATATATATATATATATATATATATCAGTGGCGTTTTCTGGTTGGTTGCTTAAGGTGTTCGGTATGAACAAATAGTGTAAATTTCAGGTACTCTATAAGTGCAAGAAAAATGCGATAATATTTTTTTTATTACTGGTAAATCATAACAAAACAAATTAATTTAATATTCGATCATTATACAAAAAAGTTATGAGGTCAATATTTAGTTTTATTCCTTATAAAAAAAATCTGCTCCTCTGGACTTTTTGATAAATTTCGTAATAACGTCACTATAAAATGACTTGAGATTTCAATTTCTAAAACAATTTTTTGCAATGCTTATTAGTGCCAATCCGTGAAGTCTCTCTTGCAGCATTGTATTTCGCGCATAACTTTTAATTCGCTTTAATGCTGAAAAACTTCGCTCGATCTGGACTGTAGTGGATGGCAATGTTAGTATTAGTTCCGAGAGACTGTAAATTTCAGAAAATTCGCATGTCTGTGTTTACAATTATTTTGACGATGTCAGACACACTTTTCTTTTGAAACATTTCAGAATCATATATGACCGAAAGTGTGGTCCAGAAAGTGTGGTAAAAAATATTTTGACGTTTTTAATAAAATCTAATGATCTTGAAAGCACTAGGTTCAAACATGTGTAGTGCAGTGTACACATTTTGCAGTTGGAAATTGTTTCCTAACTATTGTTTACAATACATCACCACGATCTTCAGACATAAATGATGCACCATCATAACCCTGTCCAATAATTTTGTCTTCGATTTTTAGACGGTTTATATACTCAATTACGTGCTTCGATAAACCAAGTGCAGATCTATCTGCACTTACATCGAAAAATTCATAGAACCTTTCCACTATTTTAGCATTCGGTAGTTTCTTCTAATAAAATTGAAATAAATTTACTTTCTGATGTTTCTGACTCAATTGCTTGCAGCATAACGCAACCTACGCTATGAGTAATATCATTTTGATATGCAACAGAAGTTCCTTTGAAAATTGACGATTCTCGTAAATGTTGAGCAAGTGGTTCATGAATTTCTCCTCTATTACACCAATTTGGGTTCGGTTAATTTTGTGATCGCTATGACCAAAATATATGAAGAGAAAATATACATATAGGTAAAATATTTTATGCAATAATCCATATAGAGTATTTTGCGATGGTTACACTATAGTTTAAAACATAAATCGAATTGATAAAATTAAATCAAACAATGGAAATATTTTTTAATGCTAATGCAGTAAATAATTCTAGATAATTGTTTAAAATTTAAAAACTTAAATTAATGTTTTTTTTTTCTCTTGAAATTTATTTAGAACAATTTAGAACATTGAGATGATAATATTTTAAGTCGGTCGCCGAACGCCAAGAACACCCAGAGAAAACGTGGCTTATATATATATATATATATATATATATATATATATATATATATATATATATATATATATATATATATATATATATATATATATATATATATATATATATATATATATTAAAAACTTATATGTTATATGTTATAAACTAACTTTTGCAGTTTGTAAAAAAAGTAAAACGATAACCATATGAAATATAATAAAACGAACGAAGTCATATCTCCAACGCTCAGTTCAAAAATTTAATTTCATCATAAAGTTTGAAATATCGCTGCCCCAAATGACTAGAGCTATTCATCAAATTATTGCTGTGAAAAAAATTTAGCAAAATTTTTTTTTCACTTCCTCGAAAAAAAAAAAACTTTAAACCTCTGAAAACTATTAACAATCCTTTCAAATATTAAATCATGAGTTGAATGTCTATACGGAGAATATACTTATAGTTGTTGAACTGTAAAAATGCATTGGGAAAACTGGCAAATACCCAATAGAGACGGAATTCAGCTTTATGAGCTATAATATTATTGTTTAATATTGATGAATGGTGAATGTTTAAAAAAAAAAATCACTAAAACTTTCAACGTACACTAACAATCAATCACAGTATAAAACACTATAAATTCAACATAAAATAACCATTGGAAATGACGTACAGACAGAAGGAATTTATAAGGAAGCAAACAAAAAACACAAAAAGCTTTACAGCTTTGTGCATCCTCAATTTGATTCTTTCTCAAATTCGAAGCCGATATATTTCACTAAATATATATATATATATATATATATATATATATATATATATATATATATATATATATATATATATATATATATATATATATATATATATATATATATATATATATATATATATATATATATATATATATATATATATATAAATATTAAAATTATATATAGGTCATGTCTTGTGTTTATTTTATTTCATTGTATATTTTTTTTGTCTACATCCTTCGTAGAAATGAAAAAGGTTTTTCTGCACACACAGAATAGAGTAAAACTAGATAAAAATGAAAAAAAAAATTATAAATTCAAAATGAATCTGTATTATCCTATATTGTAAATTTGAAAACACAAGCAAAAAGTAGGAAAAATCGTAATTATAAGTAAAAAAAATAAAAATAATTTTTTTTGTACTTTATGTAAATGAAAAGTTTTGTAAAGCTTTTTCCCTCCAGAACTTTTTTTAAATATTTTTTGTACTATATTTACACTGCAAGTGTATAATATAAGTGAATGAAACATTATATACTCAGAGTGCCAAACGACTGTACTCTCGTAATTTTTTTAAATTTATATTATATATATATATATATATATATATATATATATATATATATATATATATATATATATATATATATATATATATATATATATATATATATATATATATATATATATATATATATATATATATATATATATATATATCATATAAATTTAAGTCATAATGACTTAAATTTATTGTTGTATTTTTTTGACTACATTTACAATAAAAAAAAATTAAAATTTTAATCGTGTGATTAAAATGACACAACAAAAACAAAAAAAATATGTAATGCTTTTCTGCAGTACGTCGACACAAGTTTGTATTAATTTTTTGTGTGCTTTTTTTTGGAAAATGAAACAAATTTGACATACAATTAACCTATCTCATGAAAAGCTTTATTTGAATTTTTTATGTATTTCCGTTGGATATAAAATGTAATAAAAAAAAATGTCTCGGTTAAAATAATAAAAATGTAGGTAGTATTATCATTATTATATAAATTATAATAATGATAATATTATTAATGTCATAATTTTAGCGGGAAATTAAATTTAAGTGATTGTAGCATTTGTTTTATATTTGATTTTTTAACTAAAATGAAAGTCAATATCACACGAGGTAATAATTTGAAAGTTCATAGTATTGGTTTGATTGATTTAGAGCTTTAAGCAGGATATCCCGGAATAGGGTAATGCTTACCCACCGTACGCACCCGTTTTTACATATAATTGTAAAAATAAGGCAAGATATTAGTTAAATTATTGAGGAAGACCCAGTTACAGACACCTTTGCGGCCAATAGTTAGTAAATTTTTGTGGAGTAGAGAAAGATAAGGTTTGTCAGTAAAGACAGAATAAGTCCAGTTTCCCGGTAGCCAATATTTAAACCATTGTTAGCATAAGATAATCACAATTTTACTGAACTACTCTGCATTTTGTCGTTTCTTATCAGCAACTTCAGTATGCCAGCAGTCAGCTGTAATCTGCAAAAGTTCTCTAAAACTAAATCTATTGATGAACTAATTGCTCTTAGCCATAAGCTGTAATAAATTGAATTAATTTTCATCAGAAATTATTAATTAAATAAATCGTAATATATTAATATCATAATAATATAATAATATAATTTCTGCAAGCCGAATATTCTTTGAAAATACTAACTAATATAAATTATAATTATAAAAAAATGGATTAAACATTACAAATCAATTGAATTAACCGTTTTATGACCAATATGTTATGTCATCGACGAAAATCTAATTTATATACACTTTATTTTACACAAAACTTTAAAATTAATAGAAATTAGATTTTAAAAAAATTGATTAAACATTACAAATAAATTGATTATCCGTTTTATGTCCTTCCCAGATATTTTCGGTGGTTCTCCTATTCCGTTTTAAATACGATGTAGGGTTAGTTATTATTATTAACAAGACCCTTACTTGGTGTGGACATTTAGCTGGTATAAGGCAAAGTATGTTTGGTATGCTAAAAAGTAATTTTTCTTCCTTTTGTAAATTTGATCATATTTCTCCTGATTCGAGTATAGTTTTAGGATGTAGGTTACCTAAGCAGCCTTTTTATTTGTTTGGGAAATTAGTTTTTGCATGGTTTCAACAGCAAAACAAAATTTGGAAGAACTTTTAAATTATTTTCTAATATTTCTTTAGAGTCAAGTGCTTTTTCTTTATCATATTCAAAAAGCAAGCACGAATTCCCCCATACTGTCAAATAAAAAAATTTCAAAACTTCAAAATAGTCAGTACTACTTTGGTCGCTCGTCTTGTTGGTAAAGATGTATTTTGACATTCATAATTGGGAGTTTGAGTTTGGAAATTTATCATGAAAAATGAATAAGTGATGAGGTCAATTTTGTGCAGTGCAAATCTTTAAATTTTGCATCAATCTCTTTTCCATACATTAAAAGGAAAAATTAAGTATAATATGTGGTGTGAAGGAAATAATTCCCTTTACCTTTTAGATACCAAAATTAGATTTAAACAATAAGGATTAGTGGATGGTGCAACTTTACATACAGCCCATTTAACATTGAAATGAACCAGTTGAAGAGCCTTATACTTTTTTTTTTAGGAAAACTTAAAGATAAAGCTTTAAGTCAACAAACCTGAAACACATGGGCCACTTACATAAAACTTTCGTTTTGAAATTATTTAAAAACCGGTAAAATTATTTAAAACCCGGTGAAAATGGCCGACTGAGTGATACAATTCTCAGGATGTAGACTCTGGGGGTCGTAATAAAATCAATACTTTTTTAAATGTTTGTCCCATCCATTTATTAATGGTAACACCAAAAAAGATAAGTACTTTAAAAAAAGGGAAAAAGATGGCTGCAATCTAAATAAATCCGAGAAATTTAAATTTGTGGGTTACTTGGAACCTGCTGAAATTTCACGAGAGTTGAACGGAGAGAGAGTTAACGGAGCCCGGGGTCGCTTTTAGGTTTGCTAATTAAAACCAGCCACGCTTTCTTCCAGTGCAAGCTGAACACATCCTCCAGCAAACAAGAATTAAATATTCTAAGTATTAAATCTGGGCCTTAGTGAACTATTTATTTTAACACCTCGCTGGAAATGCCATCTGGGCCAGGGGCCTTCTTCTCCAGGGCAGCTCTTCTATGGTGAAAATCAGGACATCTGGTTCTTGCTGGAAAAGACTTCCGCCCTCTCTGGGTGAATGTGGAAAGGAGTTCTTACTATTCTTTTTGTGGTGGTTGCATACCTTACGCGAATTGGCTTCTGGGCCCCAAGCTTCTGCGTGACGACCTTATATCCTTGTTCTGATGGGTCTCTATCAATGTTTACCACCAATTTCTTCCAGCAACGGACTTTGCTTTGGTTGATAGACCAACGAAATGGTCTTCTTGCTATTTGGTGGGTGGCTGATACTTGATTAGCTTTGGTCCGGTTTACCGTTCGTTGTGTCTTCCACCGAAGCATCATACATCTCTTCTGTAAATTTGTGATTTCTGGGGTCCACCAGTACGCGGATGGGTTTCCATGTCGAGGTTTCTTCCATGGCATGGATACCTCACAGGCCGAGTCGATAAGCCCCATTTTGGAAGAAACCAGTCCCTCCGCCGTTACTCTTTAATTCTCCACCTCTGCATGCGACACTCCTTTCGCAAGTTCTTCTGTGATTCGGGTTACATTTATCTTTCCCAGATTCCATCTGTCCTATTTACCCTGCTAGTTTAGCCGTGGTCTATTGCCCACCTCGAAAGTGATGTACTGGTGGTCGCTCCCGTAATAGTCTTCCATAACTCTCCATCTTTGAACGTGTCCTACACAAATCCTCGCACGCGGGGTATAATATAACGAGAGCAATACTTGGGCTTTTTCGCTGTTATTTGCTGTGAGTGGTCCTAACTGCAGAAGTACATCGCCTGATCTTGTCTGGTGGATAGCTCCCACCTCCGCGTCGAGTTCGTCCGGTTTTACCTTATTGCGGAATTCTTTAGCCACATTGGAGTACGATTGGTCTTCTACTCGTCTAAAAAGATGTGCTTTCGAACTTACTTTGCCACTTCACTTTTTCAGCTTTACTTCGGTTCCTGCTGTGGACATTTTAGTTCAAATCCGTTTTCGTACTTTTGATTTCCATTACCAAATTTTTACGCAACCGTTTTTCTTTTTTAGAGTCTTGTCTTTGCAACACTTCTGTTGACGAACCTTTCCTGATCATTTAAGGCCACTCTTTTGTTACTTCCCGTTGAGATCCGGGTTCTCATTTTTGTTGTTTGTTTGTTTAATATTAACTTCCATCTTTATTCCCATGAGTAGCAAGTGCAATATTGGTCACCTACGACAGAGCTCTGCTACTGTCGCTAAATTCAGACTTCATTTACTAACGAATAAGCATGCCGTTAGTCATGCAGTCATCTGTGTATATAGTACCACCTTAGCTTGGGTACCTAGCTTTGGGTCTTCCCCGAATATTTGATTTCCCTGGTACATGCCATATCTGGTGGTCTTTCCCTTGTCCACTACCTGGGGAGGCGCCCAATGGAGGAACTAGCAAACCCCACACGGGAATATAATAATATAATAATATAATAATATAATAATATAATAATATAATAATATAGTAATATAATAATATAATAATATAATAATATAATAATATAATAATATAATAATATAATAATATAATAATATAATAATATAATAATATAATAATATAATAATATAATAATATAATAATATAATAATATAATAATATAATAATATAATAATATAATAATATAATAATATAATAATATAATAATATAATAATATAATAATATAATAATATAATAATATAATAATATAATAATATAATTATATAATTATATAATAATATAATAATATAATTATATAATTATATAATAATATAATAATATAATAATATAATAATATAATAATATAATAATATAATAATATAATAATATAATAATATAATAATATAATAATATAATAATATAATAATATAATAATATAATAATATAATAATATAATAATATAATAATATAATAATATAATAATATAATAATATAATAATATAATAATATAATAATATAATAATATAATAATATAATAATATAATAATATAATAATATAATAATATAATAATATAATAATATAATAATATAATAATATAATAATATAATAATATAATAATATAATAATATAATAATATAATAATATAATAATATAATAATATAATAATATAATAATATAATAATATAATAATATAATAATATAATAATATAATAATATAATAATATAATAATATAATAATATAATAATATAATAATATAATAATATAATAATATAATAATATAATAATATAATAATATAATAATATAATAATATAATAATATAATAATATAATAATATAATAATATAATAATATAATAATATAATAATATAATAATATAATAATATAATAATATAATAATATAATAATATAATAATATAATAATATAATAATATAATAATATAATAATATAATAATATAATAATATAATAATATAATAATATAATAATATAATAATATAATAATATAATAATATAATAATATAATAATATAATAATATAATAATATAATAATATAATAATATAATAATATAATAATATAATAATATAATAATATAATAATATAATAATATAATAATATAATAATATAATAATATAATAATATAATAATTTAATAATATAATAATATAATAATATAATAATATAATAATATAATAATATAATAATATAATAATAATAACCACAAAACTCAAAAATCGATAAATATAGATAAATTGCAAATTTAAAAAAAAAATACCACCAACACCAAAATCAAATGAAACAACCGTTAAATTGACCAAATAATTTATTGAATTACACAAAAGTCTAATTTAATGAAATTTGTTAAGGTTTAAAATCAATAAAAACCACCGTTAAAATTACAAAATACGTCCAAACAGTTTATGCAGGTTAATACGTATTTAAATAAAATTTTCGTGTAATTAAATAACGAATTTTACTCTCTTACTGTATAACTTTCCCATCTTAGCGTTTATCTTATATAAATATCATAAAATGAGAAACCGCCCGCAAGTTTGACGACACAAAGAAAAATAAAATTCCTTTAATATTACGTTAATCGAAACAATGGAAATATAATTATCAGATTTGGTACACAAACAAATTTTTTGTAAGTAAAATATTTAATTTTATTCTCGTGTAATTAAGTTATATTCTTAAGTAGATTTTATTGTTAACGTTTTGGTTGAGAAATTGTAAACAATTAAAATTAACATTATATTGAAATTTATATGTTGATATTATGCATTTGTTACTAAAAAATATTTTGCAATATTCTTTAATCCTTATCGCCTAGATAGACAAATACACAGACAAATGTACTCAAAAATCGAAATGATAGGTGTTAGTAAACACCATAATATATGTATGAAAAGATATGTTATAATTTTTGAATTTTTCATTGAAGTTTTTCACATCTTTTTTTCTTGTCTTATATTAAATTAGATTTGGGATTAGTATCTTAAATATTGTTCGCTTCAAGTAAATAGGATTATGTAAATTATATTAAACAACGATCAAACCAAAAGTTAAAAAAAAACAACTCAAAAAGGTTAAAAATCTAAAAACCATTAAATTTTGGGGAAAATTTACCTTGGAAATTTGTTTATTTTGTTAAATGTTAGATATGAGATCTCCGACTTATAAATATATTACATTGTAACAATACGAATATGTATATTATAGTTTCTAGCTTTATCCTTACACATCACTAAATATAATAATTTTGTGTTTGAAAAAATATATTACATTTTCAATAACATGGGGTTTATTTACATTGTATCCATTCTACAAAAAGATAAACAAATTGTAAAAAAAAAAGTTTTCATTTTTAAAAAAAATAAAAATTTTTTGTTTTTATTTTGGTACTTTTGGATGAAAAATTATCTTAAACTCTTGCATGATGAATAAAAATAAAAGTTGAGTGAAAATTATTTTTATTTTATATCTTTTAATGTTTTTGAGGAGGAAAACAAAATGCTTGGAAAATTGATTTAATATACTGAATATATATATATATATATATATATATATATATATATATATATATATATATATATATATATATATATATATATATATATTATATACGAGTAGGTTTATATAGGATTATGATCATAGTATTATTTTTTCAGGTTTGAGCAGATATAGGTTTAATATTATCTAATATGTTATCTAGTAAGGTGATATTATTGCCTATTACCTTAATTGGGAAAAAAAGATTATATTAACACTATAATAACTAACTTGTTATAAATAATTGATGAACATGTTGATAGATGTGTATAATTTATTAGTACTATCTTTTATTTTAATGCAAATAGCTTGTAAGGAACAGATTATATCATATCTTTGTAAAAAATTGTTTGGTTTATTGTGTGGGAGGGAAAATCAAAACTTCTTGTCGCTGGTAATCATGTTTTGTATATATTACGGAACCGGTCTTTGTCGGTGACGATCGTTGCCTAGAACAATACAAAGACCAAGCTTCGGATAGAATCCAAAGGAGCCAGAATGTTGACTCGGTACAGACAAGTAATGGCCTGTAAATTCCGTTTTTTATCCGCAGTGTTTTACTGCGATCGTTAATAAAGATGAATACAACTATGACTGACCCTCTGATGGTATGGCAGATGATGTCGTAAAGTGGGTCTTTAAATTAACTGCAAAGTTTTGGAAGAGCTTCGACCCCAAAACAGAAGGCATAAATAATTCTATGATTATAACTAGCGTTCAAAAGGCCACAGTTAACTTTTAATTTTTTTTAAATTTTACCATTCGTCATTAGATGTCATTAAAACCTTACAATTATATTTAACGAGAAATTACATTTTACAATAGATGGCAGTAATAAACAATAATATTCTATTCCAACTCCGTATCACTGGATTTTCGAATAAATCCAACTAATATTTATTGTCCACAAATGAATTCTCAAAACTTTAACAACAATTTCCACTTTAACACCGTTAACTTTTTTTTAGCTTATACTTTTTCATAGATGTCTCTTTGTGTAACTGTATAAAATTCGTAACAATAAAAGGGAAAAATTGCCAAAAAGTTTTGTTTATTGTTTTGTTGGTGGTCATCATAAATATTTCCTTATTTTGCTTGTCGTATTTACTCATAAAACTAGCAATAAAGATCAATTTTAAATATCTGTTTAATAATTTTTAACATTTACCAATAGATGGCAGTGATAAACAACAACATGCTTTAACGGTTATTTATAAGCCATATAGAGGGTCTATATGCATTTCTACGAATTGTCATTATTTATTTAGAAATTGTGTTGCTTTGACTGCGAAATTCGTTTGAAATGACTCTGAAGCGCAGTCGCAATGTCAAGTATAATTTTAAAATCTGCCTATCTACCAGCGATTTTTGGCATTAGATTTAACGTTTGAATTAAACGGTTCTCCTGTATAACTAAACTGGAATTCGTTCAATATGTAAACAATTAATTCGATATAATATTCTGAAATTCTTCTACATAACTTCTTTTTCACCAATGCCTTAAACCATAAAACTACATTTAAAACCACATTTTTGCAATTTGCACAATTTTGCCGGGTCGATCTTCTCTTAGGACACATGTGGCAGTTTCCTTTTTACATGATTTTACTGCTTGCATCACGTTGTTCTATTATAGATGTAGATTCAACATTCTTTAAATACCATTTTTGGTAGTGAAATGTCACGTAATTTGCCAACTCTTAGAACGCCAACTAATTCCAGGCATAATGAATTGCTGAATGGATTATCCTCCACATATACTATATGTGCTGCTAAAGCTGCCTCATCCAAAATATTATAAATAAATACCAGTGGTCAGCGATTAGTCTTCTGTTTGCATGCGATTTCACCCACATTTTATCCATTTTGTCCACACTGTCCTTGGTTCTATTGTAATCTAGAATCATTATTGGTTTATTCGCTGACCCTTGTGTTTCGTTATCATAATGCATGGTGGATAAAAGCACCACAGCTTTGTTTTTTTTCTAGGGATTTAAGAACAATATTATGATATTGTTCAACAATCCAAAAATAGACGATTCGCCAAGTCTCGAGTTTTCCTTTTACGACTAGTAATTCTACTAGTACGAATCGCCGTATTTCCATTCTGGTCTATTTATTGTCCTTTTAATGGAGTCGCATCATTTGGCTCTTTTACATCAGATACTAGGTCATCTTAGTGTACCGGCATTAAAACACCGTCTTCTTGATTACCTGGGGTTTCTCTGTTGGATACATTTTTATCCTAGTAAAATAATAAAGCTCTAGTAAATGGTAAGGAACCATTGGAGCTTAAAGCTTTTGTTTTATTAAAACCATATATTTGTTCAAGTGTAAATTAAACATTTACTTTCAGTCCATGAAGTGATTGTGCTTGATAAACTAGTAAAGCTTTGACCTTAGAAGCTTTCAAAGCCTTGTATACTATCCTGTAAACTACTTTTAAAACTACTTTTAATGGTTTTGGGTATTGAATATGTTTGAAGCTTTTGGTAAGTATAAAAAATATAAAGTTTTATTTTTAACAACATTTTTGAGTTTCACGATTTTTATAAATTCGTCACTTAAGTTGTAAGCTTAAAGCCTTAAATAAACGACTATTGTTTTGTTTCAAAATCATTTCAAAAATTCAAACATGAGTTTTACTCTAATTAGCTTTCTGACTTGTGTAGGCAAATTGAAATTTACAAATCGTTTAACTATGAGCTTTTTACTATATCACAACTTAAAATATAACTTAATCAAATTATTTTGCGAAATCGGTTAGATAATTTACTCAGAGTTATTTTTAACTAAATTATTTAACAAATATAAAAAAAGCTATATTTAATTAAAAAAGGACTGTTTAAGCAAGCTTAAAAGTGTAAGCTTAATTTATCCAAATTTTACATTTCAGAAACCAGTTTTTTCAGATATCTAATTTCAAAAAGCTTGGAAGCTTGGTGTGAAGTTATTTCAGTTTTTTACTTCATATAATTTTAATTTTTAAGTTATTTAATTAAAGCTCTAATAGATTTTGTGTAACATTTATTTTGAAGTTAAAGCATAATAATAAAGAATTGAGCTTTAATATAGAGCTTTCAAGTCCTTTCGATTGATGTCACAAACAAACAAGAATATTTTCTAAAAATTTAAATCAAATATTGAATATGTTTAATCAAGCTTACCAAAAGTCAAAAAGCTCTACTTGCATCCTAAATAAAGTTTACATTTTTACTAAATGAATTAAAGTTCTTTTAATTTAAGCTTGAACCTTAGTTGAAAGGATAAATGTAAATGAGTTTAAACATTTTTAAAGCTTCAGAAAAAGCTATTTATTTAGTTGTTGGCTCAATTTCTAAGGAAAGCGAATTAGATTATCTTCTACCACAAGATTCTGAAATCGCCGTTTGAAGCTTAAAGCTTGTGTTATTTTATTAAAATAATATAATTGTTCTAATATATTCTAAATTAAAGTTCAAATTTTATCTAGAATTGGACACTAATTATAAGTCTATGTAGTGATTGAGCTTTGTAAACTAGTAAAGCTTTGATCTTTGTAGAAGCTTTTAAAACCTGTATCCTGATACTAAAAAATTGCTATAAACGTTATTTTAGCTTAAAGCCATTTAAAAATTTAAAGATTTAGAAAATTTTACTTTAACTTATTGGCAGTTAACTTACGTAAGCCAATTAAAAATATTAAATCGTTAAGCTTTAAGCTTTTTATATATAAACAGTTCAAATATAATTTAAAGCTGTATCTCAACAATTTGAAAAATAAGTAAAATTTTAACCTAAATTATTTATAAATAATAAAAAAAAAAATTCATTTAGTTAAAAATTTTTTGTTTAAGCTTAAAAATCCGTTGACCTTAAAAGTAAAAGCTTTAAAATTAGTCACAATTTCACATTGCAAAACCAACTTTTTTCAGAATATTCAAAACTTAAATTGATTTGAAGAGCTTACGAAAAGTCAGTAATTGGTTTTATTATTTAAACTCTATCAAAACTGATGATTCGTGTGAGATATCTAATTTAAAAAAGCTTGGAACTTTGGTGTGGAGTTATTTCGGTTTGTTTCTTCATTCAATTTTAATTTTTAAGTTAGTTAATTATAGCTCTATTTAAATAGATTTTTTGTAATGTTCATATTGAAGTTAAAGCATAATAATAAAGAATTGAGCTTTGATATAAAGCTTCCAAGTTCACTCTCAAACAACAATATTTTTTAAAAATTTAAATCAAATATTGAATAATGTTTATTCAAGTTTACACAAAAGTAAAAAAAGCTTTACTTGTATCCTAAATAAAGTTTACATTTTTACTAAATCTATTTAAGCTTTTTCTTTTTAAGCTTAAATCTTATTTGAAAGCCTAGACCAAACTTTGTAAATCAATTTAAACATTTTTAAAGCTTCAGAAAAAGCTTTTTATTTTGTTTTTGGCTCAACTTCTAAGGAACGCGAATTAGATTATTTTCTATCACAAGATAACTGAAATCTCTGTTTGAAGCTTAAAGCTTGTGTTATTTTATTAAATCAATATATTTGTTAAATTTTAAATGGAAGTTCAAAGTTAATCTAAATTGGACATTAATTATAAGTCTATTGTGAGCTTTGTAAACCAGTAAAGTTTTTCATCTTTAAAAAAGCTTTTAAAACCTTCTAGGTATTTAAAGCTTTATTCAAATCGAATAATGTTTTGCAACATTTATATTCAAGTTAAAGTATTAAAATAAAGCATGCCGATTTGAAATAAAGCTTTCATATTTGTTCGTTTGATATTGAAGCTTACAAAATGTCAAAAAGCTTCAACTATTTTTATCTCAAATAAAGTTTCTGCGTAGCACGAATTGATAAATATTACACTTGCAAAATATATTTTTATGTTAATAAATTTATTAAAGTTTTAAAAATCTCTTTCTACGTAAACTTTAAGCTAAGAACATAAGCTTTAAGCTTAAAAAACTTTTTAAGCTTAAAGCTTATGTTGTTTTATTAATGTCATAGATTTGTTAAAGTGTAAACAAAAGTTCAGTTAATACAACTTGAACATATATTTTAAGTTCACGAAGTTATCGACCTTCATAAACTAGTGAAGCTTTGACCTTTGATAACAAGCTTTTTAAGCTTGGTATTATATATTCTCCTGAAGTAATAAAACTACTTTAAATTATCTCGGGTATTGAATATTTTTGAAGCTGTTGGCAAGTAGAAAAAAATGTAGTTTTATTGTTAACAACATAATGTTTTTGATAGTCGACTTAAAGCTTTTAGCTTAAAGGTAAAAATATACACTTACTGCTTTGGTTTAAGTTATTATTATAAATTTTACTTTGACTAGCCACTTAATTGAAAAAGCGTTAAGCTTTGAGCTTTTCTATAATAATTTATAAGATAAAGTTGACATGTTGGAAGGTGCCACTGTTTTATCAGTGTATTGCTTTAAATTTAGCCACCAGCACAAAGAATGAGCTTACATTTTTTAATAACCTTTCCGAGATCACAGATATTGCTCAACATTTCTACTATGAAGCTACTGTATTTTTACACTGATCTATAGTTTTACTGGCATATGATAGTGCTGCGTAACCAAACAAGTTTCATCTATAACTATTTTAAAATTCATTTTTAATTTTTAGGTGCTTAAAAATTAATTGATCTTGATATAATTTTTAAATTGAAATATAGATCTAAAACATAGATATCATTTTTATGTATAGTAAAAAATGATATCTATGTTTAAAAACCGCACACTTAAGAAATATTATATATAAGCCCAATATCTGGATGTCTCGACCATATCTGCCCACAAATAAAATATTTTTCATTATATTTGTAATACGAGTAAATTTTATTTAAATATTGCTATATATAAGATGAAATATCATCTCCAAATCTTTCGTTACCTGTTCAATAGAAAACAAAACCCAAAAAGTTACCAAATAATAGAAAAAGGTATAAACTACACACAAACTACATTTTATAAAATCTTATCGAATTGCTTGATTTGATGTATAAACCTACAAATATATGTACCTAGGCAGTATCTTGTACGTTTATATATTGTGTCATGGGTAAGTTGAAAAGATGGGCGGAGAGGATAAATTAAATAAAAAGAAAATTTATATATCTATATATCTGTGGATTCGAGTACGCCTGTATATGTATATATATCCTTACATAATCGAGTATATATTGCAGGGCCTATAGTTATATAGTTAGAAATGAAGAAGAAACCACTTTTTTTTTTGTTTTTGTAGAAAGATTTTCTTCGTCATCTTATTTTTTCAGATCATAATATATGTACGTACGTCGTACATGTATATATGTATATTCAATTGTAATGAGGTTTTGTTATTAGATTTTGCATATTATACATAAACTATATATGATTATGTATATATAATATGTTATTTTATTATTTGTATAGTAAAACGGAAAGCACACACAAACAAAAAAAAAATTAAACTTAACAACATAAAGTTTACATAAATCTATTGTTTTCGAATTTATTTAGTTTGTCTGTTTGCAGTATATTATAGTTCCGTGGGGTTTTGTAGTATGAAAGCGTGAGGATCTATCCACCACTTCTTTTGTACTCTCGATTAAATTTCATTCGTATATATAAACCAAACAATGGAATATGTATTTAGATTTGGCAAAAAAACATAAAAACCCATAAAATTATAACGAATTTATTTAGACGTAAAATTTGCAGAGTGGAGTATAAGTAAGGGTGTATGTAAACGCGCCCGAATGGTTGTATTAGACGTGTTACATTAAATCGTAATACATCAACAAGAAAAAAGTTTAAATTTTTTTTTGATTTATATCACCCAGCTATAAAGAATTAAAAAAATATACATACAAAGCTTTTTAGAGCTTTTTTTTGTTCGTCGTACATCCAATACGGTTTTAAGAGTCCGTTGACCGACCAAAAAACTCGTTAAATTTTTTTTTTTAGACTAATTAAAATTTTTTATTTTGTTGGTAAACAAAAAAAAAATTTAAGTCTTATCTCGAATAAACTTTTTGTTTTATTTGAGTATACATATGTAAACAATAGGGTGAGCGGGGGTGGAAGACTCTTTATGGAGCTTCGATAAAATCAGGTAAAAGTTTTATTTAAACAAAAATAAAAATATTTTCTGTGTATCATTTCGGTTGTACTTAATTTAATTAGATCTGCACAAACATATATTATTTATGTATGTAGGTTTTGAATGTGCATACTATACATAATATCGATCATTCCACCTTGAAAGTTTGCCAAACAAAAAAATTTGTTACAAAAAAATAAATAATTTCATAAGTATGTTAAATGGATGCTGTATTATCCATGCCCAACCTAAAAACTATTCTGCCATATTATTATTGATCACCGATGCATTTTCATTTTTTTTTTTATATGTATAATATGTATTTATGTTTATGTATTATGTTGCAACCTAATTACAACCGTAAAGTAAATAATTTTTGCAGGTAACTATAGGATTATATACCGGGTGATTTTTTTAACCCGAAACTTTGAAATATTTTAAAACATAAGCACTCTACAAAAATATCTACAAAAATGCTCACTGATGCTAAGGAAGTGACCAAACAAGAGTTTAATCGCTTATTAAGGATAACAAAACTGTCAATTCATTTTTAAATAATTTATCTAATCCTCTTCAAATGATCGTACCGAGCTTTCAGGTTTAAGGTTTAATTGTCCTTAAATTTAATGCAGCTTTGTGATAAATACAAAGTGTTGCTGTCCATTCTAAGTATCGCTTTTAATCTACAAATTGTCGATAGTAGTTGGTTATATTACAATAAAATAGTTTGTTCAAAATGTTTGCAAACGCTTTTCCACCAGATCAATTCTAAGATAGAATAAAAAAATTGTACATCGCCTATCACTCCCTCGAATTCCACAGTTGAAGAATGTTTTCAACTCTTCCAGTCCACTTCAATAACAATATGCGATATTTGCATTAGAACAATCAAAAAACCCATAACATGCATGCAACTATCGATTTCGCCTATGGTTTTGCTACAATTTTGTAATTTGAACGTGAAAAATATTAATTTTTTGTTACAAATCCACTGTTGTATGATATTGTACCACTTTAGTGCTTGCAGTGACACCTTACGCACAATAGGACATTTAAAACATTAACTAAAAAAATAAATCAAAATAATAAAATTAAAAAGCACAAACACAGGCAAATAAAAATAAACAATAGACTAATCGACATTAAGCGACGCAACCCGAATATTTTTCACAAGCGCAAACCAAATGAAACTTAATTCAAGAAGATGTGAAAATGGAATTGTCTATTAATTATGGTCATTTAAAATTAAAATTAATTTAAAATTAATTTTTTGTGCAATTAAAAATGTGAGTGATTATAAAACTATTAAAAAGTGGATGTTAAATAGTAAAAAGTGAAACGTGTTTTTATATCGTAGTTTCAAGAAAAAATGTGTATCGTGTGAATTTTTTCGTTGTGTGCGTTTTGTGCTATATAAACTAATAAACCGGTGTAAATAGTGTCTGCAGAGTATTGGTGAATAACTGTTATTTTTGTAACACTGACGTATTTTGCAAGTTCCACGGTAAACAAATACAACCTTCGTGCTCTATAATTTTTTGCAAAGTTAATTTATATACATTGTAGTTTCTATCTAAAACGGGAATTTATTATTGGTGTATGTAAATATATGCACCAAAATCAGGGATGTGTAGCTACTTTATAGCGAGCCAATTTTGTTTATTATTTTTATTATTTTGTTTCATTACAATCTTCGTCCCATTAGCGTTTCATAATTTCTGGTCAGTTATTGTAAATTTGAAACAGCATCCTTACAATTCCACTAGGTTAAATTGATGTCATCACAATGACAAAAATGTTGATAAAATTTATTCTTGAAATTTAACAGAAAACTTTTATCAAGCTTTTATTTATAATTTTAAATTAACTATATCTCGTATGAAAGGCTAACAAAATCTTTTAATTTTTATCCTTTTAATGTTAAAGCTAAGGTTTTTAATATTATGTTTATATTTTTTTGTATATTCTACAAAACTTAAGTTAAAGCTTTAAAATTCAAAATTAATTTGAATTTTATACTAAGTAACCAAAACTTTATTTTGTTTGAATTTTATTTGGTTCCAAATTTAAATATATCGAGATTTTATTTAATTGAACAAAATAAATCTGAAAAGCTCATTTAGACATATCAAAATTTAAAACTTTTTTATTTCTTTATTTAAACTATAACAGCCTTAGTTTTTAAAATATACTGTTTTATGGTAACAATTTAAAAAGCAAAGCCAAATTTAATTCCAACTTTAATCAGCTTAGTTTAGAATATAATTTAATTTTTTTTAACTTTACGGTGTAAACCAACATTTTGAGTTCAAATTCCAAGATAAGATCGAAGTTATCGAAATTGCAACCATATCTTAGAATTTATTAAATATTTTTATTAAGGCTTTTATGCATCAAAAAGCCCTCATTTTCGTTTCATTATAACTAAATAGAAGTAAAATATTCAAAAAGTTTAGTTGGTCGTTTAAATTTCCGAACCAACATTAATCAGCTTTTCAATAACTATCTCGGAGTACCGCTATTTGAAAAGATTTTATAAATGGAAAGTACAGGTGTTGTGATCCAAACTAAAAAAACACATTTTACTGGTAAGCTTTTCTTATTAAACGTTTAAATGGTAAAGTTGTAAAGGATCAGTGTATTTTGATTATATTTTTACATAATTTACTCTCTATAAAGTTAATTTAATATTTTAAATTTTAAAGTTCTAAAATAACTAAAGCTTTCTATTTAAAAATATATGAATATTAGAACCAAATTAGCATAAAACGAGATAAAGCTAACGGATCTAAAAAAAAATTTAAAAGCTCATTTGGTCATCTCAAAATTAAAAATTTCTTTATTTCAACTAATAAAAGCAGTGGTTTCTATTAATTTTTATTGTGTATGTGAAGTGCTTTTAAAAGCACATATAAATCATTTAATTTCAGTAGCCGTGGTATCTAAAATATTTAGACAGCGTTTAAGAGAAACGGAGCTAGTGGTAAAATTTTGCTTTTGCGATCGATCAATTCGCCTTTCTTGAGTGCTCGTACTTTCATATTGAATGTCTCTCTCTCTGTACTGCCATGATCAAGAATGATTCGGCTATGGTTTCAAAATGTTTGCTGGACCCATTAACCGATTTGGTCCTTTCCACCACATCTTCAAATTGAGAAGAACTTGTGGGCTAATACCCCTCGATGCGATATCTGCACCGTTTTAGAATCTGTCCAGCGAACACTTGAAATTGATGGTTGTGGAAAATCTTTAAGATGAACTTGACTGAGGTTTTACTGAAATGCAAGCTCCACTTAATTCCAATCGTGGTGCGACTCGTATTTTAGCGATTATTAGAGCCTTTTTGAAATTGTCTATTGCCTCTTCAGACCGAATATAAGCCGTGGCAGCATACGCCGTTTTCAAGCCATCGCAGAAAACATGAATTTGCAGATTTTTTTCTGTAGATGCTATAGAAATGTACCGGGAAATTTGAATACCTTCAAGCATTCGCCAATTTAATTTAATGGCATCCCAGGTTTGACTAATATCAATTGGCATTTCGTCATCTCAACCAACCTTTCGTATCCACAGTTTCTGGAATAGGATCAAAAATTCTAGAAATTTCTGAGAGCAAATTTCGTTTAGAATGTGAGGTACTTGCAGTTATGTTGATTACAAATGAAAATACGTCTCGAACTGGATACCATAGTATCCCGAGAGTTTTCATTGTTGTGGTATCATCCTCTAAATCGTCTTTCAATGTAGGTCCTGCGAGAAGAATATCATTGAGTATTTTACCTGAGGAAGAATTGCTGGTTTCTTCGAACACAACTCGCAGCTTGATAGTTTTGCTGCTTCTCTTCAAAATAGCGTGGTGAGGAACTCTGCTTGCAATTTCGTTGGTTGCTACTTCTTCCATATAACCTAATGATGAGTATTCGTTCATGAACCATGAACCATTGACTGGGCATATGCTTGTCCTGTTAAACGATTTTATCCGGTTTGAGTAGGTCGAAGAAAATATCAGCACCGAATAAAATGGCTATTTCCCTTATGCTGCCCTGATCGGGATCCACCAACTCCAGTGATTGTAATACTTTTAAAGGTGAACTACGTGTGTTGACTCGGTGGAGAGTCAGTAATCATGGCAGGATATACGCGTTAATTGTCATGGTGTCGGACGTTGAGCATCTTGATGAAACGTTGATGCGCACTTGACTCTTAGTCCTAGTGGCATGAGAGTTAGTCAATCCAGTTACAGCGAACGATGAGTTAGTGCGACCGAGTTGCAGACGCTGAACTAACTGTTTGGTAAGATCAATTTGATTTGTATGCATTGACTTGGCTGATCGTGCTTGTATAAGTGTGTGATCCTATGTAAATGACCGAGATTGCGTGGATACTTGAGGGTGATTGAAAACCCCGGTCTTATTTGTTGAGTTTAACTGAGCAGAAGATTGTTGTTGATGATGAGATTCGTTGCTCTTATAAAAAAATGTATACTCATGTAGCAAGGTATGGTAACGCTTGTTACACATTCGACAATTAGTGGCATCTGGACACTGGTCAACTCCATGGCCCAGGGAAGACAATCAAAATAGATCAAAAAGATGATACAATTAAACTAAATTCCTGCGTATTTTGGCATTATAACAGCGGAACTTTATACATCGAAACAGCAAACGTCTCGGTGTTCTAATCAAATGCTTCTTAGATATATCTTCCAGAAGCTCGTTTAGTTTTAATTTACAAATCTGTGCCACATAATCCGCCCGAAATTGTGCCGTTGTTTTAATATCCAAGCTTTCCGTAATTTCAGGTCATTTGAGATCGAACAATGACCATTGTAACTTGGTAATTTGGTATCAAATTTTTTGGGCTTCCTTGAAATGGATATGATAGAATAACCGTTATTTTTTTTCCATTCGTTTTGGTTTTGTCATATATCAAAAAAGGTTAAACTTGTTACCGATTGACAGTATATTACCGTAATAGTGCATTTGTGTTACACATCTTCGTTGGTCATTGGAAATGTTGCTCAAAGTGGTTGGTGGTTTTTAATCGATCGATTGAAATTATATCAATTTTTTCTTTATTGTTAATCATTAATTGTTTTCTTAATCTTTTACTAACTTCGTATGGCCCTTCATACGGCGGTGAGGGACCTACTCTCGCTCCATCGCTTCGCATAATAACATATATACAAGACTTTAATTCATTTGGAACAAATACATCTTTTTGAATTTTAATTTGAGATGCGATTGGTTTTACATCGCTTTCCGTAATTTGTCTTTGATGAAACCGGATCATTACCGGATAGTTTGATTGTTAAGTTGCTATTATGATTTCGTCGAGAATACGTAAATTTTGTCGAACATATTCAATTCGTATTCAATTCATATTCAATTCATATTCAATTCATATTCAATTCATATTCAATCCATATTCAATTCATATTCAATTCATATTCAATTCATATTCAATTCATATTCAATTCATATTCAATTCATATTCAATTCATATTCAATTCATATTCAATTCATATTCAATTCATATTCAATTCATATTCAATTCATATTCAATTCATATTCAATTCATATTCAATTCATATTCAATTCATATTCAATTCATATTCAATTCATATTCAATTCATATTCAATTCATATTCAATTCATATTCAATTCATATTCAATTCATATTCAATTCATATTCAATTCATATTCAATTCATATTCAATTCATATTCAATTCATATTCAATTCATATTCAATTCATATTCAATTCATATTCAATTCATATTCAATTCATATTCAATTCATATTCAATTCATATTCAATTCATATTCAATTCATATTCAATTCATATTCAATTCATATTCAATTCATATTCAATTCATATTCAATTCATATTCAATTCATATTCAATTCATATTCAATTCATATTCAATTCATATTCAATTCATATTCAATTCATATTCAATTCATATTCAATTCATATTCAATTCATATTCAATTCATATTCAATTCATATTCAATTCATATTCAATTCATATTCAATTCATATTCAATTCATATTCAATTCATATTCAATTCATATTCAATTCATATTCAATTCATATTCAATTCATATTCAATTCATATTCAATTCATATTCAATTCATATTCAATTCATATTCAATTCATATTCAATTCATATTCAATTCATATTCAATTCATATTCAATTCATATTCAATTCATATTCAATTCATATTCAATTCATATTCAATTCATATTCAATTCATATTCAATTCATATTCAATTCATATTCAATTCATATTCAATTCATATTCAATTAACATTCAATTAAAAGCTTTAATTATATTGGTGGTCTTCATATCTGGGAGTAGCATAGCTTCGGGTCATCTGGTAAAACGATCTACGGTGTTTAAAATGTCTGTACAGACTTTTAAAAGTGGCAGTGGTCCAATCAATTCCATATGCATATGTTTAAACCTTTCGCTTACTAAAGCAATGTGTTGAAATTGTGTTTTGGCGTGTTACTTTTCCAGTTTGGCAACCAATACAATTTTTAACCCATCCGTTTATGTTACTGACCATCCGAGGCCAGAAATATTTATTTTGTAAAGTTTTTTTTGTTGATTTAGATTCACTATGAGATAAATTATGAAAATCATTAAACCTTTGTTTTCTAGATTCTAATGGGTTGTACAAATTGTCATAGTAGACGCATCGGTAGCTAACACACAAACCTAAATTAAAGTATGCAATGTTACTATCTATCAATTCTATTTTATATTGCAATGATTCTGTCTTTTGATGGTAATATGCCATCCTTTGAGACCTCGTGACTGAAAATATACAATTTCCTCACTCCAAATATGCATCGAATAATTTTCGAAGATGCGTTAGATGATCAATTTTGTTGCAACTTGCTACTAATATATCATCTACATAAACATAAAAAAATTCTAACCCTCGTGTCCATAAATCTTTGAAAGGATTGAACCGCATTGCGTAACCCATAAGGCATGCTAGTAAATTCGTGCATGCCAAATGGTGTAGTAATCGCTTTTTTAAAAGTTTTCTTCCTCCACTGGAATGTGATGGCAAAAATCATCGTGATTCTTTTTTTGGGTACGAGGTGTAATGGATAACTCGAATTTAATCAAAAAATTTGTCCCTATTATTGGACGTGTGACGTCAGCGATCGTTAAAAAATTGTGCGAACTCACACCGAAGAGCTAAATCAAAATTTAATAATTTTGTGCCAAATGTGCGTATATGACAACCATTAGTAGCTGTTAAGAAAGCTGAAAGAATTTTTGAAATAGTGGAAAAAAGAAAATATGGTACCATTGACACATCGTCACATTTTAAGTTGTTTTTTCTACAATTAACAATGAGACGACTTTGAAAGCAAGCAACATCCGTCGTTAAAATATCGGGCTAAGAATAACTTGAATCTTTTGGATTAACATTTTACAGCGTTGTCACCGAAAGTTAAATGATAGCAGTATAATTTATTATCTTTCGTAACGAAAAATGATTCTGTTTTCTGAAGGTCTTCACTAGGTGATGATCTCTGTCTGGAATGGTTAGGAATATTTTGGCTACGATTATTTTGATTACGATTATAATGAATTTATTCTTTCCGATTACAGATTTCACTGTAGTTTCGATCATTGCTAATATTTTAACGCATTTGATTCTGAATTGCTGCAACTGATCTTTGTAATTCATTAATAGAAAACAACAATGAGTTTTCCTACTTAATTGAAATGTTTCCGATAAAAACCTGAAAGTGTCTGATCATATAGTTGGTGTGAATCTTACAATTTTCCTAATCTCTGATTTTGAGATATGGATTTTCTTCGTATTATTTCATCTCTGAAAATTTCTCATTTATTATCTTCAGGTGGGCTGCATATTATATCCGCGATAGTTGGATGATATTGGTTTTATGACAAATACGTCATATAATCGCCGAAAATCTAATTTATGTACACTTTATTTGACATACAATTTTAAAATTAATATAAATTAGATTCTTACAACATTAGTTAAACATTACAAAGCAATTGATTTAACTGTTGTATGACTAATACTTCTAACTAAGTTTATGAATCGTATATGGCATAATAAACCGAATCTGAGGGTGTTAGTGAAGCTGGACTGATGAATATTTTACAAACATTTTAACAGTTTAGTATTCTGCAATATATCCATCAAAGTCTTCAATGTTTGTCAATTCATTTTGTGGTCGATGGATGTTTTTTATTCGGTTGAACACTTCCATTATTAATGGGAGCTCGTGACCAAATCATTTCCGGAAAACGTTGAACGTAAAAAGAGACAACATTTTTAAACTCCCACTAGTTTTTCAATAAACCAGGGCTTTGCAATTTTCTATTGTACAGTTAAATCTTCACTTTTAATAACAGCCTATAAAGGACTTACAATGAGTGACAACATTATCTAGACTCCAGCCAGCGTCTTCATAAACCGAAACCGTCACAATTATATTTTGTAATATTAAAACAATTTTTGTATGTAAAAATGGATTGTAAGTAAATCTGCAATATCTGTAAATCTGCATTCGTTCCATATTGGTATGAATCTTGTACTGTTCAAAAGTTTTGTAACTTTAGCATTGTAGTATGGTGTAAATGTTGGTTTTTTTTTGTTTAATATTTTTGAGATATTTGCATGTTTCAGAATAAAAAAAACACCCGATTTATATATATATATATATATATATATATATATATATATATATATATATATATATATATATAAATATATATATATATATATATATATATATATATATATATATATATATATATATATATATATATATATCAAAATAAACTAATTATTTGCTGCCACTTTTAATTTAGTTTAAATTTTGTTTCTGGGTAAAGTCAATAATAATTTTAGTAATAATAATTTTAAATTAGTTTATTGGGAAATATTATGTTATGATCATAGTTTAAAAGTACATTTTAAATATGGATTAAGAGGGGCAGTTTAGTTATGAAATAATTGTAGGTGTATGTGGTTTGTTTTGTAAATAAATAATATAGTTGGGTTATAGCTGACATATTTAACTAGATTTAATATTTTTTTTTGCATTAATAAATTTTAATTGAGTTTTAAGATATGGTTCTGAATTATTTGTGTATTTAAGGTTATTATTAAAATTAATTTAAAAGTACGAAACTTCAAAAGATTGATCTTTGCTTTTCAAAAGATGGATCTTTGACGTGTACATTTCATCTAAGTTTATCATGTCGATTTATCGGTGCATAATAATTAGTCATTAAGGAACGTCCATAAGTTCCAGTACTTGAAGGCACTGCACAAATTTATTTCGGCATATTCCAATCACATCGCTAACTAATTAGTTTCTGGGTTTTCAACAGACAATTACCGAAAAATGTGCCGTTAATACGTACAATATGCGTTACATTTCTTCATATGTCAACGGAGACACCACTCATCGCAAGGACCCAACTTAAATATATCGCTTAAGGTAGATGTCACCACGGAGAATTTAACTCTTGGAAAATCATCGGCACTATCTACAAATACTGTAGTAGTGCCAAAGTACTCATTATTGCCAACTGCTTTGGTAAAGGTGAAAGACACAATTGGGAAATTTTACTATTGCATGGCATTGCAGGTCTCAGGATCAGAGGCTTTATTATTTACCGAAGCTAACGTGAACAAACTTCAACTAATCCGCCACCACTGTATAAATCCCATTAGCGGGGTACCTTTAAATACCATTACCAAGGGTCGAAAAGCAGTTACTCTGGATCTTCTGGAACATCAGTGTCTCAATGTTAATATTCTTCTGGGAGCAAGTCACATCTTTAAGTTTCTACATTAAGGAAAAATTGCAGGATCCTCAGGAGGTGACTTGAAGTTTGGCTTTACGATGCACTTTACAAATTAAGTACAATTACGACAAAACATTACGTAGTTTTGGAAGCTAGAAGAGTTTCCATCTCAAGAGGTCCTAACACCTGACCAACAATAATTCGAAAACATTTATAACTCTACATACCAGAGATACAAATAATCAAAGTGTTGTAAGACTTCCTTTAGCGAATGACACCAATCGATTGGGGAGTTCAACTTAACAATCTAGTTCAAGGTTTAAAACTTTCGAATCAAATTATATCGTCAGGAAAATCTTCGAATTGCGTACACATCATTCATAGAAGAATATGAGGAGGTCGGCCATATGGCAGTAATTTAACCTGATACTTACGTCAAGTATTACTTACCAAACCATGCAGTAGTCAAGCCAACATTATCAAGCATTTATCGAGACATGACATTGGTAACCTATATGATGGAGCAAATGAACACAAAATGCTGAGTTCTTTGTTGTGATACACAAAAGGATACCTTCTAGTTCCATGTGATTAAGCTACTAGAACCAACGGCATTTATATAGACACCTGGGTGACTATACGAAAGAATCTGTAGCAATTAAAGAAAATCAACATTTCTCACTTAATAAATGTCACACCGCCAACGAGTAAATTTAACAGAATTACAGATGCAAGTAGCACTATTCACGCTGCAGCACTCTAAAAATCGATCTCGGTGCTTGCTAAAACTCACGAAGTTATTTTCTTTTCCTGTATATCGCGAAGAACACACTACAACCGTACATAAAGTCACGATAGATCAAGTTTTTGTTTCTTAATTTACAGGAGAAACTATATTTTATGCAAAATTATAAGAAACTGATAGATTGCACCAACTGTTCAGATTAGTTTAGCAAATTCGACTTCCCACTTTAAGATGACCAATCTTGAAAGAAAATTAATCAAAATTTCACCGTATTTAGATGACCTCAGCATATTGCGAGTAGAAGGGCGTCTCAAACATCCTACGTTGTTACCCCATCTGTCCCAAAAATCATTCTTGATCGTTGCAGTACGAAAGCTGGCAAGATAAGTTAAAAAGGGTGTAGAAAGAAGAAAGGGTGCCGACAACGATACCATCTACACACACTGCACTGAACATGAACCATATCGATTATTTATTACTTTTCGAGCTTTAGTTTCCCCTCAACTAATAATGTAATTTCTAGACTAAGCCAAAATATAATTTCTACTATACCAACACCCACGATAACTTTCCTCATTTTAAAGCTTTAAATCTAGTATTTGAAATTTAAGATAAAAATATTTATATTTACAACAATTTTTTATTAAATTTTTATTGATTTCCTTTTTTTTTCTTTCAATTCCAGGTAAGGAAAATATATATTTTGTTGGTTTAACAATAAACAGTCTTGTTGTATAAATTTATAAGATGATAGCAGGCACACGATAAGTATGTACAATTATTATTATATTTTGTTATTATTATTGATTAATAAAAAATCAATTATATACTTAAAACTCGTATTGTGCGATATATAAGTTTCATATTGTTACATATAGCCGCGGGGTGGAAAGCAGGAAATTGTCAACATAATTTTCCTGTTTAGTTAAAAAAAAATAAAAAATTTACTTTACTGTGTTTAATCTTGATTCGTATATAGTAAATAAACTACGAGTATTATCTATTATATTCTCGTAATAGAGCCAAATTGAAATATTGAATTTTGTAATAAAACCGATATAGTAAATAATAAAAAAATTTATCGTAATATACATCTTTTTGAGCAACTAATTTATTTATTTTACGATATACTGAAAATTTTATCGATATATTATATATTTTTTTTATTTATAAATTACCAGTTAGTTGTGTATAAATATTCAAATACATGAATAATATGTTTCCCAAACATTATTTTGCTGATTTTCAAAAATTGATATTGATTGACGTATGCTATATTGCAAATAATAAATTATGTGTTTATATTTATTTTACAATTTATTGTGTATTTTTTGTAAAATATTTTGTAAGTGTTGTAGTATACAGCTCAATTACTGGATCGATAACTTACTGTGTAACATATAGCTTTCAGAAATTGAAACTTTTATGATGAAATCGAGGTTTAATAAAGTTAGAGAGACTTGGGTGATTGACCTTTGATATATATATATATATTATATATATATATATATATATATATATATATATATATATATATGTATATATATTTATATATATATATATATATATATATATATATATATATATATATATATATATATATATATATATATATATACCACATTCAAATTCTTTAGATTTTATTGGTTTTAAGACTATAAAATCTAGTAAATTACATAAAAGCTAAATATAACTTAATTTAACCTTACAATGTATTCGTCATAATTTTTTTTTAAATTTTATAAAACTAAAACTAATTGAAAAAATACATTCAATCATACAAAACATTTTAATTTTTTTAAAATAATTTTTTTTGATAAAAGCACTATAATTGTTTCGCTCTTTTTTAATTTTTTATATAAGGTTTAAGTCAACTACGTAGTAAACATACTATCATCACAGATAATTATAACAGATGATCATCTTGTATTGCCATAATTTACACAAATAAAGTCATACTACGTAAATTAATGCAACCGAAATCGAACCAAACGAAAAATTGATGTACATATAAAAACGCATATTTTCATCCCTTTCTTCTTTTTGCGCAAAGCTATTTGATAATATAAAAAAAAAAATCAACGAAAAACATGAAAAATTGTTGCTTTATTTTTTCTGAAATAAAATAATCGTGTGCAAAAAAAATAGAAAAGGTCGAAAATATGCGTTTTTATATGTACATCAATTTTTCGTTTGGTTCGATTTCGGTTGCATTAATTTGCGTAGTATGAATTTACTTGTGTACATTTGAGCTATACAAGATGTTCGTCTGTTATAGTTACCTGTGCTATAATGACGAAAAAAAGCATAACCTTGCATAATTTAAAAAACAAAACGAAAAAAAAGAGACAAACAAGAGGAAGAAGATAAGAAAAATACAAATAGCGAAACGGACAGAGACAACAATATGACCTAGAAAAATAAAATAAAAGTTTCAAACATCAGCGAACAATAAAAACAAAAACCAACATATTCGATCAACAATGTATACTCGTAGTATTTCTTTCCAAGTATATCTTGACATTATCTATAAATATATCATGATTCGATGCATGTAGGTATTGTGACAAAGCTTATGAGTTTCGAACTTAATGTTTTCAGTCTTAATTGTTTAGCATCTTTTTTATGTTGTTTAAAGTGAGTCCACAACATTCTTTTTATTTTTCTAAAGCTTTGTAAATGTTGGTATCAAGTAACATCATCTCCATCTTGGTTACATAGTTAGATCATGTGACAACAACGGTTGAATTATCTTTGCCTGCTCTTGTTCACTTTCAGCGAAAAGTTCACGAAAAGTGCACTTTCGATGTCAGCAATGATTTTAACGTAGGGGACTGATATTTTGGAGATCGGAAGGCAATAATTTTCTCCTAATTCAAAAATATTGCACAATTTTTGGGAAGTACTGTTTCTTATTAATTGACTATAGCCATTGACTGTTGATATCAGCTGTGGAGGAGGGTGTGTTATAGTTTTATGCATTTTCATTATCTTCTTGAACTGAATAGGCATTAAACTAATAAAATCAAAAGAATTCGAATTTAAATTACAATCAGCCTAATAACCACTTTTTCATATATATATATATATATATATATATATATATATATATATATATGTATATATATATATATATATATATATATATATATATATATATATATATATATACATGTATATATATATATATATATATATATATATATATATATATATATATATATATATATATATATATATATATATATATATATATATATATATATATATATGTATAATAAATACATAAATTAATGAATGGGACATACATAGTATATAGAATAACAGGGTGATCCTCAATTATTATTTCTCAATAAATCCCACTCGCCCGTGAAGATGATACTCCATCTCCATTACCTTCTAGCTCTCAGGCGTCTTTTTTTTCTGTTGCTTCACAATCATCAGCTGTTGTTTCACAATAATATGGCTTTATTAACTCAGCACTTGTAGTAGTAATTTGTGATCCTTCCGTCTACGATACTTTCTTGTAGTAGTGGTCTCGATCCTTTACCTTAGGTACTTCATACGGACCAAGGAACTTGGGATATATTTTGATCCTTCACTAAATTGTGTTTTTTTGATTACCACCCAATATTTCCGCTTTGCATTTTTTCGTAAGTCCACTCGCTCATTGTCAAACCAAAGTGCTGCGTCTTATTCTAAAATTTCCTGAATTATTATTTCTTCAGGACACCTCATATTTACACCCGTAAGTAATTTAAATGGGCTTACGCCAATGCTGGTTTGCTATTTAAATTTTAAATAAAATTCTATTAGTGAATATATAATGATTATGCGGGCCTGATTTTAAGAGCTTCAATATCGCTTTTAGATGTTCATCATCTTTCTGTTCAGCCTTTATTCTTGCTTTTAACTTCTTCCTGAGTAAAACGACCTATTGCGTAATGCATTCACGTATTGCATTTGTTGATATAGACGGTGCTCTTGTTTATAATTAAATCCCTGGAACTGCGCAGTGCTCATCCTGCAATTCTTGACGGTACTTAATTCTAACCCGACCTTGCACGCGTCCATGTGGAGCTATGTCTTAATATGTGCTTAAGCTGGGTAAAGGAATTCTTCTGTGCTGCTCCGAACTTAAACATCATATCCTTTATCAGAAAATCAGAGAGAGGTTTTGCATATATAGCACAGTTTTTGACAAATTTGCAAAAATATCCCGTAAGGCCTAAAAACGACTGGAGTTTTTGGAAAGTATTCGGTACTGGAAACTTTAGTATGACCTCCTTCTTACTTTTACATGACCGGAGCCATCCACCTTCAATTTTGTACCTTAAGTATGCAGGACCAGGAATACACAAACTGACATTTGGATCAATTCATCTGAAGTCCATGCTTTTCAACCAGCTTCAACACAATTTCCAATCGTGTAATTGCTTCCTTTTCGTTTCTCGCTGGGGTTACTAGGTCATCCATATAAATACACATTTTCCTCACCGCACTTAATGGTTTAAATACTTTGATGATTTTTTTATCGATTTTTCAGTAATCTATACGGAGTGCCTTGGAACCGTCTTTCTTATTTGCCAAAACTATTAGACTAGCAAATTCTGAGTTACTAAGGCTTGATATGCCTTCTTCTAGCCATTTTCGCACCTTTTTGTCAACCATAGCGTTTTGCAGCGGCAAAAGTCGCTAGGTTTTGGTATGTATGCTTGGTTTTGGTATAATTATAAGCTTAAGTCATTGTTGATTTTAACTTTTAGCTCTTGTAAAGATATTTACAGGTTTTATAATTTGGCTGTCAATTTTTTAACTATTGCTATTTTTTCAACTGCGGTTGGTCTTGGGAGAAGTCTGAATATATCTCCAAAATATAAAATCATTTTTTACTTTTGCGTTTTGTCTGTTTATATTTTTTATTGCTTTCCAGAGTCGTCCGAAAGATGATTTTTTGATCAAAATGATTTCGAACCAATTGTGTTTGTTGGAAGTAAATTTCCAACATTTTCCACTTTTGTTGAAGCGTTAAGTGACTCATTTCTTCAATTAGATATATTATACTGAGTTCCTGTCAAACAAAGAATGACATTAGTGTTGTCAGAGCCAAAATAACTTATATTTCAAATCAGAACCGGCTATTGGGACACTCTTTATATTAAAAATATCAAGTTTATCTTTAAGTCGATTAATTTTGTTTTTTTAGCAAATAACAAGTATTCTCTTTCTTTGGTTATGTTTTTCTCTTTCTTTGGTTAAGTCTCTTTCTTTGGTTATGGAAAAATTATGCAATTGCAGATTCAGAGACACTTTAAACGGTTTGAGTTTCTTTGTAAATTTCAATCAGGTTTTAAACTAGGTCATAACACTGCAATGGCATATTGTTGATACTACAATGGCATATTGTTTATGATCTATTGGCTATGTTAGAACAAGGAGAAGTCATTTGTTATTTTGGTTTTGTTGGATGTTTATGATTTTTTGCCATTACAGAATAAATTTAAAGAATGCAGGTTTTCTTTATAATTTTAAAAATATTAGGTCTAAATTATTATTGTGTGAATAACTCAAATATTTCTGTACATTGCTGTTTATGAAAATAAAAAATTAAAATAATTTCACAAAAATGTAAGTTAATTAAATAATTAAAAATAGAATAAATTTTGTTTTATTTTTAATAAAAATGTAGGCAACATTTCTATATACTCCCGCTCTTATATTGTTTCTATATTAAGCACAATAAATCCTACGTGTGTTACTAAGTAACACAATGATTATGTGTTTGTATACTTAGTAGGAGGATTCATCATATTTTAAAGTCTTTTAAAATATTTAAAATATTAAAAATTTTGTTAATTCAACACACTCAAGATTTCTTGACTTTAAACATCAATAAACTTACTTTAAATATTTGTTTATCATTTTTTACACCACTGCACTCTTAATACACACAAAATTTGAAAATATATATGTATTACAATTTAAAAAAAAATATTTAGCACGAAAATTGAATGAAATAACTGTTAAACAGACAAAGAACGTCTTATTGACTTAAAAATAATTAAATTGAAACAAAATATATACTAGGTACTAAAAACATGATCCGTTGTTAATATGTGCTTTAAGCATACATTTATATATAATATTGTAATGACAACAGACACATGATTTCTCCAATCGCAGTTTTAATGATTACTACGCGAACGAGACCATCCTCCCCAGGATGTGTATCAATTATCTTATCCAATTTCCATTTGAGCGACGGAATATCATTTTCTTTTATAAAGACGATTGTGCCAATTTCAATATTTGGCACGTTATTTGTCCAATGATGTCGATATTTAAGATCTTGGATGTATTCCTTGGACCAACGGGACCAAAAGTATTGAAATTTTTGAAATTAGTATGATAATCTAAGTTTGGGTTTAACGATCCTAATTCCGGTATTGGTTAAAGTGGCCGACCAATAAATGTCCTGGAGTAGGTACCTTAATAGCATCTTCGGTAGATATGGGAACCACTAGTCGAGATTTAAATACAGCTTCGACTTGTTTAACTAGAGTACTGAGTTCCACATATGTTAGCTTGGCACTTACTGTTATACAGTGGAGATCTTATCTCGTTGACATAAGTAGAAGTTCGCATTTTAGGCCGGAACCTTGCAGTAGTTCAAATGGCTTGTACAAATCTGAGTTACCACCGACAAAATTGGTGCCATTATCAGATATTTTTCTCTGGCGCTGCCATAAATGATGCCGTTAAAAGTGACGATGCCAGCTGTAGGTGAACAGTTTTTATTGCAAAGGAGGCGAAAACGGCCAGGTAAGTCCTTGTCGAAACTCATCCCTTTTTTTAGAAGTGCATATAAAATGGCCCGCAGTAGTCAACACTTACGCAACTGAAAGAAAATATTTGGTTAACACTTTCAGGCGGGAGGTCACCCATTTTTTGTTGTAATAATATTTATCTTGCTCGAGTACAGCTTACACATCGGTTAAGATCCTTTTGAGCTAAGTGACGCTAATTTATTGGCCAATAAATTAGCCAAGGGCTTCTGGCAGTCAACTACATCGTATGACTGCCAGAAGCCCTTGAGGACCAACATGAGTTCTATGAGTAAATAAAAAGACTGCTTCTGTAAAAAAGTGTGTGAGTGAAAGCACTGCGGGATGCTTCGATGTGTAAGATATTGAAGAAAATCTTAACCGACCACCTACCCGAATAACCTTATCATCAATCATCCATCCATAATGATAACGACTTCAATTTGGGACCACGAACGATAATTGAAGAATTTTTAAGACCTTTATATTCACATGAAAATGATTTTCTTAGCACCAATCGAATAACCGCTTGAAAACCATCTACAGCTTCTGAAGAAGAAGAAATCGGGCATGTACAATGAGCAGCAGGTTTTCGCGAATTGTGTATGAACCATAAAACGTAGCCCATGGCATTTTGTATAGTAAGAAAATAACCCTTAGCATGGATACACATTAACAGTTCTTCTGATTCGTCCAATTGTGTTGACTGGATTGAACTTACAATTAACAATTTCAAAGGGTTTCGTTGCTCAAAAATCTCGACATCATCTAATGGTAAGAATACTTGAGACCAAGACTCGTCAAATGATTGCAAAAAAACTTAGACTTTACCACCACAGTTCAGAACTAATTAATTGATCTGGTAATAAGCCGCGGGATATTGGGTTAGCTGGATTGTACTTGGGTTTGACGTAACGTTAGCTCTTTGTTGCAACTAAAGATTGAATACTTGAAACACGATTGGAAACGAAAGTTTTCCACCGATTAGACGAGGCGTTCAACCAATGCAAGATAATCATGGAGTCCGTCCAGAAGAAACAGATATCTCTCGAAGACGTGTGTAGATCCATAGGTAAACTTTCATCCCAATTTAGATTAATTTGCCATAATTGTTGCAGAAACATTTTTCATAATACTACATCCCGTGATATCAATCCAATTGGGTCAAAAATTTTAGCTATTTCAGAAATAACTGTATGTTTTGTTAATCTCTCGGAGAACCTTTGCTAAGGTTAATCATTTAAGATGGATCATTTGAGCACCATTTTCAGAGTGGCATCCCAGCAGATTGTAGTATGAACGAGACTTTTTCCTTGATATCGAGAAGTTCTTCCTTTGAATTAGATCCGCTCTGATGATCGTCAACATACATATCATTCCTAATTGTAGAGCTTACCGCTGGATATTCTGATTCATGATTTAGTGCCAAATGAAGAAGACAGCGAGTAGCTAGAAACAAAGCAGGAGTTGTACCGTATGTAACAGTGTTAAGATGGTACGTGAGCATGGGATCATTCGAATCAAATCGCCAATAAACATATTGAAATCTTTTATCATCGGGGTAAACATCAACGTGGCGATATCATTAACCGGGTTCCATCAATTATGACCCTTAATTTGGTCGATGTTGAGTCACGTTTAAGCACGCAATGGTGCGGAAGATAATATGATTTGACCAAGCTGTAGCTCAAA
Source organism: Tipula confusa (assembly GCA_963556175.1). Taxonomy (NCBI): domain Eukaryota; kingdom Metazoa; phylum Arthropoda; class Insecta; order Diptera; family Tipulidae; genus Tipula; species Tipula confusa. Next base: position 200,688,161 of record OY744475.1, read on the forward strand.
AAATAGTTCAGCGCCAATGAGTAAATAAATTTATTGTGGTGAATAAAATCTTGGGGTCAGCGAGCGAAATGTTAGATGGAATCAACCATTTGGATGAATCTTGCTGTTTAGTTGGCTGATAATCGCCAATACCTTGGATTTGAGAAAAAAAAATTCTCTACTTTTAGACCCAATTTTGATGCTAGCGATTTTATTATTACATAATAATGCGATTTTATTATTACATAATTGCATGGAGTCAGAGTGTCAGAATCCAGCATTGCTCTTGCAATGAAAGTATGGTTGTTGATATCAGATATTTGAACGAGAGCTGTAGCTAGCTAAAAATACTTTAAAGTTTTGCTATAAAAAGTTAATGAAGCGTCTAGAATGGGTCCAGGCCCCGGTGGTGAAGATCCAACAAGGTTGGTTAATTGTGTTTTACCCATTGGCAAACTTTGAGCTTTTGAATGAGAGTATGATAGTAGCCCTTGCAGATACGACAACGATCTTCAACAGTATAATTTGTAATTAGATGACTAGATCTATTAGGAGACTTTGACTAGTTTGAATAATTGATCGCTGGGTAGAGATTATTGCCCTAATTGAATGCTGATAAGATGAGCTATTGATTTTCGGTCCTTCTAACTTATAACTTTTTTCTTTATAAATTTCGAAATGTCTTCGAACGAAGAAATAGCATTTACTGGACTTTCTCCTTCTACCTTATAGTTTCCGAATCAAATTTGGAAACCATTAGATTGGTGATAAAATCATCCCAGTGCACTGAAGAACGACCAAGAAACTTTAGAGATCGAAGATGTGAATGAAATTCATTGAGAAGTTCAAGAAATAATATTTCTCTAGCTTCGCTGTAATTTATACAGCAATGAATTTTAAATTCTCGAATGGCTTAGCACTAGAACCGGAAATTATGTAAAGTCCTTCAACCTAGAGTTTTTGTGAATATGCGTATCAAAAGATTCGATAAAACTTCGAAATTTGGTAGAATCGCCATAAAATAAGTCAAACGTCAATTCTGGCAATTTTGGAAAAAATCCAAGATCATCGATTGGCTTAACAGACGTTTTTTTATTTGTTTTTAAATTCTTCCAGTTCATCCTCTAACAAAGGTATCAGTTTAAAATAATATTGATAGCTCAAATGTAGTATGATATTCGAGAAATTGGGTATATTAGGATACTAGATTATTACGATGCAATTGTGTTTGAGAAGCAGTAGCCATTGCCAAATCATGACTAAACAATTCATCTAGTTCACTAATTAACTTCAATAGCCTAAATGTCATATATTTATACTAAATGTTGATGATAGAATGTCGTCAACATTTAGTATAAATAGATGACATTTAGGCGATTATACATATAAAAATATTTTGATTATTTTAAAATGATACCACTAGCGACATCTAGCACGTCAAAGGTAGTACTATATGTATTTATACTATGCATGTATTTATAATTTTTCTAGAAGTTCAAACATTGAAAGATGTTAACGATCAACAACTAACGATTATTTGTATGATTCACGTTACAGTTTTCCACAAATTGAGGCCTGCAAATGAAAAGGAGATTTCTGAAATATTACCCATTTTTTGTCCTTATACATTCTGCTGCTGCTTTTTATGGTATGCTTTTTGTGAGCCATATTTTTACAAACTCTAATAGTTTTTGAATGCTTTTGGATAAATATACTAAAATTGTTTTTCCCTTTAATTTGAAAAGATAAACTCTAGGGTAACCTTTTTATGGAATTTTTATCGAACTTAAGATCCCGTCTTAAACACTTTGAGTCTACAAAACTTTATGTATTTAACACTTTTATATATAAATTTACATCGTAAATAGTTTTAAAATTAATAGTCACATAAAAAATATTTGGTTAAATGTTTTCTAAATTTAAATGTCCTTAAATAACATTACGCTTGGGATTTTTCCCAAGTTTATATTTATCTGTCAGTTAACTTTATTGAAATTGTATTTTAATGCACAACATTTTATATAAAGTGAATTTCTTGCTAATGACTAAACAAAATATCAACTTTTATTTTGTAACAACTTGAATCAAATTTTGTATTCCGATTCAAATAAAAAGAACAAGTAAATAATTTTGTACTTGCGTAGACTTACACATTTTGTGAGAATAAATTCCGCCAGTAATATAATCTTCATTGCCAACAAACATTATGGATATTGACAATGTTCTCTTCAAAATCATACAACAAAAATAAAATAAAGTTCCAGATGTTTTTTTTTTTGCGTCTATATCGAACATATTTTATTCCACCCATATATACTTAAAAAAAAAAAAATTATGATTAAGATGAAAACTTGAACAACTTTAAGAAAATCAAAATTTCTCTAACACACAAAAAGCACAAAACAAAAAGTACAAACAGAGCACACACAAAAATGGTTTTTATTCAATTAATTAAAAGTTAAGTTTATCAAGAAGTTCTTCGGAAATGTTTTTGCCTATATACCATACGGTAAATATATCCAGCATACGCGGGAGACGTGTACATATATTATATCTATAAAAGCGTTATTTCATAAATCATTTTTTTTTTCATTATTTGCAACATATGCAAACTGAGTGTTTCCCTCATATACAATAAGTTAACCGCATTAAAGTTGCTTTAATCTTATGTAAAGGTACATGTCGTTTATTAAGTTCCATATTTTTGTGTGAAACCATTTTTGAAATTGAAAAATAAAAAAATAAAAAAATTAGAAACAATTATGAAGAAAGGAAAACGAACAACAACACAACAAAAAATAAAATAAAGGAAAATTGGTATTTTGTTCTCGATACGATGCGCATGTCAGCATCCATTGCTGGATGTTGGATGCTGTGTATTACATTTTGTCCTGATCGTTGTCTAGGTAACATACTATATCGTATCTTCGGGTGTATATATATATATATATATATATATATATATATATATATATATATATATATATATATATATATATATATATATATATATATATATATATATATATATATATATATATATATATAATCAGATTTCTCTCTCGTTCGTTCGGAAATTTTTTTATGTATTTGTGTGACAGTGTGCGGGAGAAAAATCTTTCATTTTCGGGATACATGCACAGTCGTATCGTATCGTGTCTCGAACATATCTATGTACTAAATGAAAACTAATTTTTCGGGAAAATTAGTTAGTACAACGCGAGCCCTTAACCAGTTAGGGTACAAATAATACAATTCAATAAAAAAATACATTTTTATTAAAATCAAAGTTTTTAAATAAAATTTAAAAACAAATAGTTTTAATTAAATTTGTATATAATTCAAATTAAATTATGTAAATTAATTTTGGATTTTTTATTTTTTTTTTAAATAATTAAATAAATTAATAGAAAAAAGTTTAAGTTTTCCATATAAATATATTATATATTTAATAAATAAATAGTTAACAAAAAAAAGTTTAAATCTAATATAAAATATTATTTTTTATTAGTGTGTTAAAAAAAAAATTAAATAAATAATTTAAAATTAAGTGTTATTTAGTAAATAAATAAATTAAAAATTTAAATATAAAATGTAAAGTTACCCCCACACGCTACCCTTGATAACGACCAAAAAAATAAAAATCCTTCGGATTATTTTCTTTGCAGACATATAATGCGCATAATATAACTGTTTTTTGTTGCCCGTGTGTGCTTGTTTGTGTGTATGTGTCCGTTTGTGTTGTGTTGTTGGTTAACTTTTCCAAATTTGTCATGAATTAAGTTTCTATCAATATTTATTTAGCCCACATTGCACCCACGTACAATAATAATTTTTAATTCGCGGTTACCACACACACAAACATACGTTATATTATGTGCTTTTATATCATTAATTTATTCTATATATGCGAAGAGCTTTCATCCGCACACTTATTGTTTCTTAATGATTTGTTGCTTTTTGTTTAACCATTTTTTTCTATTTTCAAGTCTTATTCAAAAATTCATCAAGTCGCGCCTTTTGTAAAAAGCTCGTTAGTAACACAACAAAGTAAATATATAAAAAAAAATATAACGAAAAGTTTAAATTAATAAAACTAAAAAAATATATATTTTTATTCTAAATAAATTATTTTTTTTTATGAAAGTAAAAAAATAAGAAAGTAATGCGCAAACTTTATTGTTGTTTTTGTTATTTTTAAATTAAAAAAAAAAAAAAAAAGTAATCGTCTTAAGAAGAAGAAAAAGTGCTTTTGTAATCATGAGTGATGTATGAAGAGTGATTATAATAAATATTTATATTTTTAATTAAAATACAAAAAAAAATTAATAAAATTAAATGTGTAATAATTATTTATGATATTTTTTGCCACACTGTGGTGAATTTAGTGAAAGTTTGTGGTGAATAAAAATAAAATAAATTATTACAAAAAAAAAAAAAAAGTTTTAAGAAAAAATAAATATTCAAGTGTTTAGTAAAATTTTGTAATTATTTTTTTTGTTGAAAAGTTGAGTTAAAAAATTTAAACAATTTATTCAAGACAACCATCCCCACCACCTCCACACCGTTTACAATGTTCTGGTAGCCAAGAAAGTTTTGCCGTGGATCATTTCTGCGGCAATAGTGGTGGTACATGGCCGATACCAAATTGTGGTGGGCCAATGTGTCATCATGGTCCCGGGCCTGGGCCACCCATTGGTCTAAATGCGGGACAGGGTGGTGGTATGATGGGCCCTGGTGGTGGTGGATCCAACACACAACAATCAATGCATGCGGGACAAGCAAGTGTAAGTGGTGGCCTACCACATCCGCCACCGCTATGTAATCCATGTAGTTCAAATAGTTTTAATTCTGTGCCAATTCCGGGACCATCGCGATGGGGACCGAGATCAACGTGCCCGGTACATAGCCCATTTCGAGTTCGAATGCCTAATGGATCGATATGCTCCGGACAGCAGGTACATAAATCATTTTATCTACAGTACTAATTTATTTTCTAAGATTTAATATTATCAAAAAAAAAAAAAAAAAAAAAAAAAAAAAAATTAAACGAAAATGTCTATCAATAAACCTATTTCCACCCTTCTCATAGGAATTTTATCCAGCTGCGTCTGATGTTGTACACCAGGTAGGAGGACATTAAATACAAATACAACATAATAATATTTTTTTTTTTGGTAAATTTATTCACAAAATATTCTTTAATATTCCCGCCCTAATATCCAGGATATACCTTAATATTTTCTTAAAAGCTTTTATACCGGAAACAGTGATTTTCCTCCCAAAAAATTAGGAAAAACCATTAAACAAAAAAAAAACTATTAATTATGATTTATGTACATTTCGTAATTTAATGCTTTCTGTTTAACGTGGCTTAGGTTGTGATAGGGTTAGGGTTTAATTTTTTGAATACGACATAAGTTAAACTTTTTTTAAATTACAATTCGTTACAACTTGGGAACACAATTTATTATTGGGGTAAATTTTACAACTTTTGTATAATGCATATTTCAGAACCAGAAGTTATTTGTGAAAATATATTATTTGGAAACTTTTGACATTTTATAATGTTATTTCACATATATACAAAATTTAATTTTAAAAGTCCGTGACGGAACATAATGATGTTAAATTTAAAGTTTTAGAAAATATTTGAAAATTCTCAGAAGGTTTAGAAATAACATATTTCTGTTTTTGTGAAGTCAGTAACATATTTTAATAAAAAGCTTTCATCATACAGACTCTTGGAAGTTTATTTATTAATTTGTCAACTTAAATAACTTAAAGCTGTATCGATATGTTTTTAAATATATTTAATAAAAAGCTTTTTTTAATTATTATTTTCAAAAATAGCTTTTTAAAATATTTAAGTTTAAAATGAATCTAAGTTTATGGTAAATTTCAATCAATTAAGCTTTCATATATTCAATTAGTTTATCACAATCAGCAAGCTCATTGAATGGTTGAGCTTTCGTTTTTATTTAAGTAAACAAATGACTTAATTTAATATATTTTTAATGGTTCCTAACATTTGCAATACAGTTTAGAGTAAAAAGCTTCTTAAGTATTATGTTCGAAAATAATATTTTTGAAAGTTTTATTTGTTTAAATTTGAGTTTTCAGTTGAAACTTTATTTTGCCTCGTTAGACATATCGGTTAAAAAAATTATTTTAAATTTCAACTATTCTAAACAAATTTATCAGAGAAAAGCTCTTATAATAAAAATGGTGTAATTTGTTAAGTAGTAAATTTTTTTTCTAATTTTTTTCAAGGTTGTTAATATTACTTAACCTTTCACAATAATTCAGAGTACAAAGCATTTTTTCTTATCCAAAAGCTTTTGTGCTTTTAAACTAGATAATTTTTAAAGCTTTAAAAGCTTCAGTTCGCTTTATTATCAGAATTGTCATTAAAAAATATTTAACATTTCAAAATATGTAGCTAAAAGTCGATATAAATAAGCTTATGTTTTTTAAAAAAACTAAAGCTTTTTTGGAACTTTTACAAACTAAAGTTTCTCTATTGATGTTTTTATTTACTTCTTTACAAGATATGGTTAACACATTTTTTAAATAACCAATATTGTTTTGAGAGCTTTTAATGGACATCGAAATAATTTAAAATTTTCAACTAATCTTAAAAAAGAGTTAATTAAAACGAATCTTTTAGAAATATGCATGTCGAAATAAATCGATAAATGGATTCATTTAAATATATTGAGCTTTCAACTCAAGTTTTTAAATTCGTAGTCAGCAAGCTTTTTGAACGACTTATGTTTATGTAAGTAAACATTAATTAGTTTGGTTTAATTTTTTTACAAATTATTTTTTATTATGAGAGCTTTTCAAAACATCGATTATTGAACAAAATAATTTTAAATTTTAATTGTCCTAAAGGATTTTAGTTAACAAATAAAAGCTTAAACAATTTTTTAAGATTTAAGCTCTAAACCTTCGAAAATAAATATTTATAAAAAATAAATATTTAAAGCTTTGTTTAAAGGAGTAAAGGGCTATGTAAGCTTTACAAAATTGTATGAATGCTCCATAATAGTTTAAAAGCTTTTAAAACACTATTACCGATCGAAACAATTTTCCTAAACAAACACAATTTTTAGAATTGAGAGCTTTTTAAAATATTTTAATTAAAATTGTATTTTTTTTTACGGATAAAGTTAAATCAATACACTTTTGAGACAATCCATAATCAGTTAATGCTAAGCTTTCGTTTTTATTTAAAAAACCAAATGACATAATTTAATTTATTTAATCTTCCAAATTTTTTGTTTAAATTGGCAGCTTTTAAAAAGCTTGGTTTTATGAAACAAAATAAGTTTTTACGAACTCTAAAGAATGGTTCAATTAGGAAGAATTGTAAATGAGCTTTAGAATTTATCACAATACGAAAAAGCATATTTGAAAGCATTTATTTTTAAATGGGAAATAAAAGTTTAAATCGTTTTTCCAAAATTTGATTTATTAGGTTAGTAATAAAAATAACCATATCGATAAATGCATTCAATTAAATTTGAATCCATGACCTATTAAAATTATTTCAAAACTAAATACTTTGATTTATTTGAATTCGAAAATAAACTTTTTGAAAAGTTGAACCATAAATTACAATAATTGGACAAATAATCCAGAAATGCAATTAAATTATTAAACCATAATGACTTTTCAATATTTTATTATAATTTTACATGAAGTGATGCTATGAAAAAATCATATTTCGGTAGAAGTCCCTTAATACACGATTTGATAAAATTAAATTCCTGCGTTGCCAATCCTAAAGGAACGGATGCCAACGGTAAAATATATAAAAAAAATATCGTATGTACACAAATTCATTTTTTATTTTATTTTTTTTATATATTTTCGCCCCGCTGAGCTTATTTATCACGCAGTGGGAATTAAGCACAGCAATTTTTATTTATTTATATACATTTATTTTATCCGTATCGTGTGTATATAGTGTAGATGCGTACGTTTGACTAAAATAAAAAAATGTTGCTGTTTGTGCTGTGTTAGCAATAAATCTGATTTAATTTAACTAGTCAAGTGGTACGACATGTATTTGATTTTGGGTATTCATAAAGCCCTTTTGGCTGTATAATTATATATTTTGGTCGTGCCCACACGAATTACATTTTTGGCATTTTACTGTTTTTATAAAGTATACGTTTATCATAAATTAATACAAAAAAAGCTCTGCATGATCTATCCAAATCATAAATTATAATTTAATTAATTTCCAATCAACTTCACTTTTTGACACATACAATTTTTGCCTACCACTATCTAACTGACATATTAATTTGCTATTTTGATGATTTTTTTTTACTTCCTTCTGCTATAGATTGACTAATTACTCGTCCTAATCTAGATGCTTATCTTCTTTATACACTTGACATCGAAAATAAGATAAAAATCGCATAATTAGGTGTCAATTTTTTTTTGTAGTCCAGCAACAACAAATAATACAATTAAAAAATAATTACGATTTTTTTTTTGCTTCACTGCAGTATTTTCAGATACATTTCTATGTAACACAACAATAAATAAGATTATATAAATGCCCCCACTTATATAATTTATACACATCCATATAAACATCTTTCTGCGTTATCTTTATATTATGTGTGTGTGTGTGTATTTGTGTGTGAGTTGCTGGCATCCATAAAATAAATAGCAACACAAAATGGGAGAGGAAAACTAAATCATGCCTTAAAGGAAAATTTTCGGTTCGTTTAATTTTATTTTTATATTAAAACAAAACAACAAGAACAACAAAAAAAGCACGAAATTATTTTAATTATAAACAATACTGTCAAAAGTTTTGTTGTGTTTTCTTTACGTTCCTTAATTTTTGTTGTTGTGATAGTTTTTTTTTGATTTGGTCTATATTATCCCAGTATATACCTAACATATGAAAAGGCAAAAGCTCAATATAATAATTATTTTTTTTTTGTTTTATATAATTTCTGTAATCAACCACACAAGGCTATTGAAGCATCTGGATGTGTTTTGTTTTATTATACATATATAGGAGGATAGAAAAACTGTCAAGAAAAATAATTTAGCCAGAAACATGATAAATCGAAATTTTATGTAAATTAATTGTAATATAATAGTTTTTATTGTGGTTTTTATGTTCACAGTTTCATAATTATCCGGAAAATTTATGTTTAGTTAAAATTCAATTTATGCTTCTTGTAAATAGAATACCTAAATCAAAATTTTAATAAAAATTATACAACCCGACAAAAATTACCTCCCAAATATTTAATCATTTAAAGATACATTTTTAATTTGTGTTAATTTTTAAAATTATGACTTAACGGTTGTACTACACAAACAAAAAATTTCGCATAATTTGTTCCACTGTCAATTCCTTTTTTTACATGCTCCATTAATTTGATGGAAACTCCATTAGTTTGAAGAGCTAACGAAAAGTCAGAAAAAATTTTATTTATTAAACTATTTCAAAATTTTTGATTAGTCTGATATATGTAAACAAAAAAAGCTTGAAACTTTGATTTAAATCTTTTTTTAATTTTTTAATTTTGTAATTTTAAAGTTAATTAAAGCTTCTGTCAAATAAATTATTTTTTGTAACATTTTTATTGAAGTTAAACATAAAAATAAGGTATGGAGCTTTAGAATAAAACTTTTAAGTTTTCAGATTTATATTAAATCTGACAAAAAACCAAAAAAGCTTAAACTACTTGTATCTCAAATAAAGTTTATGAGCAACATGATTTGATTAAATTTTTAACTTGAAAAATATATTTTTACGGTTAAAAGTTAATTAAAGTTTTAAATAATTCATTTCTAAGTTTGAACCTAAGTTGAAAGTTGTATTAAAATAGAAAACGTTAAATTAAGTATTAGTATATCTAGTATCTGCCTTATGCAAGCTATATAAATGAGTTTAAATTTTAAAGCCTCAGAAAAGCTTTTCATTTATTTTTTGGCTCAGTTTCTGAGTAACGTGAATTAGATTATAATTTCTAATCGATAGCTTAAAGCTTGTGTTTTAATAAATTCATATACTTGTTAAAGTGTAAATTGAACATTTATTTTCAGTACATGAAGTGATTGTGCTTCATAAACTAGTAAAACTTCGATCTTTGATAAGAAGCTTTTAAAGCTTTGTATTAAATACTAACCTGAAGTTTTAAAACAACTTTAAATAATTTCGGTTATTGATTATTTTTGAAGCTTTTTACAAGTAGATATTTTTGAGAACCACTATTTGTTTAAATGTGTCACTGAACTTGTAAGCTTAGCTTAAAGCTTTAAACATACAACTACTGTTTTATTTTAAAGCCATTTTCAAAATGCAAACATAGGTTTTACTCTAACAAGCTAGTATTTGACTAATGTAGGCAAATGAAAATTGACAAATCGATAAGCTTTGTGCTTTTTACTATTTTAAAACTTAAAAATATGACTTAATCAAATAATTTTAATAAATTGGTTAAAAAATTGTCTCTAAGTAATTTTTTAACTTAATTATTTAACAAATATAAAAAAGCTTAATTTAAATAAAAAAGGACTGTTTATGCTTAAATGTTCAAGCTTTAAAATTTGTCCAAATATCATATATAAAAATTTCTTTATGATTTCTTAACTTATGATTTGCTTGGGATATGTAATTTAAAAAAGCTTGGATCTTTAGTGTAAAGTTATTTAGTGTTATTTTTAAAACAAATTATTTAAAGCTGTATTTAAATAGATTATTTTTTGTTAGTTTCATATTAAAGTTAAATAAACAAATAAAGAATTTAGTTTTAATATAAAGCTTCCAAGTGCTTTCAATTGATACTACTCTTAAACGCAAATTTTTCTTTAAATTTATATCAGATTTGGAAGATATTTACTCAAACTTATCAAAAGTCAAAAAAGCTTTACTTGTTTCCTAAATAAAGTTTACATTTTTACTAAATATAAAATAATATAAATAATTAAAGCTTTTATGATTGAAGCTCTTTCTATTTAAGCTTTTAAATCTTAGTTGAAAACTTAGACCAAGCTTTGTAAATGAGTTTAAACATTTTTAAAGCTTCAGGAAAGGCTTTTTATTTAGTTTATGGCTCAACTTCTAAGGAACTTCAATTAGATTATCTTATATAGCAAGATACTTAAACCTTCGTTTGTAGCTTAAAGCTTGTATTATAAAGTTAATATAAATGTTATTTTAGCATAAAGCTTATAGTTTATAGTCAATTTAACATTTTAAAGATTTAAAAATAAGTTTTACTCTAACTTAATGGCGGCTGACTTAAGCCAAATTAAAAATATCGAATCGTTAAGCTTTGAGCTTTTTTATATATCAACACTCTAAATATAATTTAAAGCTGTATCTCATAAGTTTGAAAAATTGGTTAAGTAATTTCAACTAAGAAAATTTAATTTAACTATTTAACTAGTATTTAAAAACTAGTTTCATTTAGTTAAAAAAGTTCTGTTGAAGCTTAAAAAACTGTTTAGGTTAAAAGTTGAAGCAAAAAAATTATGAATATAGTTTTGATATAAAGCTTTCAAATCCATTCGTTTGATATTACTCTCCAAAAACAATATTTTTTTTAATTTAAATCAAATATTGAATATGTTTAATCAAGCTTACCAAAAGTCAAAAAAGCTTTATTTGTATCCTAAATAAAGTTTCTGAGTAACATGAATTGTCCAAGTCCAATTACATTTTTAGCATCTATTTTTAATAAAATTAATTAAAGTTTTAACTCAGCTATTTCTATTTAAGATTAAACCTTAGTTGAAAGGCTATACCAAGCTTTGTAAATGAGTTTAAACATTTTTCAAGCTTCAGCATTTTTTTTTATTTAGCTTTTGGCTTAACTTCTAAGGAACGACAATTAGATTATCTTCTATTACAAGATACCTAAATCTCCGTTTGTAGCTTAAAGCTTGTGTTATTTTATTAAAGCAATATATTTGTTAAATTTTAAATTGAAGTATAAAATTAGCTTTTAATGCTTTTTATTAAACACCATTCTAACGTTAATTACTTTAAATGTTATTTGAGCTTAAAGCTTCATAAATGCATTTATTTTTATGTCAAATCCAATTTAAAAATTTAAATATCGGAAAATAAGTTTTACTCTAACTAGCTAGTATTTGACATAAGTAGGCAAATTAAGAATCACAAATCGTTAAAGCTTTTTTATATATCAACACTCTAAATATACTTTAAAGCTGTATCTCGAAAGTTTGAAAAATTTGTTAAGTAATTTCAACTAAGTAAATTTTTAACTTGAATATTTTACAGATATTTTTAAAAAGTTTAATTTAATTAAGAAAGTTTTTGTCAAGTTTAAAAAATAAAGTTTGTAAATTTGCCCAAACTTCACATTTTAAAACTTTTCAGAATATTCAAAACTCAACTTGATTTGAAGAGCTTACCAAAAGTCAGTAAAAGATTTTATTATTTAAACACTTTCAAAACTATTGGTAAGTCTGAAGTATGACTGAAAACAAAAAAAAAGCGTGAAGCTTTAGCGTAAAACTTTTTTTCATTTTGTATTATTTTAAGTTAGGTCAGCGTAATAAATTGAATTATGTTTTATATCATTTATATTGAAGTTTTAGTAAAAAAATAAAGCATGTCGTTTTTGAATAAAGCTTTTAAGTTCATTCGATTGATATTGAAGCTTACAAAATGTCAAAAAGCTTCAACTATTTGTTACCCAATTAAAGTTTCTTAGTAAATTTATTTAATATTTAACTTGAAAAATACATTTTTACGATAATCAGTTTGTTAAAGTTTAAAAATATCTATTATTACGTAAGTTTAAACCTTAATTGAAAGTTTTACTAAATTAAAAAAATGTTAGATTAAATATCAGTCTTTATAGTTTCTGAATTAAGCAAATGAGTTTGAATACTAAACATTTTAAAATCTTCAGAAAAGCTTTTTGTTTAGATTATTTTTTCTAACATAATATGTTTTAAAAAACTTTTAAAGCTTAAAGCTTTTGTTATTTTATTAAAGCAATATATTTGTTAAAATGTAAAAAGAAGTTCAGTTAGTCTAAATTGAACAATAATTTTAATTCCACAAAGTTATTGACCTTCATAAACTAGTGAAACTTTGATTTTTGAAAAAAGCTTTTTAAGCTTGGTATTTATTGTTAACGACATAATGTTTTTGAGAGTCACCACTTGTATAAATTTGTCACTTAAAAATCTGTCAACTTTAAAAATTCCAACATAAGTTTTACTCTACCTAGCTACGCAATTAAAAAGCGTTAAGCTTTGAGCTTTTTTACATATCAAAACTCTCAATATAACTTAATGCTGAAACAAATAAGTTTGCAAAATTAGTTAACTAATTTCTATTAAGTAATTTGTTAACTTATTTATTTTACAAATATAAAAGAAAGCTTCATTTTTTTAAACAAATTTATTAAATAATTTTTGAGCTTAAAAGTTCAAGCTTAAAATTTTATCCAAATTTTACATTTCAAAACTGTTTTTTTTTCAGAGTATATAAATCTCAAGATTATTCAAAATATTAATTTTTGGAACAAAATTATTGACGGTCAAGTTTACTGAGCTTTTAAAACTTAAATTTAAACAATAGTTGTAAACAAAAACTGAAATTAGTTTAACTCACAATGAAGTTTAGAATTAAACTACAATTTAAGATAATTTGTTGCAGTATCCTTTAAAATGTATCAAATCATAATTTTGCAACGAGCTTTCACCAATCAGTTTTCATTAAAATAATAAAATTGAAAATCAACTTTATCAATATTGACAGTCTCACTTCATTTATTCCACACAGAGTTATAACAGCAACATATTAAAAAATAAAAATAAATCAATAATACATAAACACAATTAAATCACTATATTGAAACAAATAGACAAAAAAAAAAGCTTAAAGTTAGAAAAATAAAGCTTTAATAAAGTTCTTTCAATTGCATTATGAAAATTCATAAAAAGCAAAATATATAAATTTATAAAAAATTGCAACTACTCAACTTATGAATAATCAATAAATTAAAATGAACACAGTAGAAAATGGAAATGTTGGAAATGGTAAACATTAATGAAAATAAATTTTATATATATATATATATATATATATATATATATATATATATATATATATATATATATACATATATATATATATATATATATATATATATATATATATATATATATATATATATATATATATATATATATATATATATATATATATATATATATATATATATAAATTGGTTTCTGCTTTTTAATTTTTTTGATACAAATATTTCAAAACAAATATTATTTTGGGTTACATTTTTTGCTCAAAATACTATTTATTGATTTAATGTGAAAAGCTAATTTCCAGATTTATGTAAAAAAATGTTAATTGATTTTAGAAAATTTAAATATTTTCAATCGATTTGATATCCCGATCAAAATTAATTAAAAGTTCATTGTTTTTTTTTTATATGTACAAGCTACAAAACCTTGGCATCACGATAGAAAACATAAGGTTAGCTCATTTAAAAAATCATCTAAACATTAAATATGTAAAAAAAAAACTTTATGTTTCGGTGAATTCAAGCTGTACGTACGATGTATACGATGTTCCATACCAAAAATGATTTATTGAAAATCAATGAAGTTAAGAGCACGGAAATGAATAAAAAAAAAGAAAAAAAATTTATCTTGATTTTCAATTTTTCGCATAACTTTTTAATTTTTTTTCTATACATCTTTCTCATGGTACATCATACCTCGCCTTCGTGCTGTATTTATGTTTTATTCATATATTAATTTTCCATCATTTACATTTTTATGGTATTTTCGTTGCGTGGTGTTTCAATTATATAATTTGATCGTTAAGCTTAACAACAACAACAACCGCACTAAAAATGTTGATTTAACCACTTTATTACAAAAACCCAGTAATAAATAATAATAATCATAATAATGAAATGGTAAGAAAGCTTCGACTAGTTACATGTCTATATACACTGTACGCAACATAGCAAAAAAATAATAAAACACGATGAGCGACAGCACACACTGTGTGTTAAAATGAACAAAAAAATTTTTTTAAATTTTTCATTAAATTAAAAATTTATCAAAATACAAAACACAACAAAAAATACAAAAAAATAAACAAAAAAGCTCGGTGGTAGCAAAAAAAAAACTGTAACGTTACATAAAAATCAAGTGTTTGACTATTAGTATTCTTGTAGCAGAACCCTTAAATGCAACATCTGTTTTTATTTGTTTTAAGTTTTTTTCCCACACATTTTCTTTTCTCCGCTTTTTTCCTATTTCTGTTTTTTTTTCGGTTTTCCGTCAGATTCGAAAAAAATTAAAACCAATGTTTTCTTTTATTTTGTGTATGCCGATTTAAAAATTCAAAAAGAGCTTTTTCGTTCGATTCGTATAAAAAAAACACGCATCAGGAGAATGAGCGTGAGGTGTAATGTGGTTGCGGTGAAAGAAGATGGTAGCGGGTGGTTTGTGATATAAAAATGTGATGTGGTTAATGTTTTTTTTTATATATGCATTCAACGTCGATGATATTAATAAAATATACACTTATAACTCGGAGAACTGATAAGAAAAAGTTTTATTGATAAAAAATGTTTATTTGGGTGGGGGTGACAGGTTAAGGTTTGATATATGAGGCTGAAATGAAAACGTGGTGAAAAAGTTCTATATTGAAATAACATTTACCAGACCAAATTATATTTTAATTTTTTTTTGTTTAAAAAAACGTTTTGTTGTAAAAGTTTTTAAAAAATGTTTTTCTTGTTACCAAATCCGTTTTTTTCAGTTTTTCTTGTCACGTGTTATAAATTTTGGTAATCTATTCCATATACTTTTAGCTACCTTATCAAAATATTCAAAGCTGAAGAGTAAATCCTCATACACTTAGAGCATTCGTTGCCATCCTAATAGGTATACATCCTGGTTTGATTTTTGTAAATTTATTGCTGGCTTTGGCAATTGAAGTTCAGTTCTCTGAAGAGAAATTCAGATTATTTCTCGTTTAAATTGTAATCAAAAAATATTTTCTTTTTTGAATTTAGGTTCCACAAATGAACAGTCCTGTTTCTTGGTTTGGTGTGCTATTATTTTACAGCACGACTCCATTTTAAAGATAACAATTTTTTAATTTTACATTTTTAATCGATTGGAAACATGTAAAGTCACTTAAATGCACTGTCCTGTCATTAGTGCAGAACAGTACCAGCAATTAAATTTACATTTTAATTTCTTTATTTTAAATTTTCAATTTTAAAGTTCAGACATTTAAACAGTAAGTAACATTATTCCAAAATGAAAATATTACACAACGAGTTTAATTGTTCGATGTCTGGCAAATACTTCAGCTACCAAATATTTTTAGAAGCCAGTCCATTTAAATTCTGTTAAGTTAGTTCATTCAATTAAAATCCTGAGTAAACTAATATTTCTTTTTCTACAAATAAGACAATGGTAAATTAAACAATTATTAAATACATTATTAAACAATTACAACAATGGCATTGAATAACCATAAATAGAAGGTGACACCGCTAACTTTGCAGCGACATATGAGCCAAGTGTTAATAAATTGTACTACGAAATAAATATTTCTGTGTCTTTGCTAAATTATGTCCACGAATATTTTTTATTTTATGTAATTGGTACGTTTATATTTCCAATTTAAAAATGTGGTTGTTGGAACACATGTGTTTATTAGATGAATGTGTTTGTTAGTAGGTAGTAAAATGTGTGAAGTTTTAAAAAACAAAAATAAACAAACTAACAGCAACATTTTTTTTATTCTTTTCTTTTGATCAAAAATTAAACATAATTTTAACTCGTAAGGAGAAAATAAAATTTTTTGGTATCAATTGATTTTATTTTTCAGCGATTTGATCGTTTTTTTTTTTTTTTTGATCACACGATATTTTTCATTAATTAACAGGATTTATATCGTTCCCTTGTGTTTACAACAGAATTTTTATCTTCATCAATGTAAGATTTCTATACATTTTGAATGAAATTTTGTTTTAAATTTTAATTTTAAGTTAATATTATAAATAAAATTTGATAATTTTTATTAACAACAAGTTTGCTTTTACATAGAGTTTCGCTGCCATATTGTGCCATCCTTCCCTTTTCGCTCATTCGCTTCTGTCTGTTCATCATCACTAGAATTATTTTCCTTTTACACTTTAATCCAAACTGGAATGTCTTCACGCAAAAATTAGTACATGGTATTTAGTTTCCACTCGCAAAACTAGAGATATAAACACCGACAATAAAACACCGTAGCGGTTTCGAATACAAATAGAGGAAGGATGCTAAATGGTTTTTCCATTATCCAAATACGATCGCTGATTGAATGATCATAAATATGACCATTTTTTGAAAAAGTTTGCGGTCACTTTCAAATCGGCCACTTTTTGCAAATGATCAGTTTACAGATACGGTTACTTTTACATGTT
Source organism: Tipula confusa (assembly GCA_963556175.1). Lineage (NCBI taxonomy): Eukaryota > Metazoa > Arthropoda > Insecta > Diptera > Tipulidae > Tipula > Tipula confusa. Next base: position 200,705,623 of record OY744475.1, read on the forward strand.
TTACTAAATTCGGGTTCGCCTCCAATTGCATTTTATTTTTGTACCTAGATTATCTGTAAAAGACAAGTAAAGCACCACAAAATTAACGTAATTTTTGTTCAATCGCTTCCATTTTAAACAAAAAAATGTGTGGCACTCGGGAAGCTATCTTTTGTTTTTGACTTTTGAAATGCATTATTTAGTCTATCGTGAGATTTGATGAATTCCATCAAAAAAAAATCTTGGCATTATGATATTTGCAGGCGTCATTCGAACCAAAAACGAACAAAAGCTGGAGTAGTGGAGAATGCTTTCTCATCCTCTTTACCGCACTACAATAGGTGTACAGCGCTGTTATACGATAAACCGATATATCGTATTTGATAATGGGATTACTTGTGCGCAACGATTACTAATATATGTCTTGTATTGAATCGGAATCTACGAGAGTGTTTTGTAGCTGGGGAAAACATAACAGTTGATAAACAGCTGTTCGCATATCGAGGTGGTACGCATTTCACGCATTACATTCCATGAAAACCTGCCAGATATGGAATTAAAGTATGGTTGGTGTGTCACTTCACTTCCTCGTTTATATATTGAAAGGTAAAATGTACACTGGAATGACTCCAAACTCATAAAGAGAAAGTAATCAAAGAGAATGTGTTGTGAAGTATCTATGCTGCACTCTTTTTAGTAGTAGCGGTCGAAATATAACATGCGACAATTTTTTTACCAGCAACAATTTAGCTTTTAGTTTGATACGCGACCACAATTTATCAATTTTAGGAACAGTAAACAAAAGACGGAGATTCGTACCAGTGGAATTCTTAGTCGTGCAAGGCAAAACACAACCTGCCGAATAACGGGTTTTCGAACATCACAATGTGTTCTTATATTTCCAAAAAAAAAATGCTGTGATGCTTTCATCTACCATGCATTATGATAAGGAAACACAAGGATTAGCAAATAAACCAACAATGATTCTAGATTACAACAGAACCAAGGGCGGCGTGGACAATAGGGACAAAATGCTGGGGGAATACTCATGCAAAAGGGAGATTCGTTTACGTTACTGGCCACTTGATTCGTTACTGGCCACTGGGATTATTTTATAACATTTTAGATGTGGCGGCTTTAGCAGTACATATAGTATATATGGAGAATAATCCAGTCCTAAAAACCAACTCCAGTCACCGCCGTAAATTTCTACAACGGTTTTGCGAGCAGTTGCTGCTTATGTCTGAAATTAGCAAGCGTTCCCAGAATTAACTACCAAAAATGGTATGGAAAGTATGTTGGGCCATACTTTCGTTGCTATGTGGTAATGCTTTTAGGATCCGAATATGATTGAATGGATGGTCAATTTACTGATTCTTGATTTAAAACCAACGTTTGAAATGGCAACGTTTAAAAGAATGATTTTCGATGGCTGGTTATAGCTTGGAGAAATAAACTTAAACAATCCCCACTCCAGTTCATTTAAAACAAAAAAATATGGTCGAGTTGTATATCAGAACATTCAATACATAAAAAGTACAATAAATTTAACAAAATCTAAAGAATCCTTTTTGGAAAATGTTTATAACCATAAAACGCTCCGTAAAGTGGATATTGACTTGGAAACGAGTAAAAAAACGACCTGTCTATTGTTTAAATGGATTATCTCAAACAATCCATGATACAATTATGGAATTACCTAAAAAAAAGAGAACTAATTGTACCTAATCACATCTCATTTAAATACGGATTGTTTAGAAAATACCATTTCTGTTGTGAGAAATAATAGAGGATCATATGAAAAAAATCCGTCTACATTTCGGCTTCATAAAAATTTAAAGTAAATGTGCTTTTATAATATTATTGCTCCAGATACAACATCTTATGAAACTTCTGATTCTTCAGTTATTTTGAATATGGCAGATGTAGAAAGTAATAACACTTATAAATATAATGCATTTTTTTGATTTTTAAACTTAAAATAATTATTGATTACAGATTTTTTGAGTCCTGAAAACTCTAACAGTACCACAGAAGCGTCAGCATCTACCTCTGTCGATGAAATACCCAGTAATATAATGTCTTTTTTGGAATGTGAGAATTTTAAATTATTATTATAGTACCTATAAAGATTATAATTTTATAGTAAGTAATGATTAATAAAAATTTTATTTATACAGGTAATATGAGCAATAATGTTATTGACGATTGTGAAAATACGATGAAGTCAAATGTCTACGAATTGGATGATACTGATACGGGTGAAGAAGCCAATGAAGCTGAACCAACTATTCAAGCCATGTCAATTACATATTTTTCTGGGTACTTAGCACATGCTGTATCAAAAAAGACAAATTGTACGATATGTAAAAATTTTATGTACAAAGATCAACCAACTCAACATCAAAGCTATACACATACAGAGCTACTTATTAAGATCGCCAATATGAAAAAACTACAAATGATGGTTTAGCATTACCAACAGAAGTTTTTGTAAAATTAATAAAAAAAATAATTAAGATTTTTGAGGAAAATTTTGATACAATCTGTTCCAAACACAAAGTACTTGACAAACTTTATAATTTGTGCGAAAACCAAATCCAATACAGAACTTCTTGCCGCATTGAAGAACATAAAAAAAATTAATTGTGCATACATTAAGAGTACTTTTACGTGCAAAAACCCATAGAATTAATTCTAAAGCAAAAAGTACCAAAAAAAAATTAAGAAAATTTGATATACTTAATCATCTCTAAAATATGAATTAAATGACCTTGGACATAAACATAAATATTTTGTGTTTCGTTTTTTATTTAGATTTTCCTGTTGAATTCCACTGGTTTTGTATTGACATTAGTTTTGACTGTATGTGTTTATATTCGCACTGAATAAACAATGTAAAAAGAAAAAATCATAGTTTCTTTTTTTTTTTTTTTTTTGTTTTTATATAGTTGATACTTAAACCCTTAATTTAAATTTATCTAAGATACAAATGCATACAGCGCTATAACAACTACGTAGCGGCGGAAACGTTTGGTGTCACTTCTATATATGGTTATTCAATGACAATGGTAACAAATTAAGTTCCACAAATAAAAGCCATTTTTTTTATAGACATTTTATTCTACTAAAGTTACATTTTTTTAAAGAAGGAAAAATGTTTTAGTGTAAACATGTTCACTTTAAATTTTAGGTTCCACAAATAAAAAATACTAATTTTTTGGTCATAGCAAATCAAAAATTCTTTAAAAATATTGAAAATATCAGATATATATATATATATATATATATATATATATATATATATATAAATACCTGTATATATATATATATATATATATATATATATATATATATATATATATATATATATATATATACAGGTATTTGACAATTTGTCAGCGATGGACGCCATATTAACTTTGATATTATAATTACAGTGGAACATGTTAGACACCATGATAATTTGAAATGTAAGAATTTTTAAGGAAACATTTTGCCATTAACTGTAAATAATCGGTGAACTCTATTAAAAACTAAATATGAAATAGGTTTAAACTATTTGTGGTATTAATTTAAAAAACTACCTCCTGAGCCAATCACAACATCACATTCAAAGCCGAAGTAAAATTGGTTCGATTGATTAATACTAAGAGTAAACGTTCATATTATTAAGCTTTAAATTTTAATCAAATACGTTTTTTGTGTAAAAGATTATGTCTTTCAAATTTACGTTCCACAAGTGAAAATCCAATTTTTTTATTCATCGGTCTATTTGCTAAACTTCTAAATTATAAATTGGTTATTTGTAAACATTTTTATTATGAAAACAATTTTTAAAATTTAGATTCCACAAATGAAAAATGCGTTGCTTTGATTACTCTTTATTTCATATGAGAGCTTATAATTGAATACTAAAACATTCAGAAATGTTATTTAAAGAAGAAAACCGAATTATATCCAAATTTTATATGTGATTTCTTCGAAAATAACCGAATGGTTTAAAAGCCAGTAATACTGATTTCGACAAATAAGCTTGTTTGTTGTACTGCTTCTTTTTTACATTTACGTTCCACAAATAGCAAATTTTGTTTAATGACTAATAATAATAAACATATTTCGAGAATCATTTTACAGTGAATACAAAAACAAACCTTTTCATAATGACATCACATAATTTAGGATCACCCTGCAAATTATTTCTCTTTTAAATTGTAATCAAAAAATATTTTCTTTTTTGAATTTAGGTTCCACAAATGAAAAGTCCTATTTCTTAGTTTGATGTGCTATTATTTTACAGCACAACTCCATTTTAAAGATAGCAATTTTTTAATTTTGCATTTTTAATCGATTGTAAAACATATTAAGTCACTTACATGCAATGTCCTGTCATTAGCGCGGAATAGTACCAGCAATTCAATTTACATTTTAATTTCTTTGTTTTAAATGTTCAATTTTAAAGTTCAGATATTTAAACAGTAAGTATCATTATTCCAAAATGAAAATATTACATAACGGGTTTTATTGTTCCATGTCTGGCAAATAATTCAGCTAATACCAAATACTTTTAGAAGCCAGTCCATTTAGATGCTGTTAAGTTAGTTCATTCAATTAAAGTTCAGAGTAAACTAATATTTCTTTTTCTACAAATATTAAACAATTACGACAATGGTAAAAAATAAGTTCCACAAATAAGAAATCATTTTTTTTATGGACATTTTATTCTACTAGAGCTACATTTTTTTTAAAGAAGGACAACTGTTTTTTGTAACATATTCACTTTAAATTTTAGGTTCCACAAATAGAAAACACTTATTTTTCTATCATAACAAAATTTCTTAAAAGGATGAAATTATTAGATATTATATATATATATATATATATATATATATATATATATATATATATATATATATATATATATATATATATATATATATATATATATATATATATATATAGTTATATTTATATATATATATATATATATATATATATATATATAGTTATATATATATATATATATATATATATATATATATATATATATATATAAGCTTAAATTTTAATCAAATACGTTTATTGTGTAAAAGATTTTGTCTTTCAAATTTACGTTCCACAACTGAAATTCCAATTCATCGGTCTATTAGCTAAACTTCTAAATTAAAAATTTGTTATTTGTAAACATTTTTATTGTGAAAACAATTTTTGAAATTTAGATTCCACAAATGAAGCAAACCATTTAGAAGCCAAATTATAACCAAATTTTATATGTGATTTCTTTGAAAATAACCGAATGGTGTAAAAGCCAGTAAAATTGGTTTCGACAAATAGGCTTGTATTGTACTGATTCTTTTTTAAATTTACGTTCCACAAATGGAAAATTTTGTTTAATGAATAATAATAATAAAAATATTTCAGGAAACATTTTACAGTGAATTTAACAAAGCATACCTTTTCATAAGGACATCGCATAATTTAGATTTACATATACAAAAAATCACTGTACTCGATTTATTTCCCTACATAAAAAAACAGTTTATCATAATATCTCATTTCCCGCTCTCAAGTCAAATTCTAAACCATATATTTAAACTTTAAGCTTATTTTGTTAAGACATATAACGATTTTAACTAAAAAACACAAAAAAGTGGAACAAAAAGCCCATTAATTTCATCGTCTCATAAGGATGCTATAATATACAACAAAAACAACAACAAAATATCCTTTTCAAAAAAATAATATTTATTAGCAATTAGGTCCTTTTATACTATATGCCATAAAGATAGATATATAGTTGGATACAACCAACGAACACAGGAGCGATACAGCAGGATACAGCACAACATTATTTAAGTTCCTTTTAATTTTTTATTTTTTAGCATATATAGGGACATCTTATCAAATATATAAACTACTCGTATATAAGATGTTTTCGACTGAGATCTCAGGTAAATCCTAGATATATACAATAGGATAACAACTATGTAATATACAAAAGACTTAAAAAAAATTATTGTCATCCTATATTTTGAAATAAACAACAACAAAAATTTAAGGATATAATAATAACAATAATCATATACTGTATATGATAATATCGGTCATGTCGTGATATCATAAACGAAAATCTTAGAAAATTGTCTACCTGGATGAAAATCATGTGATTCGTAGGTTAGCACATTTATATATGCATGTCGGGCCCCACAAATTTTGCGTGTATATACGCATCGACGACGAGTAGCAGAATAAAAGAAAATCAAATAACTTTATGTGTTTCTTATCAAGATGGGATTATTTAATTAAGAATTTTTTTTATTTTTATTTAAAATATTTCATTTAAAATAGATTAGATTTTCTATCCATTTCTACTGTAAACACAGTATAGTATATGTTGTATTCTGTGTATGTATGTCTGATTTTATTTCATTTTCTTTATACTTTGTACATAAACTAAGTGATTTTAATTAAATTTGTTTTGTTTGAATTAAATTAAATTCGTAATTAAAAATTATGGTTAATTTTGCCCTCATCTTGATATTTCCGATTTTGTAATATTTTTGTTGTTTTGTTGCCTTGGCCAATCCAATATCGACCGTATACATTTCTATGAGTGGATATACGACTAATAAAGTCTTATTTAATTTTATTACAATTTTTTTTTTTTTTATTTCAAGGGATCTGAATATAGAGATTTTTGTGTATATATTATACTGAGTGTACCATTTGGTCAATTTTATTGAATTTTAATTATAAGACAAGAGTGACGATATTATGGGAATGAGTAAAAGGAAAAAAGATGTAAATTGTAATTTGTTCGTGCGGTTGACCAAGGCAAACTTGAAAATTTTACGATTCTTTTTCTTTGTGGGTGAAAACATTTGTGGGTTAACATGTTTTTTAGGGGAATATTTAATTGATTTAAATTAAAAAAAATTAAAATTCGGTAATGGGGAGCTTTAAAATTTTAAAGTTAATCGATATACGAAATCCGATTTTTTTATTTAAATGTGTGGCTAATCCACTCTGAAATCACAATGAACATACAGTTATAGAAGTAAGTGTTGACTAACTAGTCAGCTTTATTCTGCGTTCTCGAATAGTTATGGGGATGCTTAATTTTGTTTACCCTCATACTGCCTTTAAGAGAAGAAGAAATGTATGCAATGTTGTCTCTCACACTTTGTCGAAAGCTTCTGAAATTATCAAAAAAACAGCCATACACTATTTTGTCCAATACTCTAGTTGTTTGGACAAGTAGTTCTGGAGTCATGATGTTTTTCCTCTAATCCTTACAAAGAAAAGTGCAAAACATTGGTGCTTTTAATGTTAGCTTACGTAAAAGTATATTTCCGGAATTTTGGAAAATTTTTTCTCTTCCTATCTTCAAGCACGTTAGAGAAACGAGATAAAAAATTACCGCGAAGTCACCATTCATTTCGTCATGCCTATACTTGGGCACAATAAGGTTTTTATCGAAGGTGGCTCACCGTTACTAATCTTAGGCCAATTTGTGGTAGCTTATTCAAAAGTTTGAATTCAAAAAACAAACTCGATGTAATATATACTGATTTTGCTAAAGTATTCGATTATAAAGATCACTCAAATTCTATCATAAATTTGAAGCAGTAAAGCTGTTAATGTATCCCATAAAGTGGCTGCTTTTATATATTTATGGGACCGCTTGCAAACTGTTAGAAGTCGCTCGTGGCTCAATTAAGCAGCTCTTTCGAGCCTATCGATAGTAAAACTAGATGATTTATTATTGATGGGCTCGATAGAGCTGACCTTTTTCAATTTTTAGTTGCCTTTGATAGTGATTAATCAGTTAGTTAACTTTGAATGCTTATAAGGTTTCTTCTTCCTAAAGCTTCTTACCTCTAAAGCTTCTCTAAGTGCAAATTCCTTTTAAGCAATAGAGATTATTGGTGCTGTCATAACTGGCTATTTATATCGGAACATCAATATGAGGAACCGCTCCGAGCGAGACATTTTAAAACTGGATATTTCAAAATAGGATTTGACAAAACGAGATAAAGTAAAAAACTGAATATTTCAAAATTGGATATTTCAAAACGAGATGAGGTACAAAACGAGATATGGTACAAAACTGGATATTTCAAAACAGGATATTTCGACATGTGATTTAAACTTTAAATGATTTTTTAGGAAAGTTCTGGAATATGGCCAGTTAGGAAGGAACTCGGCGAGTTCTTAACCGATTATGATGAAATTCATCATAATCGGTTTTTGAAAGATTTTTCATTCAATTGGACAAGCTATGGCACTAAAATTAATTAAGGGGCAAAAAATCCCGCTCCACACTGATTAGTGTTGCTGGAACAGCAACACAATTTGAGCAACTTCGTATAATAATAGGATATCATCCAATTTATGGTTTTTCCAGAGCTCCAAACCATTTTGTTTCGCTGCAAACTCTTTTTTATTTTAATATAATGCAATTCAGTTGGTGCCGTCATTTTCTTCACTTTCTATAGTTGCCATTAATTTGTTTCCTTTGGTCTTCAAGATTGATTCCATTTTCATCATTCGATGAACTGAATTTTTATTTTTATTTTTAAAGGATAGAAAAATTAACTTGAACACGAAACCAAAATCTGATTTAGTTCAGGTTCATAGTCACAAAATAATAAAAAAATCTCTGAACCGGAACGGGTTCAGGTTCGGTTCCTGGTGCATTAAATATTACATATTTCTTCATGTTTTCATGGGTCTATCTATTTTTTTTGTAATTATCTGAATTTCAAGAATTCTCGAGACAAGCAATTTTTTCTTGATTTCTCGAAAAATCACATCGTTTAGCTGCAGGGATGAAAACTTAAGCCGTTCACCGTGTAGTGAATCGAAAACTAATGGCGGATTTGTCGTGGATTGATTTTCGATTTGTATTAACATTTATAAACCAACGGAATACGGTCTGTTTAAAGACTGTGAAAATTTGATCTTCCACAAAATATCATAAATAATTACATTTGTGTGGGCTACGGCAGTATTTGTCATCACAGATATATCATACGATAAATTTTCTACTGGAATGTGCCAACAATTTGTTTTGGAAAATAGTTCATTATGAATGCATGATGAATACATCAGGCCAAGAGAAATTCTAGGTTATTTTCAGTGGTTTTTTTAACGTCGCCAAGTGCATCTAATTTGTATAAGAAATTTAATCACACTAACCGAACGATGAAGTCTTGATAAAAATTCACCATCTCATTACTTTGACATCATATACATCGTCTTTCAAGACCTTCCTTGGGAAATATAATCCTCTTTAGTTCTGTTTACCTTCAATATGTCGTCAATATAAACGACAACACACTTGCGATCCGAAGAACATGAAGAATTCGTTTATATTAAAATAACCAAAATAATGTAGATATTGCGGTTTTGGATACAGGTCTTCGGAAACTAAAAGAATGGGCCCAGAGAACAACCCAACCTATGACATAAATAAAACAAAAAAATTTGTAAAAATCTTTTTTAAGGTCAATACACTTTAATCGGCTTAATTACAGTGAAACTTCCCCAATCAATCGATTGAAAAAACTTTTGACGCTGTTTTTGTTCCATTGTGGGTAATCGCGGATGTAAGCATAACTGTCTTCACCATTTTGGCGTGTCGATTTCATTTAGTCGGATACTGCAATATTTGCCTACGGGTCTTGAAGAAGATTTTCCCATAAAGTAAGATCCAGCTCCGTTTTGATATTGGTTTTCGACAAGGAATCCTTTCTACTAATTATTTGAGTTGTCTGAGGTCTGTCGAATTTATGGTGTCTAAAGCCAATAGTAGTATGTATTTGGTTTAAAAAAACGACGCTTAAGCAGAACTATAAAGGTATCAGTTTTAAATACACAGTGTTTCAGCTTAAGATCTGGATTGCTGCATAACTTTGGAAAACTTTTCTTACTAGCTATTGGCATGTCTCTTTCTGCTATTCCCTCCATATGGGTCAGCTGTATAGGTACTAATGAATAAACCTTTTTTACTCACTAATAAGTTTTTCGCTGATTGGACCGAAAAAAACGGTGCAGATTGGCGATCAAATGATTGGATGCAATTCCATCGTTTTATTGCTAAAATCAGCTGGATTTAATTAGAGAAAAGATATGCCAATAGTTCGTCATCTGATAAATATACAACTTCCATTCTACAACGATCCATTTCAAATGATTGCCCGTCACACTATTCAAGTAAGAATAAAGTTTAAATAATTTAGGCTAGAAACTGGGTAGGGACGATGAACTTCAGAAAATCACAAAATTGATTCAGTGTTCGAAAATGGAGGAATTCCATGTCTTTGTACCCTCAAGTGTAAGGGCTTATGCATCAGTAGTCTATTGTAGAAGCATTTGTCTAGATACTCGGGACACTTACGGCCGTGACAATAAAACTGGTACTAATTAAACAAAAATTCTTTACAAGGGAATTTCGTGCACTATCACAGGCAAATTAATGGACTCAAAAAATAATAAAACGGCTTTTACAGGCCATTACTGGCCCATACCTATTTAACATTCTGGCTTCATCGGATTCGATCCTGAGCTTGAATTATTCTAGATAACCCGAATAAGACAAGTCATTCTCTACTCCGGGGAGCCATCGTCACTGACAGCAACCTCTGCGCCTATCGAATGGCGACTCTTCTATCAGAGATCACTGCATTATCCGCTTAGGATGAGCTCGTAGAACGTGACCGAGCCAGCGTACTCGCTGTCATTTTATTTCATGAAGCAGATAAGGAATTTTCATTAAAAAAAGGAATCTCGCGCATAATTTTTCTCTCAAATGTCATTAAAAATCTCTCATACTCATTCGTCATGGTTCAACTCTCATATTCATACCTGACAACGGGACTGATCAGTTAAGCAATGGACGTAAGGCATACAAAGCACGATTACCATACAAAGACGATTGCGTCTTGGTTTCTAAAACCAGTGATCATATATTTTGTTTTGGTGTCATTGATTTTGAGATAAACGGAAGCTGAGAATTATACAAGTGGATCCAGTAGTACTCCGACTCCATTGCCATTCAATCCAATTACACAGATATTTAGACTGACGGTACAAACTGTGGCCCTGAGGTCACTTTTACGATAAATTTATTCTAACATGAGATTACATAGTATCGGAGACAGAGCATTTCCTTGCCGTACCACAGAGTTAATTGCAAAAATTTCTTAAAGCTTGTTTTCAACGTTGACGCAACATTTTAACTGCAACGGACTCAATACAGCATAAAAATTATACTATATTTTGAATGCACAAAAAAAAAAACAAAGTACTCTAAAATCTCTAATTCCGTCTTTGGGATAAAAACGGAATTTTATGATTCGACGTTAGATTAGAGAGGGCGAGTTGCACCCTTGTAACAAACTTCGCCCACTCTGGTCCTTTTCTAACTGTTCATACTTTAAGTTAAAAATTCTGGATGATCAATGTTAAAAGTACGGTCAACCAGTTTGGGACAATTTTCTAGAGTCCTGAAAAACCATTTGATAACAAGGGCGTTCATTTTAGCAAAAAGACGAGGTCACTGCGTCAAAATCTATATGGATCCTAAAAACTTTTTATATGTAACATAAAATATTGTAAAAATCTAAAACTTTATGTAAGCGTAAATTAAGTTAATGCATCCAAAACCTAATTAAAAAAGCTTTAAACATTGCTATTAATAAATCAGTTTTCCAAAAAATAAAAATACAAATTACACCACTAACTCGTATAGTTTCGAAGACTAATTACAACGGCGTGACAATGAACCAAAATAATACAATTAGTGGCGAAATAATTTAAAAAAAAAATTTCGTAAAAACAAATCTAACATACCACACAAGATATAAAATCTCCTCTTTGTACCATCGCCAGCATTATATTCAATCTTTCCACACTAAAACAAAAGTTTTTATTTAACTCAACTTATTCGACACACCAACCACCCTAACCCAATGCAGTAAAGCTTAATAAACGATGCGAAACCAACTAAATAAAGTTTTTATTTTATCCAACACCACAATAAATAGAATATGTATCTTGTTAATATTGACTAGAGCTTTTTATGCACTTAAAGTACAGCAAGTACGGTTCAAACTAGTTAACATATATAAAGCGTTTTCCTGTCTAATATACTGTATTTCCAATAAAAACGAAAATATTTTTCACCAAACTACAATTTAAAAGCTTTTGCAAAGCTTCAATGTTGGTATGTAAAAAAAAAGGCGCCATATAATAAAATTTATAATATTTTATCGTACATCTTTCGCTTTCGTTGTCGTGGTCGACAACAAAATTTTACGATAAACAACTTTATTGTGCTTTCTCTCCATGTATTTAAGTGACTTTATTTATTCAAAACCATGTTTGTTGTTTTATCGTTCGCAAAATTCGATGAATCAAAAATTCCACGATTTATTTGAATTTTTTGTTTTTGCGAGATAATTGAGCTTTCAACTACTTGTTTATGGATACGCGTTTTATATATACATATATGCAATAGTGATAAAATGTTATATACCGTATATCATTATATAAATATATAATAAATATAGAACATGATTATTACAATAACAAGTAGTTTACGACTATAGGTACACATATATTGTCATAACCCATTTGATTTTATGTTTTTATGTTGCGTTATAAAAAAATGTACCTGAATTTACATTAACCATACCGTTTAAATATGTAAAACAAACACACAGCCATCCACATTTGTTTGATCGTTACATGCATAATTACCGAGGTAACAACGATAAAATTACTGTAATTAGTACAGAATATGTGTTTAATTAATTATAAGTTGAATAAATATATGTAATATGCTCGTTCGTGGCCATATCACAACTATGTTGTCGGTTTAAGTGTTTTTTCAACACACTTGTTGGTATATAATAGCAAAAAATGTAGTTTTCGCCACTCGGTTTGGGAACGCTTTTATACGTTAGTCGTACATTTTAACATGATGAATTTGTTAAAGCAAGTTGTCTGATTTATTAAGCGATATAATTCATGGTATTATTTTAGTATTAAAAGTCAGTTTTTGCTGATTGATTTAAAATGTACGGCCAAGCATTAAGCAGGATCTCCCGGAGTTGGCCGTGCTCACCGTACACCCGTTTTTACATATACTTGGAAGTATAAGGCAGGATATTAGCTAAATTATTGAGATCGAAACGGTTTCAGATACATTGGCCGCCAAAAGTTAGTAAATTTTTCAACGGGTAGGGAAGAGAAAGGTATGTCAGTAATGACAGAATTGGCCCAGTAGGCTGTAATAATTAGAATTAATTTTCATCTGAAACTATAAATTAATTAATTCATAATATAATAATATAATAATATAATAATATAATAATATAATAATATAATAATATAATAATATAATAATATAATAATATAATAATATAATAATATAATAATATAATAATATAATAATATAATAATATAATAATATAATAATATAATAATATAATAATATAATAATATAATAATATAATAATATAATAATATAATAATATAATAATATAATAATATAATAATATAATAATATAATAATATAATAATATAATAATATAATAATATAATAATATAATAATATAATAATATAATAATATAATAATATAATAATATAATAATATAATAATATAATAATATAATAATATAATAATATAATAATATAATAATATAATAATATAATAATATAATAATATAATAATATAATAATATAATAATATAATAATATAATAATATAATAATATAATAATATAATAATATAATAATATAATAATATAATAATATAATAATATAATAATATAATAATATAATAATATAATAATATAATAATATAATAATATAATAATATAATAATATAATAATATAATAATATAATAATATAATAATATAATAATATAATAATATAATAATATAATAATATAATAATATAATAATATAATAATATAATAATATAATAATATAATAATATAATAATATAATAATATAATAATATAATAATATAATAATATAATAATATAATAATATAATAATATAATAATATAATAATATAATAATATAATAATATAATAATATAATAATATAATAATATAATAATATAATAATATAATAATATAATAATATAATAATATAATAATATAATAATATAATAATATAATAATATAATAATATAATAATATAATAATATAATAATATAATAATATAATAATATAATAATATAATAATATAATAATATAATAATATAATAATATAATAATATAATAATATAATAATATAATAATATAATAATATAATAATATAATAATATAATAATATAATAATATAATAATATAATAATATAATAATATAATAATATAATAATATAATAATATAATAATATAATAATATAATAATATAATAATATAATAATATAATAATATAATAATATAATAATATAATAATATAATAATATAATAATATAATAATATAATAATATAATAATATAATAATATAATAATATAATAATATAATAATATAATAATATAATAATATAATAATATAATAATATAATAATATAATAATATAATAATATAATAATATAATAATATAATAATATAATAATATAATAATATAATAATATAATAATATAATAATATAATAATATAATAATATAATAATATAATAATATAATAATATAATAATATAATAATATAATAATATAATAATATAATAATATAATAATATAATAATATAATAATATAATAATATAATAATATAATAATATAATAATATAATAATATAATAATATAATAATATAATAATATAATAATATAATAATATAATAATATAATAATATAATAATAATATAATAATATAATAATATAATAATATAATAATATAATAATATAATAATATAATAATATAATAATATAATAATATAATAATATAATAATATAATAATATAATAATATAATAATATAATAATATAATAATATAATAATATAATAATATAATAATATAATAATATAATAATATAATAATATAATAATATAATAATATAATAATATAATAATATAATAATATAATAATATAATAATATAATAATATAATAATATAATAATATAATAATATAATAATATAATAATATAATAATATAATAATATAATAATATAATAATATAATAATATAATAATATAATAATATAATAATATAATAATATAATAATATAATAATATAATAATATAATAATATAATAATATAATAATATAATAATATAATAATATAATAATATAATAATATAATAATATAATAATATAATAATATAATAATATAATAATATAATAATATAATAATATAATAATATAATAATATAATAATATAATAATATAATAATATAATAATATAATAATATAATAATATAATAATATAATAATATAATAATATAATAATATAATAATATAATAATATAATAATATAATAATATAATAATATAATAATATAATAATATAATAATATAATAATATAATAATATAATAATATAATAATATAATAATATAATAATATAATAATATAATAATATAATAATATAATAATATAATAATATAATAATATAATAATATAATAATATAATAATATAATAATATAATAATATAATAATATAATAATATAATAATATAATAATATAATAATATAATAATATAATAATATAATAATATAATAATATAATAATATAATAATATAATAATATAATAATATAATAATATAATAATATAATAATATAATAATATAATAATATAATAATATAATAATATAATAATATAATAATATAATAATATAATAATATAATAATATAATAATATAATAATATAATAATATAATAATATAATAATATAATAATATAATAATATAATAATATAATAATATAATAATATAATAATATAATAATATAATAATATAATAATATAATAATATAATAATATAATAATATAATAATATAATAATATAATAATATAATAATATAATAATATAATAATATAATAATATAATAATATAATAATATAATAATATAATAATATAATAATATAATAATATAATAATATAATAATATAATAATATAATAATATAATAATATAATAATATAATAATATAATAATATAATAATATAATAATATAATAATATAATAATATAATAATATAATAATAAATATAATAATATAATAATATAATAATATTATTTCTGCAAGAAGTAGGCTGTAATAAATTGGAATAGTTTTTGTCTGAAATTTGCTATTAATTTATTACATAATTAAAACTATAAAATTATAAAAATTATAATATAAATTAAATTTAAAAAAAAATTGATTAAAAATTTCAAATCAATTGAATTAACCGTTTTTTGACAAATGCGTCATATAATCACCGAAAATCTAACTTATATTCACTTTATTTGACACAAAACTATAAAATTAATATAAATTAGATTTTAAAACAATTGATTAATCATTACAAAACAATTGAATTAAACGTTTTATGACCAAAACCCTATTGACTTTACTTTGACAATGATCAAATCTTCTTTAACGGGTTTGTACGCAGGTTGAAGGCGGAATTTTAAAACAGTTGCATAATCATCGTAAGTATACACAATTTCGAGGTTATTTTTTAAAGTATTTGGCAAATATTAAAACTAATGGCATTGTTTTTGTTGCTGTATGCGGGGGTATATTATATACAAACATGTAATATATTATATGCGTATCCCACAAAATTGCATCTTGACCTACATATGACCGAATATGTTCTACTAGTGTTCTTTGGAATCCGTCTAGACTTCCATTGGATTGTAGATGGTATTTTTGTATTTTGCAAACTTTTGTAAAAACTTCGCCAATAAAGTTTGTACTTTGGTTGGTTAGTATAGACTTTGGACACCCAAATACACAAATTAAATTTTTGACTAAAGCTTCTGCTATTGTTTCAGATTTTTAGTCTAGTATAGGAATGACTAAGCACTATTTAGGCAAGTCATATTGCATAGTCAATATATATTAGAAAATGGCAGAAAATGTTCGGAAGCTGTTGTGATTACCAGAGGCATTTTCAAATATTTAGTAGATTTACTTTTTAGGACCTACAATTTTTTATATGCCTTTCTATTTTGGCTAGCATATTAGGGAAATATGGGAATTGTTTGAGTGTTTTGTATGTACGTTTGATTCTTTTATGTCCCCCTAAGGGACTCGAATGTTATAATAACTCGTATTATTTTCAGTTTGTTTTGCACCCGTTGTACGCGACTGACTACTTTTCACAGAGAATTTCAAGTTAATTATCGATAAAGACGTACTGGAAACTGGACGGCACATACCTGTTGATTTTCCTAAATACTTCCAGTTTTCGATCCAGTTGTTAAAATATCACCAGCTTTTGAGCTTTTGACCCGGTTTATGTTTAACAACCAAATTTTGTTACTTTTGTTAATAACAAAACTTTGTTGCTTCGAACCTTTTCAGCGTCTGGTGTTTTTTTTTTGAGACAGTCAGCAAAAGAAAGTTCCAAGGGCCCTTTAAATTTTCAATAACTTTATTATTTAACATATCCTCCTAATTAATTTCGGACTTTGTTGAATGTGGAAGGCGATAATGCTTGATGTATATTGGATTTGTCCCTAGTAAATTAGGTACTTGATGGCTTATGGTTTCGGTACATGATAATGAATTACCAGACAAATAGAAAAAATCTTGAAAGCTTCGACATATTGACAAAATAGAGGCAAATTCTCGTTATTCAATATTTCAAGATTTAGCTCACTTTCAAGGATTGGTATTCGTTTTTTTTACGAGTTTACCATTAGGTCTAGATTCAAAATGTTGTAATTGTTAATATTATCTGTTTTGGGAAAAAAATTTAAAACACATTGACTGCATTGTTGTGAACCGCATTGTTTGCATGCTTATGGGATCTGTCGAACTTTTTTAAAAATCGATACAAAATTTTCAATTCGATCGGCGAAGCAACTGACTTATTCATTCTTTTGTTGTCTTAGTTCCACCTCAATTTGTTCGAAGGTACGAGTTTCCGCAAGCCAAGCTTTCATTGTTGCTTTAAGTGAATTCCAATCTTGGAAAGAACCACACTTTACAACGTCATATGCCCTATCATCTAGCTTCGTATTTAAAATTTTCAAAAATTTTGGAATTTGATGGTATACACTTGGTGGTATAAAGTGCCAAGAAATTGTGTTTCGTGACAGAAAGTATTGGCAGAATTTTAAATTATATTTTCCACTTGCCTTATTGCTATCTTGGCTCCACCGAAATTCGTGCCGTTATCTGAATGGATTTCAGACGGTACACATCTCCTGGCGACGAATCTTTTTAGAGCTGCAACAAAGGATTCACTGGTGAGATTTCCTGCTAGTTCTAAATGAACTGCTTTTGTGTTCATGCAAACAAATAAGCTAATATAAGCCTTATGAGTTTTTTGTCTTCGTGCCTTGGTTAAATGGACTGACAGTGGTCCAGAAAAGTCGATGCCTGTGTTATAAAATGGACAAACTAATTCAACCCGACAAGTAGATCACCCATCAGTTGCTCTTGCAATTTCGCTTTGAATCGTCGTCATATACGATACAATTTTTGATTATTTCTCGCACTGTGGTTCGTCCACTGGTTGTCCAGTGTTTGGCGTTGGTTGTCCAATATATTTGGCGGAAAATTGACAGTAACAACGACGGTCCAGCGTGACTAAAAATTTGGTGCAGGTGTTCTAATATTATAAACTAGATTTCGGAGGCAATATCACCGGTTGCTGCGTACAATAAGGTACCACACTGTTTTCAAGCCTACCGCCAACTCTCAGCAGATTTCCTCTAAATGGATTTAAAGAAATTATTTGGCTTGATTTATTTCTCTTCTGTTCGTATTCACAGATCCTTTGCAATAAATAGCTCTTGTGGTTTTAGAAAATGTCCTTTTGATCTCTTCACTGGAAACTTTGTTAATAAATCGAAAAATAAATGCGACGATTCGCTGGAGTTTGAAAAATGATGAATAATTTGCTAACAACCTCTCAAACAAATCGTTGGTTATGAAACCCCAAAATGTGTCTTCTTCTTTGCACCAAAATTGCGTTTTTTGAAGTGGCCAATATTCGGTGATATAATTCAGCCAATCTGATCTAGTCCACCCCAATTAAAAGTCTTTGAACTTCTGGACCAGGCATGCCTCGATTTGTGCAATCTGTAGGATTTTGTACCGATGGTATGTGTCTTCAGTATTTACGGGGTATATCATCCATAATCGCCGATGTTCGATTAGCTATGAATATTGTCCACTGGCGAGGTTCGCTACCCAACCAATCGAGGAGAATTTTTGAATCTGTCCATGTAAATATGTTATTGATTTTTAGGCTTGTGTCATATTTCAATGTTTCCATGAACTTGGATAAAACGGCACCACATGACCCCAATCTTGGCAACGACACTTGCCTAATTTAATTTTAAAATAAATATCTACGATGGAGTCAAACGACGAACCAAGGAATATTTCATCAAGGAATCGGTGTTTTAAAGTTTTAAACTCCTCATCCCTCACAAATCGTGGTTCCATGTTCCTTATTAGTCTTTGCATGGCGATATTCAACGTGCTGCTAAATTAATCTACTGGTTGTTTGAATTGTAAACCTACGATAAATTGTCCATTTGAACTGCGGGTAAGGTTTTCTTTAAACTGCTTTTTGCACAATTTTTCTGCGGTTGACAGCATGTTTTTCTTTTCACCTATAGATTCTATATCCCAAAAACGCTTTAAAATGACATTAATATTCGCTTCGGATTTCATGCAATTCGGAATTAAAAATGATTTGGATTCCACTTCTTACAGCATCTTGATACTACCCAGCCAAATATTGTATTTTGTAGTATTGGACCCTCTCGGTTGAATTGTTTTCTTCCATCAAACAAAACAGAAAAGAAATTGTCTACTTCGATTAAAATATTCACTACTCTAGGCTGATTAAAGTGTGGATCAGCTAACTGCAAGGTACTTCAAATATCTGTGGAAACACCGGTGATAGTTTTCGAGGGTAATTCTGGTGTAGGCTTTAATAAAATTAATGCGGTGATTGTGAAGTTGGGATAAGAGTGTAGTTGTACTTCTAAGGATACTCGTCTCTTTGTGAAGCAAGTTGTAGAATCTATCAATGATCTACAAATTCGTGGTTTTGCTACTGAAACATCTACTCTTCGAAACATCGACTCTTTTGTATCCATTCCCTTCGTTGGCTGACATCCAAAATATTAAATTGTGAACAATCGAATCATGAATCTTTATGCTCGCAGAATGCACATGCATATTTAGTTGTTTTCTGCTGAATCTCTTAAGTTTTTAATTTTTCCAGTAGTCGCGAAATAAAGCGGGGAATGTTCTACAAATATCCGAATGAACAAATTTATTATAAGTTTTTTTCGTTCCGTATATATCTTTCAATTTGTATAACGGTTCCGAATAGTTGGCTTAAAAAGAACAAATGGATCGATAGCTGTCAATCTTCAATGATGAATATCTCCAGTGTTTTGATATTTAGAGATTTTAATATTTTCATTAGATGATCCTTTTCTAAAGCCTTTGAGAACGTGTTTAAAAAATGAACTTTTCGATAAATATTTGGATCAACACTTGCATTAATTGATTATTGATTATCCCCGTTTTAATTGATTAGGGAAAATTCAATTTTCGTCATATTGAAAAAAATGCTAAAATATGAGAAATGCTGAAAATATCACGTGTGCGAATCATCTTCATAATTAATTTTGGTCGCCCTTCGCCACACGACTAAACAGAAACATGAAAAATATTCATCAAAAAATATTAGATTTACAACACATACATCTACAATGACAGATACAAGTTTTTTTTCCTTTGTAATCACTCATATCGTATACGAATGTAAAGACTTGTACATATACTTAATCGTAATATTTATATTTTTGTGAAAACCAGTTCTGCTTTTTAATACACTCACCTGTTGGGATAGTATATGATTGGAAATTTTATTATTATTTTCTAGACCAACACTATTGCTTATACACAATTGTAATTTTTTTTATTTTCCATAATAACCGGTATATTGGTTGATGATAATATTTTTACACCTATCCCTCGGTTAACGAAATTAATTCGTCCACGTAAAGTTTGTATATTAAAATTTCGTAAAACGAAATTTCGTAAAATGAAATTCAAAAATGTAAAATATTTATGTGAAAAAATTTCGTAAATCGAGATTTTGGTTTAATTTTGAAATTACCGACATTACGAATAAAGAGTTTTCGTTAAGCGAGTGATGGGTGTATTTTATCTGCTCGGTGTATTATTTTATTGACGTATTTTAATTTTTCCAAATTTAAATGTAATTGTAATTTTTATGATCATCTACAATTATTTTTGTTTTTATCTAATCGTATATAGGTCAAAAAGAGAGACAATCACATCTTTTTGTGTGGTAGTAGTATTAATATTGTAGTATATAATTTTGCATTCATGTTATTTACATGCAGTGATTTAAATTTTGCGTTCATAACAAAAGTAATAAATTGTTTTTATGATGACTTTTATATTTCGCTAGAACTACTGATACATCCATGTTAAATATATATAGAAAAAAATTTATTCATATTTCAGTGCAGACTGCAGGCAATACTATAGTATCAAATCATCGAATCATCGTTTCAAATCCATCTTGGGCATATCGAGTCGATAGCGATTCCGCAAACACCACAGCGCACGGTAGCTGGCGGCTGTGGTGTTGGTGGTTGCCGTTCATTAACGGCGACCCCACACTACGGCTACCAGTCGCCGTCCGCTGAGGAGTTTGCGGAATCGTTTTCGGCTCGATACGCATTTTAAGATGGTTTATTGGACGATGATACTCGTTGTTTGGTACTGCGGGTATAGCCCTGTTAGGATGCATTTTTTGTTTTTTAAAAAATTTATTCATATACATATAATTACAAAATCCATTTACCAGCTTTTACGAAATTTTTAAGGTTCCAACTTTATTTGACTGCTCAAATTTTATATTTAATTTTAAGTAGATATGTTTACATGATTGTATTTTTATTTTATGTAGATTTTATTTATCTTAATATTTAATATATATATATATATATATATATATATATATATATATATATATATATATATATATATATATATATATATATGTATGTATATATATATATATATATATATATATATATATATATATATATATATATATATATATATATATATTAATATTTTTTTATGCGATTTGTGTGTAGTCAGGACAATGTACTAGCGTGTTATACTACGGGTCACTGTCGTGCTTACATACACCACTCTTAATGGAGAATTTTTTTGGGGCCGCATGACGCCGTTTCTTCGTATGTGTTTTTTCCCTCATGTCCGTTATCATAAGCGGAGTCGGTTTTGATTTTAGCGGTATCCATATTTCTTAACGATATCATGCTCGCTTAGAAATATTTTGCATTGGAGAGTATCCCCCCAACCACAGGGACTGATTTTACGTAATTTAGTAATTTATGTTACCTAAATGATGATTCACACTCAACAGGCAGTAGCCCCATGGTTTTTTTTTCTTTGCATTTACTTTATTTTGCAATAATTAAGTTCAGTTATGCCAATTTCTTAAGGTTTCTGTCTTTAAAGTTGCTGCATTAGTTGTAACCAATGAATGACGTATGATGCCAAGATTTATTCACTGAATGTTTTTTGACTTAGATTTCTTCGTTGACCAATTTGAAAACCATAGAGGTTCATACTAATTTTAGAGGCCAACACATTTTTCTATATTTGATGTTCAATTCGTCTTTTTTTTCTAACGTGTTTTTTCCATTTAAGCTTGACAGTGATAGTCCTTTCGAGGTGTTTAGTTTTATTTGAATATGAGTTGAATATGAGACTAGCTTTGAAATAATTTTTACTGGAGTCCAACTAACTTGATATTTTCAGTTCTGAGTTTACTTTTTTCGTAGTCTTAGCATACAAGGTGCTATTAAGGTGCCAAAATCAAACACTGAAATTACCAAAATGGTTCTCCTTTTCTCATCGTAAATAATATCAGGACAAAAACTCACAAATGACAATTGGGTGCCACTTCACAATATGTGTTATTGTTAACTTTCCTCTGAGACAGACTTTGTAAAGTACTTTGTTGGCTCAAGCCTGCTTCGTACCAATTTGATGAATTTCTTTTGCTTAAGAATAGGATCATGAAAAAATCTTTACTTTTTAAAATTGATTGCACCTAAATTTCGTTAAAACTAATTGGTGTACAAGTTGATCCAAAAGTATATAAGAAGGAGGTGAGCATTTCTTTGGTGGTAGGTGATCAAAACAAAAAAATTATATATATATATATATATATATATATATATATATATATATATATATATATATATATATTTTTTTTTATCAGTAGCGGAGCGTGACCTTACGACGCAGGTGTTCAATTATAAATATAGTATTGATGCTAATAAACATTTTAAAGTGACTCGTGTCTCAAACCGAACCGTAATTAACTACCATTAGGGCATGGCGGCCCTGATGCAACTTCGACTTCATTATACATTTTATCAAAATTAATATGAAGTTTTTTTATATTTTGTTTGGTTTCAAATATTTTTGAGCTACAGAAGCAGATATCTAAGCTTTTAGTCTGTAAAATATTAAAAAGAACATCCGTTAAACGGAATAAGTTACCAAATAATTCTAATAAAATATTTATCGCGAATTTTTCTAAAAAATGAAGCAAACCTCCAGCTGGTAGTATCGTCTCCCGGTCCCAAATGTGAGATGTAGTTATTATTGTTTCAAAAAATTCAAATAGCTCTGATTGGCATGATTTAACGACATTTACCACTAATTTTGAACTTGGAATTTTGCGCTTAATTTTATGTCAATTTTCTATCAATTAGTTTTGATCTTTTAGTTAAGTGAGCAATGAAGCGTGAAATGCTGGGCATAGTAGAAAAATAAAGT
This sequence comes from Tipula confusa, assembly GCA_963556175.1. Lineage (NCBI taxonomy): Eukaryota > Metazoa > Arthropoda > Insecta > Diptera > Tipulidae > Tipula > Tipula confusa. The sequence goes on from OY744475.1 coordinate 200,729,658, forward strand.
CTACAGGCGCTAATACTTTGTACAGATTGTGAAAAAACTAAATTCAATCTATTTGCGTTACAGTGGATAAATCGCATATTGAGATAAACCTTTCTAACTCGTGTTTGTGTTCCATTTATTTCTCCGCCATTACTTAAGCACCATCGTAAGACTGAGCTACTAGTTTGGATCCAAATAAGATGTAGCCATTTCTAGCACATATAACACATAAAATAAAATAAAACATATTTTATATTGAATGCAACAACAAAACTATAAAGAAAAAAAAGTACTCGAGTGAGATTTGATTTTACATATATATTTATCATTTTCTTCATTACAACGAATTCATATGAATAAAATTTTGGTTTGTTCATATGAAAAGTTAAACTGCGTGAACAGAACACAACGAAACACAATCCTTTGTTTTCTGTTCGCGCAGTCTAATTTTCATATGAACAAGGCATAATTTTGTTCATATAAATACGCCATAGAGCAGAAAATATTGTCAATATGACCAGCGTCAATATTGTACATTTAAGTTGTTTAGGAATGTTTTGTTGTTGTTGTATATTTAATTTGAATTAATTGAAGCTGCGTTGAACGCCTGGTTAATATTTCTGGTTTCAAAAATTTTCACTACGAAAAAACCTATATATGTAAAATAAAATAAGTTAGTTGCCTGTTCATATTTTTGCTCGAGTTGAGAATATTTCAACTCATAGGACTAACATTTTCTTCACCAGATAATCACACAGTTTGAAGTATATCGTATGCAACTATGCATGCAGTATTTAAAACAAAATAATATGAACAAGATAAAATGGTAAAAGATCATTATCAAATTAATATCGAATTTGTCGTATAATGTGTTAAAAACTTGTTAAAAATGAAAATTCTGACAGCTAAAGTTAAACATTTTTTTTGTTCACCTTAACAAATCTGTAAAAAATTTAACGAGATAGAGACCATCTTTAAATTATGACAAGTGATTTTAAAAAATCATAACCTCATTTTCGACAAAAATACTGTGTTTGTTTAAAAAATAATAAAATTAAAATCATAGTTGGCCAACTATTATTGGCTAACTACTATACTAACTATTATTTTACTGGAAATTTTGAAATTTTATTTCCGTTTGAACTACAACTTTTTGATAGTTTTATATTGAGCTAAGGGGAAATTATTCATTCTAATTCTTATTCATGTGCTCAATAAAATACGCTTAATATGTTTGTTACCGATATAGGTACCATTTATATATTGTTACCGATATGATTCATTTTGTGTGTCAAAATTTTAACTATTCAACATTCACTCGGCAAAATTAATATTTTAGTTAAAAATATTTCCCATCGATTATTTATTTTCCCCAATTTTTTTAACTAAATATTTTTAATACATGGACAAAGACCCTGAGTAAGAAAATTTTTAAAGTTTATTGTTATGTTTAATTATTATCGTTAGGTATTCAGTGAAAACCTTGAAAGCTTTGACGTTACGCCAATGATATAAGAATATTTATATATATATATATATGTATATATATATATATATATATATATATATATATATATATATATATATATATATTTATATATATATATATATATATATATATATATATATATATATATATATATATATATATATATATATATATATATATATATATATATATATATATATATATATATTAATCGAAATAATACGGAAAACAAGAGACTTGCAATTTTTCCGTACCCAATAAATTTCCCAGTTTCTCTCCAGCTTCCAATCGTTTAGTTTAAGATTTCTGTCTTAGCAATTCATATTTATAGGATGTTCTTTTACATTAAACCATTGTGGTTTGAAGCTGTGGTTACTTGTTCGTTTTTCTTTCACATATTGATAGGATTCAACTAAATTCAGATCAGAAGATAGAAATAAAAATAAACTACTTACTACAGTTTTAGCAAAATTTACATTGGAGGAGAGTTCAGCAATAATAGTATTTATTTTAACTGCTCCTGATTCATGATGTCTGCTGGAAATTTTTACATGATCATTCCTTATGTTGATGACTTCTTCAGTGTGTTTTTCATTTTCCTCTTATTTTCTCATTTTAATGTAATAATTCATTAAAACGAACTCTCGAGTTGTCATTAACTCAAAGAAACGATTTTTTATCTCAGCAAATTCCATAATTTTTTCTTATCGATCCAATTTGTTTTCTACAGCGGTTTCTCCCACAATTCTCTGTGATACTGAGTCAACAGCGTTTGCTTGCCACATTTGTTTGCAATCTTTTGAACATGTGCAGTTCGGATCTTTAGCCATCGTCGTAACATTTAACATTTAAATATTGCATGATGTTTAGCAATTTTTCTTTGATGAAGTGTGTTTTGAGGTCAGCCTTGCCAAAGTACGGCATGTTTAATTAAATATTTATTTAAATGTTACTTATTTAAATTTATTTAAATGTATTTATCTAAAGCCGACAGTTCAATTCACTTAGCTGCGATACAATATTGCATCGTATCTTTATAAATATTCAAACAAACTAAAATTATCGTTCTGATATCTGTACAAAGCCGAAAATATAGCCGCATACAATATTTAATAAAGTAACAGCCATTTGCAGTCAAAAATAATCGAAAACAATTTTTGTAATTTTCTGCAATATTCAATAGATTGTCAAAATTTTTTTTTTGTTGACAAATTTACAAAATTATTTGATGTCAATTTGTCGTTTGAAGTAGTTTTAGCTACCCTTAACCTAGATTATGAGTTCCTTAAAAAGTTCTGCCTCATCGTGTGGACACTTGAAGTATATTCGACCAAATTGCTGTATAAGTCGCAAGCATTTGACGTCTTTCCAATAAAATTTATTTCAATCATTATAATTTTTTCGGGAGGTACAGTATTAGATACAAATGGAAAATTTAGAAATTTATTTTCCATCTCTATCACCGAAAAATTTGGTTTATTCCTAACTGAACTAATAAAATTGAATCAATCGTCCGGAAATGCAGGACGCGATGTAATTCCTACCTCTTGCTGTAATACCTTCATGCCACATATAACAATGCGCGTCAGCATCGGAATTATCCTAATCACTCAAGCTGATATCATGTTCATCGTTATTGGTTAATATATATTTTTTAACCGATCCTATTGAGTTTCTCTCCATTAACACAACTTAAAAATGGTTCACTTTGTTTTAAACCATGTAGCGCAAATTGAAATTTGAACATAGTCACTATCTAGAAAAAATAAGTTTTATTTATACTATCATAATAAAAATAAATGTTTAATAATAATTAACTTACTTGTTATATTTAATTTTAAACATTCTCGCATTTTTTCTTTGGTATAATTTTCGAAAAAATCACTTAACTGAATTAGTAATGGTTGTGAAATTTATTTAACGGATTTTTAACTGTTGTTTCTTATGGAAAAACGACTTAAGCGTTATTATACAAATTTTATTACACAAATTAAATTTGATAAAACCACTTATTGTCACTTAAGGTTTTTTTTGTAATTTTATTTTCTGTATAAAAATAGATTTCTCTTAAATACTAATAGGTTATTTTTCTAATTCATTATAGCTTTTATATGCATTTAATATTAGACCTTAACTGAAAAATACTAGATAAGTGACTTTCCAAAATCATAATGAGGTGTATTGCAGTTAAGTGTTTTTTTTCTTCAAAATAACACAATTAAGTGAAAAGTGAAGCGAATTTGGTAAAAATTGGCGTGGTTAGTAAAGGGATGATAGCAAACGTTAATAAATACAATTTGGCAAAACCACATAAGTTATATTAAGTGATTATGTAAAATTCCCACAGATATATATATATATATATATATATATATATATATATATATATATATATATATATATATATATATATATATATATATATATATCATGGACGAAGCGTGATAAGTAACGGATAGGAACGGATGCACATCTAATATTAATTCGAATCTTACCACCCTTCTTGAAGTGACAGTTTTAATAAGCAAATTTGCATATTTGTAATAATTATATGGAATAAGTTCTCGACATTACCGCAGCACCGTCATGGCTGGGCATACTAACTTATTAAAAATATTTTATTTTTTAGCTTGAAAATTATTCGAGTAAAATTAAATACTGATTGCTTTCCGAGCAGCACTTCTATTAAGCACAAAAATCGTTCAAACTTTACAATATCACTCTCGAGGATAACTTCAATCTGATTCAGTCAAGTGATTTTAAAAATATATTATTTTTAAAATCAGTTGGTGAATTCCAACCTCACTCACAAATAGCATTCTCCTTTCTTTGTTCGACCACAATTTACTCGATGCCACATTGTGTAATCATAAATGCATCGGTAGTGTTTTGCAACTCTCTTATATCAGATCTGCAGCCGTGGTGGTTTTCCCATTAAAGATGGTTCTTCTGGTTTCTTAATTTTTTCCTTATAGATTACATTCTGGCAAACAATACTACAGTCCTCTTTTGTATTACAAAATACATCAAAAATATTTCGACCAGAGTATCACTTTCTGAGTATGGAGGTTACGTTTTTTTGCATTGTTGGGTATCTCTTTATTAGTGCTTTTAAGAACTTTAAAATCTACTTTAAAGTTTATCAAGTTTTTTTGCACGTTTTGCAATATTTATTTGAAACTGTAATTTGTTAAAAAGTTTAAAGCAAATGGCCATGCCAGTATTTATCAGTAAAAATTTTGTAAAAATTTTGATTTTAGAGCTTTTCAAACTGTAACAATTTATTAATTAAATTATTTTGAAAATGAGAGCATTAAAAGATTTTATATTCAGAAATATATATATATATATATATATATATATATATATATATATATATATATATATATATATATATTTATAAATATATATATATATATATATATATATATATATATATATATATACATAATTATGTATATATATATATATATATATATATATATATATATATATATATATAATTATGTATATAATAAAACATGTTTAATAGTTGCTACATGTACAGCAGGTGTACCAAATACGTTATAAAAACACCTATATTTTAAACATATTTGCATTTAAAAATTCTAATCTCTATAATAATAATAATTTAATTTATTATTGTTATTAAGCTCGTATTATTTTAAAACCAATTTATTGTTGCTGTACATATTTTAGAGACGCATTATTCTAACGTATTTTATATATATATATATATATATATATATATATATATATATATATATATATATATATATATATTCATTTAAAATTCACAACACATAATTTTTAGGATTATTTTTTATGACATAATTTTAAATTTTTTTTTACAATTTGATTGGTATTTTATACACAGGAAAATTTAACTCGACTTAGTAAAAAAAAAATGAGTAGTACATTTTACTCGTATATATGTACTATGTAATAATAAATGTATGTATATTTCTATATATATAACAGTCGTTATAATAAAAATAATCATAATAAATAAAATTACAACAACAAAAAAAATGTTAAGTAATAAACATTAAATTTTTAAAATTAAATGAATTATTGTACAGAGAAGAGTGGTGGGGAGATTTATTGTATTCAGGTATTTTATATAAATTTATGATGATGACTTGCGAGTTGAACATAAGCCTGGTAATTTACCACCATATATATAAATAATATATGTCTCCTTTTTATTTTAAAAACATTCCTCAGTTGATTTGGATTTTAATTGTGTGCGTATATACATATGTATTAAAAACATGTAAATTTTATGATTTGTAATAAATTATTTAACGTTGTAAAATTTACTTGAATGTTTGAAAATTGATAGTTTAAAATTATTACAGTTAAATTAATTTGTTTATTCATGTTTTTGTTTTAATTGATTATTAAATATTTTAACAGTTTAGTTTCATTATATATAAATATATATATATATATATATATATATATATATATATATATATATATATATATATATATATATATATATATATATATATAAATATATATATATATATATATATATATATATATATATATATATATATATATTAAGATTTTAATTTGGTCATTTATTGATTAATGTATATGAATTAAAGAATAAAACAATTATTTAGCACGAAAATTAAATGAAATAACCGTTAAACAGACAAAACACGTTTTGTCTTAACTTAAATCTGTTTAAGCGGTAGTAAATTATATAATTTTTTGAAAACTTAAAATTGAAATTTTCCCTAAAATATCTAAATCAAATTTTTAAGTTATCAATTAATTAAATTAATTAATTAGATTTTGTTAATTTAATAAATAGTTTTTTTGTATCTAAAATTTCATTAAAATTATAAATGATAAAAATATTCATCAATTTAAAAAATTTTAAAACATCCACACGTTTTAAATATTTTTTTTAATCATTTAAATTTGTTAAATTTGGTACCTTTTAATCCAAAGGTAAAATATTGCATTGATTTGTAAAAAATTTAATCGAAGGTTGCGTTATAAAACCATGCCAGCCGAGTGCTGCAATACACTCAAAATTCTCAAATATATATAAATTAAAGATTTTAAAAAATTGCTAAATTGCTAGCACGAAAATAAAATAAAATAATCGTTAAATGGACAAAATACGTCATTGTAATTTAAAAAAAATACAACTGCTATAAATTTGGTGAGGTAATAAAAAAACTAAAAGTAAAATGACGCACCAACACTCTAAATACACCCACAATTCTAAAATGTACATAAATTTCAGATTTAAAAAAAAAAAATTTAGCACAAATATTAAATGAAATAACTGTTAAACGGAAAAAACACAATCCGTCTTAACTTAAATCTGAAATAAGTATACAAATTGCATTTTATACAGATTGTTTTTATTATCAACATTATATTCCGTACAACGCAATTTAAATGTCTACTTCGTTAAAACGAAATTTTGAAGGGTGCGCTTATGTCGGAGTTGTGTGATTTGCCAAACACCAATATAAGCGCATTCTCCAACGTTTTGTATTATCATCATACAAACTATTTAAGCGGTAGTGAATTATTGAATTGTTTGACAATGTTAAATTAAGATTGTTCTGATTCTTCGAAAAAAATTTACAATAATTAATAAAAAAACATTTTTTTAAATTTTGTGGTACCTTTTAATCGAAAGGTAAAATATTGTATTGATTTGTAAAAAATTTAATCTAAGCATTAATCAGACCATGTCAGTCGAGTGCTGCAATACAAACAAAATTCTATGACGTATATGATCACAGATTTTAAAAACAATATTTAGCACGAAAATTAAATAAAATAATCGTTTAATAGACATAATACGTCATTGTAATTTAAAAAAATACAACTGCTGTAAATTTGGTGAGGTAATAAAAAACTAAAAAAAAATGTCCTACCACCATTCAATACACCCACAATTCTAAAATGTACAGAAATTACAGATTTAAAAAAAATTTAGCACAAAAATTAAATGAAATAACCGTTAACGGGAAAAACACGTTCCATCTTAACTTAAATCTGAGTTAAGTATAACAATTGCATTTTATACGGGCAGTTTTTATTATCCAGATAACTTGCAATTTAAAGGCTTACTTCGTTAAAGCGAAATTTTGTAGGGTGCGATTATGTCGGAGTTGTGTGATATGCCAAACACCGATATAAGCGCATTCTCCAACGTTTTGTATTATCATCATACACATTGTTTTGCTTCAGCTGGTTGTGACTTATGTGATATAAAATATGTTTAAAATTTTAAAATTTTGTAAAAATAAAGTTTCATTATATTTCGAATTATTTTCAAAATTATGTTAAATCTAAAATTGCTTCGAAACTTAATTTAAACCCAAATTTTGTAGGGTAGGTGGTTTTAGAAGGACTATCAATATGGCCAAACTTTTTTAGGACAATCAGTAAAGGTTGACATTTTTGGTTTAAATTGCTGAGGTAACTTTGACACACGCACCTGCAAGTTTGCTTAGCATTTTGTTTGGATTACTTCCTCCAAAAACGAAATTAGACTATATTGTACCAAAGAGGTCCATTTCATGCCTACCAGTTACATTCTTATAATACCTTTGAGATGCTTAAAATTTGCTATCTGTATTGGTACCTAGGGTACAGAAAATCTTCAACAATGTTATTAATGTCAAGTGTATTTTAGCTTTTCTGGGTGGATATTGTCTGTTTGGTTTGATGTTTGTTATATCTTGTTAGTTAGCTACATTTATGTGTTTTATTTCTGGTGGCTTATCCTCTTTCTATATAGCACAAAATCAAAAATGATAACACTTTAATTAAAGTTATTTTGTAGATGCATATTTTGTTCGAATTTTAGTTATCTGCACTTCTGCAAGGTTAAGCTCTAGAATGGTCACCTCCTTGGAAGGTGGTTTTTATTGGTTTATAAATATTTGTCAATATACAATTACACGCTTCAATTTATGAATAGTATTGATGCTTTCCGCATTTTATTTTCGACCTTTCAGTTTTTATTTAAAAAAAAACTGTCAAAAAGACTAAAGCTCACAGTCATGATTAATTATTCAAGATGAGATTAGCACTAAAGCTAAACACAGCTTTACAAAAAGCACTTTAGGTCAGTTAAATAGTCATAAGACCTCTAATAATTTTTTTAAATAAAAGCTTTTTGGGGTTTTTATAAATTAAAATTATTTATTTTATCAGAAAAGCTTTTGGGACCTTTTTATTTTTTTACTGTAAAAGCCTCTTATTTACATAACAAAATATAATTGGTCAAAATTGTAAGCTTTTATATTATATAATAAAAGATTGTTTATTTAAAAAAAAGTGAGCTTTTAAATTAGAAAACTGCTTTTGATGAAGCTTTGATGATTAAATAAATCGGGTGCTTCAGCTGTTGATTGCTGATTGTTTAAATATAAGCTTTGTTTAACATTTTTAATTTAAAAGCTTGACATACATTTTAAGAGCTTTTATGATATTTTTCGCATTGTAATCAGTTTATTTTAATGAAAGCTTTATAGAATTGGATTGAAATAATCAATTGGTGATTTATGAATTGGTTATCAATTGGTGATTTGTATGAATAGTATTGAAGCTTTCCGCATGCCGAGTGTTGTTGTCATATTGCCTGTGTGAGTTTTTAAAGCTACATTTCTATAAATGGAAATTAAATTTTAAAAATTTGCATTAATTTTTGAAATTTATAAATTTAAATTTACAATGAAGTAAGTAACCCCTTTTGAATTTAATTGACTTCGCAGTCTTCAAACATATTATTCCCAATGGATACCTTCTTAAACCACAAAATACGTTTGAGAACATAATGGTGGAAAATTAAAATTGTAAATAAGAAAATGAAAAAAAAAAAAAAAAACGAAAAATTTAAATGGATTATTATTATCGTAAACTACTTGAATAATTTTCTAATTAATTTTTTTCCAGAGGGACTGCTCATTAATTTTAAATAAATTTATTTAACATTTTCCTTACCACATTATTGTAAATTAATTAATTAAACGACTAATTAAAATATTAATCATTTTCTCTTAATTTTATGTAATTTTTGTTATATTTCGTTCTTCTCAATTATGCTCTCGTTTTTCAATCATTGGGGAGTTGGATTTTTTTTTGCATATGGCATCAAATTCATTTTACTTAATAATTTAAAAAAAATATTATCAAAATACTAATTATTTATTTTATTTTGTTTTTACTTTCAGGTAATTAAACGAGATCATTTACATATTTATTGGTATGTTTACGTCATGTTTGATAAATCGAATTACTGGTAAATAATTTTATAAAAATTAATTTCATTATAACAAGTTTTGTATATTTTATGTGTATATAGGCGCAACAATTTTCAAGGTTTTTCATTGTTGGTGATAAATTCTATTGGTTTCAATTTAAATGAAATCGTATAAATAATCTAGAAAAGGCGTATATCTTAGTAAATTTCCATTTATTTTCCTTAGATTTTTTTTTTATTGCTTTAGGAGTATTTTTTTGGGCCATTAAATATATGTGAAATTAATCTTTTCAATTCAAAAAAAAAAAAAAAAAAAAAGTTATGATAATATTATTTGTTTATTCGACTTTGTAATTTTATGGCTGTTTTGATACCATTTGAACACTTTGTCGCAAAATAAAGAAAATTGATTTGGTTTATTTAAGTCAAACACGTGTAGCCAAGCTTTGAATAACAAAACTGTTTAGCTTTAAATACAAAAATAGTTAAGAATTATGCCTATGACGTAAGCCTAGTAAGATTGGGTAACATATTTATCACAATTATGGAAATTATGTAACATAAGCATACAAAACCGCTTAGTTAGGAGGATATTAGTCCAGAAAGCATTTTTCGGACAAAACTGAAGTTTATTTAAAAGCCGCATACACTAATCAATACAATAAAAAAATTGACAGTAGAATCAAATATGCAAATACGGTTTTTAAAAGCTTTTATAATTGTAAAAGCTTAATAATTTTGTAATATTTTACGATATACTGTAATAGTTAAAAATATAAAATTATTGTTGGTTAATATTGTAAACTAATATACGAAAAATTGAAAGCTTTTATATTTACCATGTTCATTGAACTCGTTAAAACTATGCACTTAGTTGATTGAGCTTTAAACCACAATTTAAATTTTATTTCTCACCTTTCAGTTTTTATTTAAAAAAACTGTCAAAAAGACTAAAGCTCACAGTCATCATTAATTATTCAAAATGAAATTAGCACTAAAGCCAAAATAGCTTTAGGAAAATCACTTTAAGTCAGTCAGCAGTTAAATAGTCATCAGACCTCTTATCAATTTTGAAAAAGCTTTTTTGGGTTATTATAAATTAAAATTGTTTATTTTAGCAGAAAAGCTTTTGGGACCTTTTTACTTTTTTAACGTAAAAGCTTCTTATTTAAATAACAAAATATAATTGATCAAAATTGTAAGCTTTTATATTATATAATGAAAGCTTTTAAGATTTCTTATGTTCACTAAAAGCGTAATTTATTAATTATTTCTTTATTAAATTTTGCTATTTTAATTAATTCCTTTTGAAATAGAGCCATTATAAAGCTGATTGAGCTTTATTGATGAAAATTTAAATACGGAAAACATCGCATATTTAATCCTGCTTTTTTAAATTTTTATTTACAAAAACTTTTGAAGAAACTAAAACTTTTAAAATTTTAAATTGTTTATGTTAAGAAAAGTGAGCTTTTAAATTAAAAAAGCTTTTGATGAAGCTTTGATGATTAAATAATTCGTGGTATTTAGCCGTTGATTGCAGCTTGTTTAAATAAAAGCTTTGTTTAACATTTTTAATTTAAAAGTTTGAAATAAATTTTAAGAGCTTTTATGATATCTTCCAGTATAATCTGGTTCTGTTAATAAAAGCTTTATAGAATAAAATTGAAACCATCAATTAGTGTTTTAATCAGATAAGCTTTTGGGAAGTTATTTTACGTTTTTGATTTTAACAGCTTAAAGTAGAGTAAAAGCTTTATATATTTATTTACAAAAATTTTCAAAAAGTGTCTAAAACATTTAAAATTAAAATTGTTTATGTTAAAATTTAGTTTGATAATAAGTTAGAAAAACATTTGATACGTCTTTAAATATAGGTTATATTTGAAATTTTAAACTTAAAAGTTTGGGAGAAATTTTAAAGCTTTAATAAATCTGTAAACTTAAATTCGTTGTTGTTAATGAAAAAATAATAATTATTTGTTGTTTTTATCAGACGAGCTTTTTGTGATTTTAAATATTGTTTAAAAATTGAGATAGCTTAAAGTCGAGTAAAAGCTTTAAAAAATGGTTGTTACAAATTAATAGAACTTGAACATAGTTTGGTAATTAAAACACAAAATAGGCAATTAAATAAAGTTTTAGCAATTTAATTTAAATTCGTACCACTAATTGTAGTTAAACCAAAACTTTATAAAAGCTTTTACATATTTAGTGATAATATAGCTAAGTGACAAGAGTTTTCGATTTTCATTCTGTAAAAAGCAAAGCTAAAGTCATCTTTTACCGAAATAAAAACTAGTTTGGTCCATCGGTTCTGCTCTCTAACAGGCGACACAGTTTTGCTCATCACCATCTTTATAAATATAATTATGAGCTTTTTTAGATTTTGTTAAGATTTTAATAAAATTATACTTCAAAACATCGTTTTTAAATTTTCATCAAATTTCTGTATTTCAAATCAAAACTTTACCAAAAAAAGTTAACAAAAGTGACAAAATTAAAGTTTATGTTAAAAAACAATAATTATTTTAAAAGCTTCAATAACTAACCCAAGTTATAGTTTCACTGTTATACTATGCAATCCAATTATGCTTTATCAAAATAAAATTTAAGTTTGTTTTAATTGTGAATAAAAATACTTTTTGAAAGCTTTTGAATATTTTTTAATTTCATTGAAATTGTTTTCCAATTAAAAATTTATTAATTCAACCGCTATTGATTAAAATTAAATTATGCAATTAAAGCTTATTGAGCATTCAGTTTTTGATTTCCAAAATAACCTTCAAAAATACTAAAGCTTATAGTAAACGTTTATAATTTAAAACGAGTAGTAATCATAGATTAGTATTTTAAACCTTTTAAAAATAAATTAAAACTTTGGCAACAGTTGGTTGTTTGCTAAGGTCAACTGTCCTTTTTTAATTTAAAATGTTTACCATCCTTATAAAGCTCTTAACAATTTTTGTAAATAAAAGTTTTAGGAACTTTTTAAATTATCAGTTATTTATTTCATCAGATGAGCTTTTATGGATTGATAAATTTTAAAGAGATGTTTAAAACCATCTAATTATATATAAGTGCTTTCTTAATATTTTTAAAAGCTTTTGTGAACAAGCTTTTACAATTGTTTTATATTTACATTATTTTGGTATAATTGACCATCCATATTAAAATATCAAATAGCATGTTTTTAAAATCGTGGAAAATAAATGACAATTTACATAAACAAGATTTAAAATTCAAAGCTTTTAATTTTTTGAATTTTTTATTAATTTTCTAAAAAGCTCTTGATTAACATTTTTTTCATTCGAAGTTAAATCATATAGTTATTTGTGCAGTTAATAGATATTTAAAATTTAAATACATAAAAGCTCAAATGTTTTATTTATTTCTTTTAAATTTGTTTTTTTAAAATCCTTTCATAAATAAAGCTTATTTAAAACACACTAAAGCACAATTAAAAGTTTTAACAGATTTTTGAAAAAATTTCAATTGGTATTATAAGAAGAGCTTGTAGGGTTTATCTTAAGTTTTATTTTTTACAGCTTACGGAGGAAAAGCTAAAAAAGATTATTTATGCTATAAAGGCTTTTAGAACCGTCTTATTTAAATATAAACACTGTCTAAAAGTTTGGAAAGCTTTTGCGATTTTAAAAGCTTTCAAAATGTAAGCTAGTTAATGGTTAAAATCTATAGTTCGGTGACAATTCTAAATTTTTTTAAATACTTTACAAGTCGACTTATCTGCTTATTTATAAAACTTAGTGAAGCTTTCATAAAATAACTTTTAATGGTTAACTTTTAAACTTAATTGTTTATTTTTGTGTATATTTCATTAGTTGCTAGTTTTAATTAATTAACGTGTAATAGATTTGATGAATAATTTTGGAAAATATTAACAATTATTTTACTGTACATTTTAACTTAATTGTATATTTTAAAATACATTGCATAAATTTAATATTTATGGTTTAATTGTATTTGCCGCCAAAATCATATAATAAATAAAACTACACAACCACACACAATTTAAAAGTGCGGTCAACAATAAATTGCATCAAATCAATCGATAAATCCAATCAAAATTTTTGACCAAATACTAAAAAATTTACGATACAACAGCCAAATGATAGCAATAGGTCAAATCCATATAGTACATATTGCTATACTCAAGAGATTTATGGGGTGTACACAAACTACACACATATGAATATTATATAAAATAATTTTAAAATTATTCTTTAAAAATAATCAAATCAATATATAAACAGAGTCGTATGTAAAACATCTTACATTACCAATTTTGTTTTTGTTTTTGTGTTTTTTATGCGATGGGGCTAAAAGATGCTTTAGGGGTATATATACATATATATATATTAAGAAAAAGGCAAATGTTATTACCATTTTTATGTAAAATCATCAAAATTACAAGTAAAGTAATAAAATCTCTTAAGTACGTAATAAATTGATATCGTTAAAAAAAAGGCGAAAGTAAAAAAGAAAAATCGGAAAATGAAACATAAAAAAAAATGTTCTTTGTAAAGTAGTTTTTTTTTTGTTTATTGGTTAGTACTACATGTAGGAATGGGGGAAAAAGGTTAACTAATTGATTTTTATGTACCCATATACACATATTTTTTTACTAGTTATGATGATCATTAGTTTTTTCCAAATAATAAAATAAATTAAGTTTATTAATTTTATATGATTACAAATTAATTAAACAAAAATTAACAAATTATATTAAAAGTTAATCAATCATGTTTGGGTCAAAGTGTAAATGATTGTTTATATATATATATATATATATATATATATATATATATATATATATATATATATATATATATATATCACAGCTGTAGTTACTGTGTCCTTATACATCTTGTTAAAAAGCAAACCTTAAATGCAAAAGACATTTAAAAAAAATCAATACCATTTTTGGTGTCATCAATTCATAAATATATTCATTTAAAGGTCTACGAGCTGAACTAAAAGCTGAACGGCACAAAATTTCAGGAAATAATATCAAGGACGATATCGCCAAAATAACCACAAACAAATACGCATACCAGCAGGGAAATACCAGCATGTTTATTGCGAAACTAATCGTGTACAAATACGCATTGAAGGGCTCTGAGGCTACATCTTTCGATTACTTAAAAATATTTAATAGTTTTATATATTCAACGTAAAAGATTTTATCGGTGCAAGCAGATGCAGAATAAGGTGTGAAAACAGCAAATACGATTCCTCCAAGTATTTTTATTTAAATAAGCCTGATGGTAGTAGCAGAATATGTATTGAGTGGACAGGAATAGCAACAACACTTTTACCCAACGGCATGCCAGGTCACTTTGAGTTTTTAGTTCTATTTAATTTGTGCAACAAGCGTAGTCATTTCTTCAAACGTGAATCGTGCTCGCCCTGTTAGAATTCATAGGTGAGTCTTTATCGGTTTGACCTCCGCCTCCATATTTCACCAAAATGTCGTTCTGATATCAGATATTACCTCCAAGTGATAAATTATGATAATAGGTTACTATCATTTTGCTAAGGATATGAGTTTATTGCAAAAAATGTTGGTATTATACGCATTTTATGCATTATTGAGTCGCTCTCCAGCTCTTAGCATGGTCATTGGCTTTAACATTTGTGTGAAGTACTAGGACTTTGCGTTTCTTTTCTATGGTTGACGTAATTACACGTTGTTTTACGATGATCTCTAGCTTCATTATATACTAACCACAACCAACATTGATTAGCAACAAGTTCTGGTGGTTTGATGCGCGTGATGCTAAAAAAGCTAAACACTATACGCCAATATTCCCTTAATCGTTTTTTAAATCTCTAATGTCCTATTCGCCACATTTCCATCGATTGAGGTGTGGTGATAACTATGCAAGGACTGTCTCTGAACCACACTAAATAACAAAAAAAAAACTTGAACATTTGTGAAAATAAGTGTGCCAGAAGTAATGCTCCAATCAGTTCTAGCCTAGGTATTGATAATAGTTTCCTATTTTTCTGATAATTGGTTTGGCAAAGCATCAGCCCAAGGCTAGAGTATACAGCCATAACCACTGGAATACAATTTTGACATTGATCACGACGGCTACCACCCATTCAAATAGATCGAATAATTTTGAAGCTTCTGAAAGAAATTAAAAACTTGTATTCTGTGCAATGATTGAAGTGTTTGGAATCTTGAAATTGCGAGACGTAAACTGCTGAACACCGTTCCTGCATTTATGATTATTTCCACTGGGCCTTCGGTTATTGAAATTTGGATCGGCTAAGCTTTAATTCTCTGATTTTAAACCAATAATGTGCACATTAATCGTTATTTGTCATTTTGGATCCAAATTGGACGACATTTTGATCGTTGACGTATATCGTGAGGTTGCAAAACCACTTACGATAGTGGTAAACTTCCTTTGTGGAAGCTGTAGTTTCCTCACGAGTGATTGCGAAATAATATTACCCATTTAATATTTGGCACACTTGGAGTTCACCCTGTACATTTCAATTTGAACGACCGCAATTGACCCAATAAATGTTCTGCTACTGGGTGTTGAATTGTATTAGATTGAGAATATACTTGTGTTTCCGGTAGTTGATGAGCTAAATCTGTATGCAATTTAATTGTTTATGGTTTTTGTCGTATTGACGGTTTATTTACCTAATTTTAAATGCCTGCTGATATTATAGTGATGACTGCAGAACTTACTGTATGTGATGTACTGTTAGACGAACTATGGAATGATAAATAAAGTGACAGTGAGTAACAGTCTTTCCCTTAAGTATTGGCATCAAAAACGTGTCCTGCTTGATTGTGGTGAATGTCCAACTATTAAACAGCTAAAACACACGTTACGTTCCACGAAAACTTATGTTGAATTGCCGGCATTTAAGCAATGGATGAGATTCTTTTCAACATTCGCATTTCGTTACTTAATTGCCTCTCGGTGAGTTTGTAGCATGAGGAAACTCTACCTGAGACCGTTTCACTGTTTTTCTTAATATCAAAATTCTTCGTGATTCCTTTGTTTAAATTAGATGACAAAACAAATGTAGGAAATTATCGACCTATTTCACTGTTTTCAAATTTCTCAAAAATTCTGAAAAAATGCGTTAAAAAGATTTTTTGGCGTGTAAATAAATAGTGTTGATGGTTTTCAGGAACAGGCGACATACAATTGGCCATGTGAAAAACATGGATTTTCAAGATTGATGCCACAAACACTTAACGACTGCCTTTGCGATGTATTTATCGACATTGCAAATGCAAGCCGCACTGAAAATTGAAATCGTTTAAAATTGAATTGCATGTCGTTCGGAATCATAGGGATTCGTGGAATCAAAACGTCTTCGCTTTTGTACTTCCCTATCAAAATTGTGGCTTCGGTTACTTGGTTTTTCAATTCTTTCACCAAAAGTCGAGTGCCATTAAAAAGACGTGGCTGGTTTATGTTCCGCAACATAATGATTACCGATGTCACCGAGTGACAACCTCAGCTTGGATAGTAATGGAATCAACTGATTTGCATGTCATCAATTCGCCAGTTATCTTATTTTAAATTTAAAAATTAATTTCGTTGACATCAACGTTTCTTGCAGCCAATATAACACGTTCGCTTAACCAAATAGGACTTTTGTAATGTTGAGCAATATTTAGAGCAAAATGGACGACTTCAAACATGCATTAAATTTAAACAAGTTCGTCGGCTGATGTTGATAGAAAAATAAAACTCACTTGCCGAAAATCGGCTTGCCAGAACATCACTTGCCAATAGAACCGACACCCCATACCAAACCGGTTTTAGATGTTTCGTAAATCTTGCATCGTGTAGTCTAATGCCTCCTAAGATTTTGTGTGGCATCGTGCATTCATCCCAAATGATCAATTTGTTTTGGTGCACATTGGGCATCGCAGAATTCCTCGAAATTTTGGAAGTTGGAGTTTCATTAGTTTGCATATTCAATGGCAAATTAACTGCTGAATGATCTGTCCGACCGGCTTTCAATTACAGCATTACTTGCTGCAATACCTGATGTATCAAGTGCAAAAATTTCGCCAGTTACATCATTCACTACTTTCATGAGCGTATCGTAGGCATAATTTTATTGCTGATTTAAAAGGGGGCGTTTTTTGCAGTTTCTATTAATGCTTCGGTGTCGTATTGGGCTTAGCCGCACAATACACCATTACCAGTTTGCAGATGTTCAGTTTAGAATAATGTTGGGCCATCAACATTGACTAACAGTAAACTAAAAAAAACACTCGTTTTGGCTGGGATGGACTGTGTAAAGACGTCCTAGTGCATCGGTGGAAAATACTTGTGGGTAAACTAAAATTGGCTGCCTTTGTTTCCGTCATTAAAATTTCTCTGTCGGCTAATTCCAGGTATAATACTTTGGTCATCATTCTCAACGAAGAATTCACATTTCAAAGAAGCTGGTCAATATTGTCGATGGCGGCCTGTCAGCTAGTTGTAATACGTTCTTCTCTGTAAAATACACTATTTGCCATTTTTCCAAATGTACGACCAAGTGAATAACAGTGGGGTGTCTTTCATGGATAGCGAATGAAAAATACGCCATTTCACTTCGTTACTGCTAATACATCGGCCAATTTGAAATTGATTGATTTCATCTTTTGAATTTTCAGCAGCAACTCCGAACACTTATTTGTTCACCTTTGTTCAGGTATTTGTCAATATATTTAATAAATTTTACGGAATGGCAAAATTCGACATTTATGTGTGCTTTAAATGTTTTGGAAAGTAACGACGAAAACGGACCAACCGAACGATTATCAACTTTAATGTCCTGTTGATTCACTTTGACTATTGTTGACCTCCCATTGTTATCAGTGGATTGGCGGCGATAAAGTGAACTATCATTTCCAGTAATATTTTCTTTTAGTAATTGTCTTGAATAGTGTTTTGAACATTTTCCGTCAGCCATACACGGAGAATTGGGAATTAATATTCCACAGGACCATGAATCATTTTTTTGTAGCAACTTTATGTAACAGTAGATTTTATGCCTTATCGAGAATATCCGCTGATATCACATAATCGATTTTTTTCCTGTGTTAATAAAATAAAACGTTTTGATTGATGTCCTGGTATACCAATGAATTCAATTTGACTTTGCCACTAGAGCAACATAATCCAATGGCTTCATTTTTAAACTATAAATGCCTTACAAAGTGGAACCTCAACGTTCATTGGCCCAATAGCAACGATTTGCAGTGAACTGTAATCGATTGCCACGTTATAATTGAATGCAACTTGATGGGGATTAAACGTAATTATTCTACCTTGTTGATTTCGATACCATCGATTCCCTTCAATTTCATTTTGTGCTTTGAGTTGCTCACCAGTTTGACTTGCTCGGGTATATTTGTAGCTTGCAGAATTCCGTGTTCTGCGACCAAAGTCGGAGTTAAAAACTCAAATTAAATATGAACATGCGAGTCGAATTGCAGAACGACCGATCTGGAGAACTTTTCTTTATTAAACTTTTTCACAGGAAAAAATTAAACATACGATTTTTTTGAAGTAAGCTTTTTGAAAAACTGACTGTTTTTGTATAGTTGCTGCGCTTTCATACATAATGAACTGTATACCGCAGGCTACTTAATTTGTATCCAACTATCCTTAATGGTATGCAAGTACTTTAATTTAGTCATTAAGTTTTCTGAAATTTTACAATTTTCTTCGAAATTTTCTAAATTTTTCATTCCAAAGAACCTTCTTCAAAGTATTAGGAAATTTTAAAACAAAAGATGAATGAAATCGGTTACGTCGTTCTCAACTTATAGCGCGACCAAGGAAAATAGGGATTCATTTATATATATATATATATATATATATATATATATATATATATATATATATATATATATATATATATATATAGATATATATATATATATATATATATATATACATATATATATATATATATATATATATATGCATTTATATATATATATATATATATATATATATATACATATATATATATATATATATATATATATATATATATATATATATATATATATATATATATATATATATATATATGTATATATATATATATATATATATATATATATATATATATATATATATATATATATATATATATATATATATATATATTTATATATATCTGGGTTCTTACCCATATCCTTAGTAAACTATTTTCCAACTCCAATTATTTTCCATTAAACATAACAGAAAAACCCATATTAATGGTATTTCGGGGTATTTTGGGGTATTTTGGGGTAAACTGAAAATGATAAAATCTGCAAATGAGTTTTTTCCTCGTTTACGTTGTGTTAATGTTGTTTTTGTTGTCATCTAAATCGATTGAACGACATGTATGAATGCAAATAGCACCAATTTATGTACAAAAAAAAAACCAACACTATATTTATGCTCAAAACATAATCTAAAAAATGTTCTGTTTATATGTCTTATAACCATTAAACAAAATATCGTATATGCAATATATGGTGTTATCAATATAATTTTAAAAGATTTATTAACGTAAATTATTTGGATTAAAAATTGTTGTAGGATACTAGTAATAAACGACACTTTCTTAAATGTCTCGGCTCTGAGTGTTGAAGCCAACCAAAATAAGCATACACTTGTTATGATCCATTTTAGTACTGTTGTTGTTGTTGTTATTGAAAATTCTTTTATAGGCTTGTGGTGTTCTGTTAACAAGTAATTGGATTTTCATTATACACTTTCAAACCAATAAGTGTTTTTTATATTCGTATATAATTTAATGTTTGTTTAATGTTTATTGTCAATTATAAATGTTATTTAGAATTTTATGATTATGTGTTTGTTGCGCAAGCACGTCATACGATTTATGATCGTTATTTTTTTTTTATTATTATTTACGATATGATTACATAACCATATCTTTCTGAAATAGAAAAAGGAAGCTAAAAATATTTTAAAAATGTTTTCTGGGAAGCTCACCCAACTCTTTAGTTTAACGCTTTGAAAATTGAACAAAGTTTAATATTTTATTTATATATATATATATATATATATATATATATATATATATATATATATATATATATATATATATAAAATATGTTTTTGCTTAAAAGCTCTTTGTATTTATCGAAAACTTACAAAAAATGGGTTTTATAATTTCGAATTAAAGCTCAATCAAAATTAACAAAAATAATTAATATACATTTAATTGGACTATACAAAAAACAGCATAAAATTGCATTATTTCTATACTGAAAGCTTTCGAATTTGTTTCAATTATAAATTTCCATTGAAAACCAATTTTTTTTTTATGAAAAATCAATTAAAATTGTAAAAAAGTTAAAAAAATATTTTTGGCCTTCGTTATTTTATATATTATTCAAATCCGTTTGCTTTTGACCTAGAATCAAGTAACTATGAGTATAAATAATTGTTACAAAAAGCTAATTGGATCCTTAAATTATCAAATTAAATTTTAACATAAATATTTTTCAAATTTTTACAATGGTGTAATTTAAAAAAGTCTGATAACATTTTTTCATTGAAAAATTTAAATTATAAATGAAAGCTTTTTTTTTTCTTACGGTCTACAGCACAGTGATGCACCAATGAAATGTTTTAAGTAAAGACTAAATACCGTATATGAAATACCGTATATTGCTAGACTAAATACCGTATATGAAAACTTCCATAAAGTATTTTGGAATAAAAGCTTTGTATTATTTTATTTTTATTGTAATATGGTGCCTCGGAATACAATCAAAAGTTGTAAAAAATTAAATGGATTAGTTTATTTTTAGAAATAAAAGTTTGCAGACAGCTACCGAAAGTTATATGTAAAAATCACTGTAGGTTTTAAAAGCTTTTGCGTTAAACTTGATTTTGATTGATATACATAAAAGTAATCAGCCTGTCCCCTTAAAATAAATTGAGGATATATATTGTATGATATTATATAAGCTTTTAAAATTTCAAAACTTTAAATGTTGGAAAGCTTTCACATTATATAATGTACATTTGATTAGTCCTTCTAGGATGCTTTAAAAAATTATTAAAACATAAACAAATACACCATAGTGCTTAAGGATTAATATAATCTGGATAGCGATTTTCTATAATTTTCTATATAAACAGCCATCTTGGGAAAAGCACTGATTAATAAATTGTAATTTACGATTAACATATACAAACCAAAACTTAGCATATATGTATATGTTTATTGTGCCTATAGGCGAAAACATTCACAAACTAATACGATGGAAGGCATTGAATTGTTTTTCCATTTTTATCGAGTTAAAATTTTTATTTTATGTTTAAATCTACGAAAACTTTTTAAAAACTTTTTTTTTTTTGTTAGTTCCGTGCAAGATTTTTTATGCCTTCTTACCCCGTGTGTAATATATATATATATATGTGTTTGTATATATAAAATTCATTCCTCCATTGTTTGTGAGAGAAAGAAAATTGTTGCTGGCATTTTTAAATTGTCAAAAAGAAGAAAATTTTGTTTTTCCTAACAATGTAAAAAAACAAAAAAAAAAAAAAACGCAAATTTTCTTCTACATTGAAAGAAAATTTTTATTTTTATTTTGGATAAGCAAATTAAAGAATTGAGTTTAGAAATTGTATTTTGTGCTTATTAGCATATATTATGTGAAAGCTCGCTTTATATTTATATATAATGGATTAGCTTAAATTGCTTTGTTGTAAAGTTTTTTTTTGATGGATTTATAGAATAAAAAAGTTTTGAAATTTGTATACCATTATATATATATATCTTTATATCTTATATATATATATATATATATATATATATATATATATATATATATATATATATATATATATATATATATATATAAATATAAATATATATATATATATATATATATATATATATATATATATATATATATATATATATATATATATATATATATATATATATATATATATATATATATATATATATATACATATATATATTTATTATATATATTCCTTTAATTGCTATGCTGGTATAAGTATATATACAAGTGTATGTATATGGTTTCCTAATTGAGACCAAGTGTGGCGTTCTTCAAGGGTCGATCTTATAGGGCCGCTTTTATTTTCGAATTTTATTAATGATATTGCTAAAGTAATTTCACATTGTAGATACCATTTAAATGCAGATGACCGGAAGATTTATTTAAATAGTAATATGAGCGTCTGAAGCGATTTTCCAAATTTATTTCCAGATTTTTTTTCCACTCCTATTAAAACCAAAAAATGTATCGCTTACTCATTAACCTTTAGCCATATTTTATACTCAGATCTAGTATTTGGCAAACTTGATTATAACTCCAATAAAAAAATTACAAATTGCTTTTAATTCAATCACTATAATGGACCTCATCACTGAAGATGATTTTTCGATGAAAATCTGGATCATTTTGATGCATTTAAAGGACCCAATCAGTGAAGTACTACGTTTATGGTGATCAACCGGCTTAAGTTCTTGTGTTAACTGAACTTTAAAAGCCTTAGGACCTAAGTCTTTATGCAAAATACCGTGTAGTGTCGTTTGTGGAATGTCTAATTCCAAAGATCGACGAGGAATCGCCAAACCTGCGTTTTCTTCAACAATACGGGCTACAGCAAAAATATTCTAAGTTGTTCTGTGATCCACACGGTTTCGATTCTTCACATCATTAAATTGTCCCAACAGCTCAAATTTTTCAAAATGTGCTTTAGCTTTGTGAACTGTGACTGCAAAATTTTCACCATTTTTGTATAGACTAGATACAAAAATGAACTAGATAGACTAGAACTCTATTGGGGGTTATTGCCCTTAACTCACTCCATGTCTTACTTAATTTTTTCTCCCTATAGTTCAGTTATCATAGTTATTTTCCTTGTCATCGGTGGCCTTCCGATTTTCTTCTTTTCTTGCGGGTTCCATTCTAATGACATCCTGGCAATGTCACTTGATATGCGATTTGTATGCTCTATCCATCTCAATGCGGATCTGTATCTGAAATTGTAGATGTGTTTCAGATATTATTTTAAAGGTGTTTCTGCCTTTGTTAATCTTTTGACTTATATCCTTTTCAGTGCTGCCTGTTTTTGTAATTGTGCAACCAAGGTATATACATTTCCCGACTTTTTCAATGTTGATGTGAATTGGTGAAGATATGCTAGTGTTCAGTCTTATGGTCTTGGTTTTTCTGATATTGATTTTGAAACCAACTTCATATACGAATTCTGTTAACAGCTCAGCTTTCTCCTGTCTATCAGGCATATATCATCTGGGTAACCAATATCATTTAGCCGACTGCTCGCATTGTATTCCGTTTGGGCTAATTCTACCTAATATTTGCATTACATTGTCTAACATTGAGAACAATTGTGGGGATAGTATATTGAAGTTTATTTCCAGCACTCCGGTATATTTCTTTGGTGAGTTCTTTTTTCTTCGTAATACCGATTACGCTAAGTACCTTCTATATTGCACATCTATTAATTGAGTCGAACGCTCTTCCAAATTCCACGAAGAGTAGGTAAAGCGCGGTGAGTTTTATTCGGTTAATGGTTCAATTATGGTTCGAATTATATTGATGTGTTCCATGCAGCTCGTCAGCTGTTACGAATGTCCACAGTGTTTCACGTTTGTTTTTGTTATTTTGAATGTTGCTTTTACTTGTTGGTGATCTGGTGACATCAAAGTTTTCTTGTGTATGTTTTTGTGTGGAAACTTACTGCCACCTATGAATAACTGATTTGTGATATAGCAATCGATGAGTCTATCTCTGTTATTGTTTCTTGTTGGCTCTAGTACTTTTTTACCCATAATTAACATCATAGCTGTATTATCAGTTCCAATTTTTGTGTTAAAATCTCCTTGAATAATTTTGATTTTCATTCCGGTGTATACTAGATATTGCACTGAATAATTGTAGTATTTTTTATTTTCGACTTGAATCTTGTTGTTATTATTCGGTGGGTTACTGTACTCGTATAGTTAGATCCCCAATGTTTTTTCATCTTACTTTGCTAAGGCCTAATGTTACGATGTTATACCACTGTAGTTCCTTTTAAATATTTTGTATATGATTTAATGTCGGTCAAAGATTCTTCTCTGGCTGTAGTGTAACATTTTTGCATCCGTTTGTTATTATTTCAGCCATTACGTTGAAATTGCAAAGATCAAATCAAGGGATGGTGATAGGCCAGAGTAGAAGAAATTTTTTTAACATCTCCCGATAGCGAGGAAAAATATTTAGAGCACTCATAAGAGCACAGACTCAAAGTAGGTATTTTATCGTATTTATCAGCAAAGTTATAACTCGTTTTATTTGATTCGATTCACCCAGGTGAAGAACAAACTTTTTTAAATTGTGTTTTTTCCCTAAAGTTACCACTTTTGAAACCTATAAAACCATTCTTCAATTAAGAAGCGGTCTGGTATGATCATCGTTGTGGTCTTTAACCCATAATTGTCGCGGTATAAGGCAGTAAGGGATTAAGTCATTACAACACGTTAAGTATCTTTATCTGCTTAATTTAACAATTTTGGACAGAATTTCATCCAATTTTTTAGCCAAAGCTTTTATGTGACTTTACATAGAAGCCTATATAAATAACTTTGCAGAAATCATTTTCTTTCTTTTGATTTAATTTAAAAGCTTAATGATGATTATATTATTCTAATGTTCGTTAATTTTTTTTTTGTTTGACACGATAAGATTGATTAGTGGTAAAAATATTACAAAAATTATCATAATTGAATTAATTTTCCACGCGAAATATTTTTTCATCTAGTAATTTATATATGGAGTTCACTCCATATTCTTTTTGGGATATAACCCAATGTTTAGTCCCGACTTAAATTATTTTATTCTGGCTAGGAGACGTCTAACTAAATTTTTTGTATCCATCAGTGAAGTAGAATTTTAGAATTAGGTATAACTGCTTTGGTAAATCTCTATGCAGTTTATATTCTAGCCCTTTTTGCCATACACTTTATCGAAAACTCGTGCTACGTCCAAGAAATTACTTGAAAAAAAAATTTTTTTTTGCTTTTCAGCGCATCTTCTATGACGTTTGTGATTCTGTGGACCTGTTCTGTTTTTCCAATTTTTTGTCGTTATTCAGATAGTGCTTTACCTATTTCTCCTCTACCTCTTATCATAGGCAGGAAATTTTTTTGAGCTTTTAACTCAATTGTGCATTGACCAATGATATAATGTAAGTACAGTAATTATGTGTCAACCCTTTTAGATTATTAAAAAAAAAAATTAAATCGATGAATCTTTCTAAATTTCATTTTAATCACAATCAAAATTAAATTTTACTTCGTTATATCTCGAAAAATGATTCGTGCAATATCAAAAATGTAAATTTATATAACGTATAGCTTTTCATTTTTTTAGATCTATATTTTTGTATGTGCTTTTTCCAAATGTGTTTACTCATAATTTTTTTTTATGAGAGATACCTTGATCTAAAATTTATACATTGGAACTCGAAAACGTTATAAAATTTATCCGCCTGCACACCCATGTGGTTGATTTTTATTTTCATTGTACATGAAACGAAAATATATATATATATGGAGCTTTTTTTTTTTGATTATTATTATTATCTTTCATGAATATTTTTCTAAATATACAACAACAACAACAGACCAGAAAAAAATTATTTATGAAGCCTTTTTCCCCATTCAAGGCGCGCGGCACGGTTCATTCGCATATAGTATTGATTTACTGTGTGTACAAGGTATACACGATATACATTTAGTATTTATATGAAAAATATTTATATATATGATGGGATGTATCACGAAAAATTTTAGTCACATCATCCTCATCAAATTGTGGGTGTACATGTGTGTGGGTGTGAGTATGTAGAATAAACGAACAGTCAAAAACGTAAATAAATAATAAAAATTGTAAATCGATAACATACCTGTGGCGAAATGTATCCTCCATTTTATGAAATGCAGATTTCCGGGTTTATAAATTCTACATACCCTATATGCACGCTTTATTTTCGAGTGGATACATAAAACACCTCCAACATTTCTGTATATACATACCAAAGAGAAAACAGCGAAAACTTTTATTTTTTTGTTTTAATTTCCCATCATCATCATCATAATCATGAACATCATTCGGAATATAAATTTGTATTTTTATTTATATTTTTCTTCTTTGCAAAAAGTATGCAAATATGTAATCTAAATACAAAATTGAATTCAAATAATAATTTATCATATTGTGTACATACATTTTTTGTATGAGAAAAGCTTAAAGCTTTTTTTTTTTTGTAAATATTATTATGTATATTACAAAATACAAATAAAATAATTTTTCACATAATATTAAGCTCAGTTTTTATTTATATATGAGCTTGCAACAAAACTGCAATATTAATATAATCATAATCGTGTACATAAAAAGTTCGCTAACATAAATTTCGTAAATCTACTTACTGTACGTACAATTTGTAGTTTTTTCTTTGTTGATGCGGAATTAAAGTTTAATTTTTTTTAAACTTAAAATATATTAAATGTGAGATGAGTGGTGCGTGGCAAAGAAGCTTTTTTGTGTGGCAACAATTTGTAATTACTGTGGTTTAGTTGAGTGAATTGTTTTGTGGGTGTTGCATGTTTTAAATATTTATAATATGGGTGGTAGAAAAGTTCATAATAGAAAAAATATAAATATAAATAATAGAATAATAATCAGGTTTTACAGGTCATGCTAGCCCGTACCAGATATAAAATCTGGCTTGAATGGTTTCGGTCCTGAACGTTTTATTCGTTTTGTTCTAGACAACCAGAAAAATATAAGTCGATAAGCGGCTTTCTTATTAGAGATAGCTGCACCATATGTTTAGGATTAGCACGCAAAATGTTACTGAGTCAGTGAACACACTGTCATTTTACTTCATAAACGACATTAGGAATTTTTATTCAATTTCCAGTTACAGAGAATTTGGTAATTAACCGTCCGATTCCAAATTTTTCACTCTTACATGTCAACTGGTCTGATATACACTTCGTATACAACTTCAGCTCAAGTCAAATGGGGAACTAGACTTACTTTCATAGTGCGCACATATTTGATATGCAAGGTTAATCTCATTTAAATAGTTACCGGTTTCTGGAATGAAACTTTTTTGGTCGATTGATTCTAGAAAAGTGCACATTAATTCTAATCTATCTTAGTCTGGTCTTACACCAGAAAGACATTAGGCGGCTCCCTAGAAACCATCCATTTTGTATATATTGTAGCAGGATTAAATCAAATTATACCTTGGTTGGGTCTCTATAATATAGTTGAGGTCTATAATTTTTTTTTACATAAATCTAAGCTTAAAATCGGCATTTGACATAAAACGGCTAACTTAATTTATTTTTAATGTTTAATCAATTTTGTTGAAATCTAATTTATATTAATTTTAAAGTTTTGTGTCAATTAAAGTGTATATAAATTAGATTTTCAGTGATTACACGACGTATTGGTCATAAAACTGTCAATCCAATTGATTTGTAATGTTAAATCAATTTTTGTATTTGTGTTTTAATAAATTATAGCAGCATGAAGGCGAAATAGTAAATTTTTAATTTTTTTTTTGTGTTTGAACCCTGCAATCTTTTCTGGGGCCGTAAATGTACAATTTGCAATTTACAGATAAAAATAAATGCCATTTGTTGCAGCCACTAGCTTGGTCAAATTAGTTTATTAATACATTTTGTTCGTAGAGAAACTTTATAGATTGCACACAAGAGTTTCTGATAAGAGACGATAGAATGCAGAGCAGTTTTAGTAAAATTGTGATTGGCTTGTGCTAATAGTAGTTAAACATTGGCCACCAATAAATAGTGTTATATGTAACATGAGTTTATGGTGGTGCCCGGCATTACGAAAGTTCCTGGTTCGTTCTGGGCCGTACATTCTATTCAATTTATCAATCAATTAGTAAACCTACGCTTTCAATCTAAACGCTCTAATTGTCTTGTAATATAAACGGTATAGAAATGTTTTCTTATACAAAGCTTGTATATGTTAAGTATACCCAGCCTTACAAAAATTTAAATAAAAACTTATCGAATTAAAATTATATTAAGCTTTTTTAGAAATGCCATACTTTCTGTGTACTGGGGTCAAAAGATACCCCATACATAATCATTATAAAAAACGTACTAAAAATGCTACAAATATACAAATTATTAAATACTGATGTACGCTGGATTACGTCCAAACTAAGATGAGCGCTTAGATGAACTTTTGCAAAAATAATGTTCCATTTTATATAGAGTCGTTATGTCACTGTAAAGAGCGCAACCAACTATAATTTTACGCCTTCTCGACCATAGTTTGAAAATCAGCGCACAAAAAAAGTTCGAATGAAAGGGGACAAGCTGTTTTGGAAATATTTTAACCATGTTTCTGGAGAGTGTAAAGGAGCCATACAAACTATCGGCTAATCTCACAATTGAGGAGCAATTAGTCGCAAGTTGAGGTCATTGTAATTTTCGGCAAACCATACCAATTATAAACCTGGCGAATATTGTATTAAAATTTTCTAGGTATGTGACTCAGAAAATGTGCATCCTTTGAACGGAGAACTAATTGGTGATAATAACAAAAACTGGTTTCTGTTATTATCACCAGTAAGTTCAATTTTCTGTGTGGACGGATATATGACATTGGTCATCTACATTCTGAAACCGTAAAAATAGTGTTATTATTGTCCACATTGCATAATGTCAACGCTATCGATGAAATATCTGGCAAGCCAAAAATTGTCCTCGATTATAATGAGATGAAAAGCGAAGTCATGCAAGAAAAGATCCAGAATTGTATCATTGTTCTTTTCTTTAATTAGTTGGATGCGACGGGTATCGCTGCGTATAATTTGCATAAACCAGCAAGCTCGAAATTCTATCCACATCAATGTTATGAGAGCGAAAGGATTTTCTAAAGAACTTGACACTACAGTTGGTGGACAATAAAATTAAAAAGCGTCTTGCTACTTCGAGTGCTTTGAGCAATTTCTTGAAACTCATCATAAAACAATAAGGATATGATGTAGTAAAATCATCACCAAACTCGCAGATGTCACATGTATACCGCCGGGCAGATTACGTAAAAACAAGTGTAACTGGCCATTTCTGCGATAAAGCGGCGTGCAAAAGGCCACACAAATAGTTGAATCAAATTCAGCAAGTCCGTGATGCTTCATTGAAATTATAAAAAAAACTAAAAATTTATAGGGGTAAATTTCCACCCCGTACATGTATAATGTTACTCTTAACCATACACAGAGAAAATATTAAGGTTAATATAACAAAGAGCTTAGCTTAAGCCAACAACTCTTTGACGTTTTGAAAGCTTAAAGTGGATCAGAAACATTAATGTTGATTTTGTATGACTATTACTTACGGTTTTTTATAAAAAGCTTAATTGTGGCTCTGTTCTTCAATAATGTCAAGGAAACAAAAGCTTTTTTAAGTAATTTTTCCCGAATAAAATTGTATTTGATAAAATAAAATTTCAACTTTAATATAAGCTTTTGAACTTAATTTTGAAATTATGTATTTGTCATCCGCTTAGAGATTGATAGAGCTTTAAGAATTTAAAAAGTTTCGGTGAGTTTAATGTAATTACATGTTTTTATTTCAAATAATAACTTTCAATTTGAACAAAAGCTTTTGGTTAATTGAATCAATATCAATTTACACAAACCATTTTTAAATTAATTTTCAAAATTATTGTAAGTTTATTATTTACAGTGGTAATTAGTCTAATTTAAAATAATAAAAAATTATAAATAAAAGCTTTCAAATCCAATTAGAAATTGTAATTTCAACATATTATGTTTGAATATAAAAGTAGAGCTTACTGAAGGTAAAAGTATATTTATAAAAGTATTCAAAATGTTTAATTTTTAAATATAAAGCCTGGTGGTTAAGTTAAATTAAAAAATAGTTGACTCAATTGCAAGATTTTATTTAGTTTGTTAAGTTGTATTAAAATTAACTGTAAAATAGTTTGTAAATTGGTTTAAAAGCTCGATACGTTCGTTCAACTATTGTGTGGTTATCATATCATATCAACAACTAAAATTTATTTAACAATCACTAAAAAATGCTGAACAGATAGTAGGTAAAAGCTTTGTGACATTGAAGTTCTGACATTTTTTGAAAATTTAGCATTCTTCGGTTAATTTTTTTATTAGGTTAAATATTTTTTTTTTAAATTTTACTTTAAAAAATTGTATTAAAACTTTGTTTTAGTTAGTATTCGAGGAGTGCATTTATGTGGGAATTTGGTAGAGTTTGTGCATAGTTTACCTATAAAATGATTACAAATATAAAATTCAAATTTTCAAAATTTTAAAACTAGTAATTTTACTTATGTAAAAGTTTATTTTACTAAAATAATTCGAAAGCTTTCATCAAATAAAATAAATTAACCGATTCAATACGCTGTGCTTTGGTACTACAGCAAAGTTTTGAACAATCAGTAAATAATTTTAATAGTTGTGCTATAGTGCTAATAAAACTGACAATAACCGTGGTACATGAGACTTAAGTAATAATTTATCTTCTAGTACTTATCTAATCGTTACCGATTTTTTGTCAGCAAGTGATGCAAATGAAACTGTTCCAGTTATTGTAACAGCCGATCTGGGATTGGTGCCAAACAGCTCGTTAAATTTAAATGATGCACTTCTTGCCTTTTTCTCAGTTGACGATTCGATTTACGAATAAGATGTGCCGTTTTGAAACCAAAATTGGAAGATTCTGTAAATAATTTTGTAATTGGCACTGGGTGTGACATTGACGGCTTATTCTCTACTATTGCACCTCGTAAACAAGTTTTTGTCTCAAGGTTGCATATAGATGTCAGTGAATTTAATATTAGCCAATACCTGCAGAACAAATGTAATGTAACTGATGCTTTGGTTTATTGGTTTAAACATAAAGTACGAGATAATTTTAAGCAGGATTACTCGTCCTTTAAAACAAGGGTTTCTGATCCGATTTTGAAAAGTTGGTGGCTCTAACTTCATGGCCAGCTGGGGTTCTCGTAAAAGAATTCCAAAATAAATCCCGAAGTCATCCTTTTTTAGGGGTACATCAACCCAACCTTCAAACCTTGATATAGAAAAGCTTCCTTCGTCTGTCAACCCGAATCGATCTAACCTTTATATAATACATCAAAATATTAGAAGCTTAAGGCAAAATTTTAATTTATTTTTAGCTAACATTGCGGCACTTGATATTCTGCCTCAAATCAGTTTTCTGTCAGATGTGTGGTTTGAACAATATTAACTTGATAATTATAAAATTTCGGTATATACAATTAACGGTAAATGTAATGCTATTTATAGAGCCGGTAGAGTTGTTCTGGGGTTTGCCCTCTTAAATTAAAAAAAGCAGTAGTTATTCCAATTTTTCAAAAAGGTGACAAAAAATATTATCAAGTTTAGGCTGATTTCTTTGCTATCAGTATTTGAAAAAATAATTGAGATGATAGCTCATTCCAGCATTACGAGTTTCTTAAATAAGACTAAGTTTTTACATAGTAATCAGTACGGGTTTAGAAAATTTAAAAGTACGTAAAACGTTTTATTGGAATTTACCAATTTCCTATATAAGGGTCTAGACCAGAGAAACTCGATTGGTTCTATTTTTGTAGATTTAACCAAAGGTTTTGATATGATAAACCATGACGTCTTATTACAAAAACTCCTCCATGCTGGTTTCGTGGTGTTACATTGCAGTGGTTTCAATCTTATTCATCTGATCGGTTACAGGTTCTAAAAATCAATGACGCTTTTAGTCAAGGTATTTACATTAACGATGGTGTGCCACAATTGTCAGAGTTAGGTCCATTACTATTTTTAATTTATTTAAATTCCATCTTTAAAATTTAGTTTAATTCTAGGTTGATAGCTTTCGCTGACAATCACCCAGATTTATCCTTAGAAAATAAATGGTACTTTGCTCATTCTATGTTCTTGAGCTCAAAAATTAAAGGAATGTAATATCGAATTTAGTAAATTAAAAATAATTTACCAACTACAAAAGCTTTTTTCGCTAAATTGACGTAATGTCTTCTGCTTTCAAAAATTAGAATTTTAATCTAAATTTTGTGGGTGCTCTTGTTAGAAATTGGATCAATGACAAACATTGATAAAAGCACATATTGTGCAAACATTCTTAACAGTTGGTTTTACACCAAAAGTTTTTTTAAATAGTGTGTTAAGAAAAAGCTCAATAATTTGCATTTTTAATCATATATTATAAACTTATAAAAAATTTAAAAGCTTTTTAGTTGTGGGTTTTATTAAGTCAAAAAACTAAGTTTATTTTTAATATGTAGGTAAAGCTTTTCAAAAAGAGCTTTAATATCACCATGTCGTAGAACAAAATGTTCAGGATCACATGAAGCTGTTAAATATGTTTTAATCAGTAAATCATAGATAAAATGCGATCTGATAAGAAAGCTTTCTGTATGTTCCAATGTTAAAGTTGTAGGCATCATAACTTTAACGTTTACTCTACATTAAAAAGATTACCAAATCAACAGTAAGTTAAAATTCTGATATTTACGAAAAGCCTCTAGTATAAAAAATGTTCCTACACATTTCTATCGTCCCAACCAACTTGAGCTTTAGAATATGGTTTAACAAATGCGGAAGCCATTTAAATCAATTCGTTAAAGAAAATTAAATTCATAGATTATTTCTTCTGTAGTTTTCGTAATTAGAGAAACGAACTAATTCATTTTGTTTGTCTCCCAAGATCAAGCAGACAATTTTAACAATTAAAATCAACAATCGAGCTTAAATACGAGAATACACAAAAAAAAAATACATCAACTTGCTTTCCTTACAAAACTATACCTTTGGCACCGTCTATACATAGCAATTTTTATGAATTTTGTTCATTCGGAATTTTAAATTTAAAATATAAATTAATTTTCATTTACATTTTTTTTTGCACCATTTTCTTATGTTGAGAGTTAAGAAATATATAAAAAATAAATAATAAAATAAAAACTTATATTTTTTAAGAAACAACAACAAAATAATTTTTATAATAAAAACACATTAAGAACTATAGTAAAAATTTAATGTTGACTACCGTCAAGTGAATTGCTAAAGCTTTTTATTTTAATTTTTTTCTATGAACAACTTTTATTATAAAAACAATTCGGTTGTTGTTTTTTGTTATTTATTTATGGTTTTTCCATTTTCCTGAATATGTTGTGCAGGTGGAAATCCGTTCTGTTGCCAAACGAGTTTTAAGCCTACAGTATCGTACACTATATACCATACAACTAATAAGAGATTAACTAATTAACTTAAAGATATTATTAATATCAAAAGCTTATCGGTATAATATGTTTGTCTATGTACACAGTGGCAACAAAGTTGTCTTTATTTAAAATTTATTTTCGCGGCTATACATATGGGAATGTAAATTATATAAATAATTACCACCCACAATATGTTAATCCGCCTCAAAAACTGAAAATATAAATATATACAAAAAAGCTTTCTACCCACAAAAAAAAATATTTTTTCAACTTTTAATTTAAAATTTTAATCACAACCAATTTTATACTGTTTTTCCTCATGTCTCACAAAAGCTTTAAATTAGTAATGTTGTTGTGTGTGTGTATGTGGGTATACAGTATAGTGCGGGAGTATACTGAATTTAAAAATTTATTTTTGTTTAATGTTAAAAATTGGATTTATAATTAGTTACCATATAGAATGACGTGGTGCCGTAGAAATTCTATAAATGTAAAAAAAATTATTTTTGATTTGTATAAGTTTTAAACCACAGTTGGGGAAACAGAAAATATTAAAAAAAGAATTTTCAATAAGACAAAAAATTCACATACCATAAGATATGAAATATTGTTATAAATGCATAGTAGAAAAGTAACGACGAAAGCTGAACGAGGCATAATGTAAGCACAGTAAAATAAAATGGATCAAAGTTTAAAAAAAAAAAAAAAAAAAAAAAAGTAATACCTTACGATAAATTATCTTTAAAAAAAGGACAAAATATTTTTACATTATACATACGAAATATATCCATGTCAATGGAAATTTATGAAACAACCTTTTTTGTGGTACTTTTTTCCCCCTTCAGAAATCGTTTATTTAGTTTTATCCATAATCCCGATTAACATAAATGAAATTAATCATATATACAGTAATATATAGTAGTATATGTAAAATATATATATATATATATATATATATATATATATATATATATATATATATATATATATATATATATATATATATATATAAATTTTTTAAGGCTAAGGAATATTAAAACTTTGATGACAAAATAAAAAACTGAAGTAAACCAAAAAATAAATACTTTGATGAATAAATTTCTAAAATTTGTATCCTGGAATACGATTTAACAAAATGTAGACAAAATCGATAAATTGCTGACAATGGCATATCAATATATATATAAAAAAGGAAGAATCAAAAACAAAAGAAAAAAATAATTTAATGCATGGAAAATCCACCTGATCCTCAGAGTTTATATATATTATATATGTTCATAAATATATATATATATATATATATATATATATATATATATATATATATATATATATATATATCGCACCATATATATCGCATCCATACAAAATAACTCTATAAATAGAAAGCTCCAAATTTAAAGTTGTGGGCATCATCACTGTAATGTTCACTCTACATTAAAAGTATCACCAAAAACTATGTCAAAAATGGCGAATTAGAGAATATCGATTCAACAATTTATAAACTAATAAATAACTGTATTTTTGTCTAATAAATAACTAATAAATTAACAATCAATATGATCAAACTTTTAGTGAAATGGTTTTAGTGATGCAACTTCAACAGTTTTGCGTCTTATTCCTGGAAAAAATGTGTTGTGTTATGTTCAGATAAATAATTACACGTAAGTATAAACTAGAGTTGTTTTGGTTGGAAATTTTTCAAAAAAAAATTCAAGTTAACTTAGAGGCTTTTCATTGGGAAAAATTTAAATATATGTCAACTGTTAAATAATGCAACAAAATATTATTCGTGAGCCAAATTTTCATAGAATTCCCTGTAATATGATGTTATAAATTTGTGATAGCAGAAAAAAATCAAATCTTACTTTACTTTCGCATATAATGGTATTTTAGAACTATAAAGCTTCGAAATCACATCGCATTTTTCTTCTTTTTTCTACCTCTTTACTTTGCTTCCGCGGTATCGTACATAACAACAGTACTAAAATAATCGTTGAAGTCAACCTTGTATAACAGATTTTTTGGATCTTCTCTGGAAATAAGAACTACACGAATTTTTGAGATGTCAACTTTCTCATTTCTACACGGAAAAAAATTATTAATTGAAAATCACAGATGGACTGTTGTTAATCGATTTTTGTGTTAAAAAATATTTTTTTTTGTGAAATTAACTATTTTTTTCATTATAATGACAAAACTCATTTTACTGATTTTTTATGATTGTTATTGTCAGTGAACCACTTACAATGAAATTGAGTATTGCAATTTTACAGAGTTTTATGTAAATCAACAAAAATTTTCTTGAATTTAACCATAAATGTTTTAATGAATTAATTTCAATAATTAAATATTAGTTGTTAATTAAATTTTATGATAAACATTCAAATTTTTGTGAATTTAACAAAGTCTAATGTTAATAAAATAGTCACTTATAAATGACTATTTTATAACAATAAGAATTTGTTAAATTCACAAAAATTTGAATGATCATCATAAAATTTGATCAACAACCAATTTATGGTTAAATTCGGGAAACATTTTATTATTTTTATATTTTTTGGAAAAATATGTCGGAATTATGGCTATACAATTGCCATAAAGAAAGTACAAATTTTAGATACTGAAATATTTCATATGCTTTGTTTTAACTGTACTGCATCCTACATAGGACAATCCGATAAGTCCTTCGGTAAAAGATTTAAAGAACATTTTGGTGATATTGGTAAAATGTATGCAGAATCAAACATGGCTTTACACATTGGTTTTTGCAAATCAAAATCAATATAACGAAAGTAAAAAAAAAATTCTAAAAAGACCTGTAATTATCAGTAATGATTTTGCGATATTCACAGAAACGCACAATCAATTTATCTGCTGTTGTGAAAATCACAAAACGTTTAATGTTAATCACAAAATTGTTTATGAATAGCGTGCAGCATTAATGATAAACACAATTTTCTTTTAAATTCACTAAAGGCATTGTAATATTCACTAAACAAAATTACATTTTTCATTAAAATTGTTGTCTTTGGAATGAAGAGATGTGTGTCTATTAAAATATTTGTCATGATAAAATTCTTATATTAATTTTATCAAAAAGTATAAGTATTGAAAACTGAGTGAGTGTTTTTTAATAAGTAATGAAAATTTATTTCAACATTATTTTGGCAGAAGACATGTCCGTATTGAACTTGACATGAACACTGACTAAACTGCACAAACTTGTATGAGATTGAAACAAAAAAATTTTACATAGCTGATTCACTAAACTTAATCACATTTTAAAACATTCACACAAGGGAATAACTCAATTGAAAAGAAAGTAAAAAAATGTGAAAACATTCTAAAAAGGGTATAACTTTTAAAATTCCTAGGTGCGCCCTGTTGTAAAATTTAAACTTGGCGTTTAGACAATTTTTTTGTTTTGTATAAATTCCCATTTGCTGAGTTATGAAATTTAATATATTTAAGTTCAAATATTTAATTTTTGTAAAAGGAACTATTTCGAAATATGCCCTTATGTAAAATGCAAAGCAATAATCACTGTACATTACGTTATTTTTGTAGAATTTTTATCTTATTTAAACTATAAAATAAAACTAAAAATTTATACCAATCCAACTTGGGAGCTAATTTTTGGATTCAATATTCAAAAAGTTCGAAGAATTGAGTCACCAAACATAAAAATTTATTAAAGAAGCGCCAAATCGACAAAAGATCACGGTGTACATTAAAACTAAAATTAAATGCATCGGGTAATTCTACAATTGACGTGAATATTGTTTAAAAAGCACACAGTTACCTTCGTTTTTTCTTTCGATTGTGACATTTTATTATGACAAATTTTTTTTTTAAATTTCGTTGCTCCTAGCAACTCTAATTTTTCAATAACATCTAGGTGTGCCGTAAATTATAAAATACGTAAAGTTTATCGAAAATATTTACTATGTATTTGTATGGTGTAAAAGCTCGGTAAGAAATATTAAAATTTTGATGACAAAATAAAAAAATTGAAGTAAAACAAAAAAAAAAAATGCTTTGATGAATAAATTTCAAAATTCGTATCCTGGAATACGATTTAGTAAAATGTAGACAAAATGGATAAAATGCTGACAATGACGTATCAATATCAATATAAAAAAGGAAGAATCAAAAACAAAAGAAAAATATTAATTTAATGCATGGAAAATCCACCTGATCCTCGGAATATATATATATATATATATATATATATATATATATATATATATATATATATATATATATCTTCCATTTTGGTTTTGATACGTTTCGCATAATAAATTGTTTTTCTTTTAATTTTCATATATTTAAATAAAGAAAATCTCATCGGAAAAAGTTTAAAATTTGATACATTGTTCATTATTTTAATAAAAGCTAATAATATTAAAAGGATATATGAGTTAACAATTATTTATTTTCTGTGTGCATTATATTTTATTGGACTATTTGAAGCTTTTTGAAATAGCTGAATAAAAAAAAATTATGAACTATTTTTACTTTGACGTTTTTGTATTTCTACTTAAATTTCATTTCAAATTTATTTCAATTAAAATAAAATTATTTTTTCTCATTCTTTAAGACAACTTTAAACTTCCGCTTAATTTATTAAAAGCTTTTACAGATTACAGATTTCATTACAACACATTTTTTACATCCCTCATTATTTTGAACAGTATTAAAAAAAACAACTATATTGAAGTATCTTAAATTTTAAAATATCACGTTTATAATAAATTGAAAACCTGTAAAGCTTTTATTTTAAGCTTTTGCAAATTACAAAAATTATAAAGAAGATCTAATAACAAATAATTAACATACACATAGTAAACTATATTTTAAAATCTTTTATTAAGCTTTTAATAATAAGCATTACCCTTAACTTTTTTTTCTAAATTTAAAATTTAATGCTTTTGGCTTAGTTGCTTTTTATTTAAGAATTATGTAACGTTTTAAAAAATGCATCATAAATTACGAATTAAATATTTTTTTTTATTTTAAGCTTATTAATAATAGTGCCTGGTAAGTGAAAATAATGGAAAAGTTTTTATCTAATCGGTTTAATAAAAGAGCTTTTAGATTAAGAAAATTTTATATGTGAAAGAATTAAAATGAAAACTTTTTATCTATAGCTTTTTCAAATCCAATTTTAGTGACATTGCAGTTTAATTTAAATTATATACTTTTATTTTAACACTTTAGCTTTTCTCGGGAACATTTTAAAGTAAACCAAGTACATTTCTCCGTTCTTAAATAAATTTATTTTAAAGCTTTCGAAAATTGTGTCAAAGCTTAACTAATGAATTCTAATACATTATTTTACATAGTTTATTGTGAACAATCACGAATTATAAAACTTTTAATCAAATAACAAATCATCAAACACTGAATTGTTCCAACAGATCAAATGAACTTACTGTAAATTAGTCCAATGTGTATTTCAGTATACATTCTTCACAAGCCAACGTTATCCACGACTTCTGAAAATGGATTTCAGTCTCAAAAATAATATATATATATATATATATATATATATATATATATATATATATATATATATATATATATATATATATATATATATAAATATAAATATATATATATATATATATATATATATATATATATATATATATATATATATATATATATATATATATATATATATATATATATATATATATATATATATATATATATATATATATATATGGTGAAAAATACGTCAAATCACAAATTTGGTATATGGGACCATAAGTCATGTTGAAATTTTATGATTTTTATGTTTTGAATTTGTAGTTTAGATTAAAATAAAAATTTTGTAGCACATGGTTTTTTTTTGTTGCGGTTGGTTTTTAAAATACAGGGTGTCAAAATTGGTCAAATTTTGAGAAAAATGATAAACTTGATGTAGTGTTTATAGCTATAAAAAGAAAACTAATTATCCAATATTTATGATATGAAGCTCGTTTTAAAGGTAATTAAATAAGGATTATTCAAAAAATATAAAAATATTGTGTTCTTTAATTTCTTCGTTTTCAAATTTCCCGCCAAAATGTTCTTTTTAAATTTTCTCAAAAACCTATTTTTTTTTTTTTTTTTTTTTTTTTTTTTTATAGAATTTGATAATTAATATTTTATAACATATCAAAAAACTAGAATACCGTTATTTTTTGTTTTCTTGCAAAACTCGTTTTAGTAAGAGAGGTATTTCATTTTTATATGGAAAGCTATATAGATATTTCTCATTGTTTTGAAATTGTTTACAAAAGAGGTAGTTCACTTAATTTGTGTATTTTGTTTATTATTTGTAGTTCAATTTTGCGTCATATTTAAGTATGAGTCACAGAATTATGAGGTGCCACCCCCTGGTTTATATCGTTTGGTTAGTCGTAGTACCATAAATTCCTTTTCTTTCTTGCGTTATTTTAAAAAATACTAAATAAAATGTTGTTTTCCCCTTTTTTTATTGGGGGTTGATTTTTTTACTTGACGCAAGCGTACCTGTTAAACGATGAGTAATTCTTTTGAAAACAAAAAATGAACATTGTGATATAAATAAGAGTAAACATTTAACTTTTTGATTAGTTGACATCGTAAAATTGTAGACAACGTTTTAAATAAGGAGCAAGATTTTTTAAAATTTGAAAAAGTAACAGTTAAACTGAGTGTAAGTTTAAGTGGATAAATAAGTATTAGTGCGCTTAATTTGATAATGGATAAATTTCAAAAGTGTTGTAAACCATATCGCGATTCAAAGTGTTCGAGTAAACTAAAACGAGTTACGGATTATGTTAAGCAATTTATGCCACAATC
Source organism: Tipula confusa (assembly GCA_963556175.1). Lineage (NCBI taxonomy): Eukaryota > Metazoa > Arthropoda > Insecta > Diptera > Tipulidae > Tipula > Tipula confusa. The sequence continues at coordinate 200,770,578 of OY744475.1, forward strand.
AGTTAAGAATCAAGACAATTTGTATCTCTGTTCAACGTGCTATGTAAATATTACCTGCAAACGACGAAAAATAGAACCAGAGTTGTCACCAGTTGCGGGACCATCAACAACATCACCTCTAACACCGCAAATAGCTGATAACGATAATAGCAGTGATAGTGAAGAGTGTTATTTAAAAAATGTGTCTGTTTTGGAAAAAATGAATGAAGTGTTACCCTTTCTTGGAAAGTCTCCTATATATCCGAGTACGTTAGAAGCCAGGCCAAAACATCAGCAGCAAAAAGTAATAGATTTAGCTTCAATAACATTATCAACATCTTTGGTTCCGGGAATCGTGCCACTATTGAATTAGTCAACCGAAGATCAAAGGAAGGTTGCGCTATACGATGAATTGATTGGTGATCTAAAAGCTAAATTCGAAGAACTGGAGAAAACCAGTGATAAGATTCAGCTACTTACTATATTGCCAAAATCATTAACCATTCAAGAAATCCAGAATGAGTTCAAGGCAACGCAACATATGGTGCGAACCGCTAAAGATCTACGAGACAAGAATGGTCCACTAAGTCATCCAGCAGCTAAAGTAGGAAAGCGAATAAGTGATGAGGTGAAGCAAGCAGTATTATCTTATTATACTGATGATGATGTTAGTCGGATAATGCCAGGCAAAAACGATTGTTTAACAGTCGATAAAGCTAAAGTTCAAAAGCGACTAATGATGTGTACATTGAAAGAGTGCTACGAAGGATATAAGACGATGTATCAGGATTACGAATCAAAAAAAATTGGATTTTCTAAATTTTCACTACTTCGTCCAAAATACTGTGTACAACCAGGAAGTAGTGGAACGCACACAGTCTGCGTGTGTACCATACATCAAAATGTAAAATTGATTATTTATGGCACCAAAATGGAAACTATTACCAATGGAAAGATAGCGCACTACCGGGATTGTATTTCAACTGTTTTATGTGATGAGCCTACACCAACATGTTACCTTCTACAATGCGAAAGCTGCCCAGTACTGGATAACTTTAAAGAATATTTAAAAAATGCATTTCGGGAACATGGCTGCGAGGATGATGATTTAAAATTTAGTCAGTGGGTTTCTACCGATAGGTGCAATCTGGAGACCTTTTCTCAACCGTTGGATGAATTTCTAGATTATTTCAAAAATAAACTGAAGAATTTGTTACCTCATTGCTTCATTTCACTTCAGCAGTCCAGCTTCTTAAAAAATAAAAAATTGGCGCTGAAGTCTACGGAGGTGATAATTTTATGTGATTTTGCAGAAAATTATGCATTTATAATGCAAAATGCCGCACAGGGATTTCATTGGAATAATAAGCAAGCGACTATTCATCCATTTGTAATTTACCAAAATTTGGAAGGCAAATTACTTCACCACACCTTCATTATAATATCGGATTGTCTTCACCACGATACTGTAGCGGTTCACTTATTCATTGAAAAATTGATGCAGTTCTTGAAAACTAAAATATCAAGTTTATCTAAAATTTATTATATTACCGATGGCGCAGTGACGCATTATAAAAATAAGAAGAATTTTAAGAACATCTTAAAACACAAAGAGGATTTTGGAGTTGATTGTGAATGGCATTTCCATGCAACAGCTATATATATATATATATATATATATATATATATATATATATATATATATACGTTTTACCGGTTTTTGATAAACCGGTTTTCCGTAATTCAAATAATATACAAACCGGTAAAACCGGTATTTACCAGTTATTTAAAAGAATATTACAATTTTAAATATATACTCCAATAACCGTGATCTAATTCTAGTATTGACTCTGGCAAAGACTAAAAATGTTCGCTCCTTTTCAATGAAAGTAAGGAAGCTTAACAGTTGTTAGTGCTTTAAGTAATTGGTCCAAATTTTTGATTAGGTTACCAGGAACTTCAAATAATCGCAAATTTATTTTGCAGTAAATTCAATTGAGTTGATTCAGGCTAGGTATAGCGATAATAATAAAGCTGAGTTTAGTTATTACAGAGTCTAGATAATATTTGTTTTTTCTCCTTTGGATCGTCAAGACTAGTTTCAGATTATTCTATGATAGAGAATTTCCAATTAATGAAATGAAATTGTAGAATAAACAAAATGGCGATAATATTAGTTTTGTAAGAATATTCTAAACGATTAAATTGGATGGAGCTTTAAAAAAATCTGAAAGAAAATAAATTTTTATTTCGCCGAGAAATTAATTTACGGTCAAAATATTGACATATTTCCTACTCAGTTATAATCTTTAAAATTTGTAACAGCTGAATATTAACATCCACCAACAAAAGCGCAAAATTTAAATCATAAAAACTTTCTCGAATGGCATCTGTCAATTCCAAAAATCTGCCCACCATAAAATTAATACCACCCAATCTTGTTTTACTATCTAGCAACAACTCCAATTTTTTCACCAAAATGTTTTTTCAAAATTTTTATCGACGGTAAAAACCGACCGAGAAACCGACATATATAGGCTTCACAACGTAAGAAAATAACTTTAGAATATTTAAAGCTTTGATTCTGAGCTTTGGTAAAATACATTGATTGATCAATAATATAATTTTTAGAAGTACTGAACCTTTCAATAAACACATTAATTAAGCTTTTAGTATTTTGTAAGTTAATATCAAAATGAATGCATTTGTTTATTATAAATTTACCTGAAGTTTGCATTTGCAAATTCCACAATCAGTAAAAAGCTCACATTTTATTTGTTAAAACTCTCAACTTAATAATTTACAAATAAAATAAGCTTTTAGACTTAAAAAAAGGGAATAAAGCTATGTTTTAAACAGATAATTACTAGCTATTTGATTTGACTAACTTTATACTAATGAAGCTTTCAATTTTGGAAAATTTTTAAGAACAATTTTTGTTTATCTAAATGTTTAAAACTCATATTATGAGAACTTTAAGGTAGTAGACTTTTCTGACAGTGTAATGAATATTAGCTATGTAATAATTAAATTTTAAATTTTTATTTCAACCCGCAAGCTTCTACCGAAAACCTTTTGTTGTATTAATAAACTATTATAAAGCACTATTTGTGCTTTAATGTGCTCTTTATAGGAAAACTGTGACACGTTGCTATATTTTAACCATATGTCTAATTCAAATCTGTTAAGCTTTCCAAAATATTATCTTAGTTTTACTAGTGGTTATTTTTAAAACAGTATTTTAAATAGTTTCTTTAACTTTCCTTTAATTTGATTAAGTCGATTGTAAATTTTGCTTAATTTTATAAAAAATTGGTTTTTAACACCTAACTTAAAGTTGGTACTAAATTTATCAAATTTTACTTGTCGGGAATTTTAATCAATCAAAAATTAAAAAAAAACATTACTAGATATTTAAAATGACACAAATTCATAAGCGCATTTGTGCTCATTCTAAAAAATATTTTGTAAGTTTGTCAACAATGTTTGAAACTTTACATAGTATTATATTTTAAGCTTTAATGGATTTAAATAATATATTTTTGTCTAAATGGTAAAAGAGCTTTAAGATATTTAATTTTACTTACAATCAGGAAAATACTGTCATTGTAATTTAAAATATCATAATTTTTTTAATTTCTTCCAGTGAGCTTTTACCAGAATTTTTTTTATAGCTTTATCAAAATTAGTGCTTTTTTACTAAAATGATTACATATCTTATTTTTGGAAATTTAAGCCTTTTAAACCTTTTTAATGGTTATTTCTAATGTATATTTTCAAATAGTTTATTAAGCTTTTTATTTTTTAAAATTTGTTTTTTTGTTCTTTAATGGAACATCAGTCGAATTATGTGTTAAATATTTTTAATAACTTCGAAATGTGACAATTTTGGTCACAAACTGAGAAAGCATAAGGCAATGAGGTAAATTTCACTTACTTATTAGATGTAAAATTTAATTAGTCACATAAAATAAAACATTCATGCCACTATGCCAGGAAAAATAAAAGTTTCAGCGGATTTTTATTGATGTTGGGTCCTGTATATATTATATTTATATATGTATATGTAACCATTCCTTCACAATTAAAGCAGTATGTTTTGGATCGTTGTCTTGTTGAAAAATTCAAGATTGTTGAAGTCCTAATTTTTCAACAGATGCTTTCAAATTATTTTTCAGTTTGGTCAAATACTAAAATCTATCCATTGTGGTATCCAAATTTCCAACCCATGTAGCCGCCATTGCTCCTCAAACCATAACACTACTTCCTCCATGTTCTCTTTACCCATATTTTTCGCCAACCATCTGACCCAAATATGTTGAATTTACTTTCGTTAGTAAATAAAACACGATATCAGAATTCAATGTCTTCAAGATGCCTTCGAGCAAACTCTAATCGCAGTTCTTGATTATTAATAGAAATAAGCATTTTTTTCAAAGAACTTTGCTGTTATATCCAAACTGTTTTAATAATCTTCCAATGGTTTTGGGATTAAAGATCTTTCCTGATCGATTAGCTATTACTTCGGCTAATTTTGGTCATCCTACCCTTGGATTTTTGGTCACTTTCTTCAAAATTAAGCGCACATCCCTTTCGGATAGTTTTTTTGGGCGTCCACATCTGGGTTTATTTAATATAGACCCTCGCTCTTCAAAGTTCCGAATTATGGTTTGTACAGTAGCACGACTAAGTTTCACAATTTCAGCAACTTACCCGTATGATTTTTTCTCTTTTCTTAATTTAACTACTAAATTTCGTATACTGGCACAAATTTCTTTACGCGGAGCCATATTTTATTAATTAAATATGTAGAAGACAGCAATTGATTGCGAACTGATATCAGAATAATAAAACATGACTCAAAAATGGACATAATGGGACAATAAACAGGTTTATATGCTATGTGTATGTAGACATATGTGTTGTCTCATTAATTTTTAATAATTTTTTTTTCAAAATATATGACCATAAAATTGAACTGTGATCTACACTGTTAAATTATATATTGACACATAAATATTTTGCAAAAAAAAAAAAAATTTGATATTTAATCTAGATCATGACTTCTTCATGATATTTGATACAGTAGGTGTTACATACTTATGTCTTTGAGATTATATATATATATATATATATATATATATATATATATATATATATATATATATATATATAAAATATAAATAAATAAATAAAATATAGTCGTACATTGAAACCTGCTAAGGCTACAATTTTTAGGTTTTTTTCTTGGTACATTTGAGGAAGAGATTACCGATAGAACCTAAAGTAAAATAAAGAATACTACATGTTTAACTTAATATTAAAATTGGTTCTCGTCCTGTACTGTACATTCATACTTTAAACGTACTTAAAATACACACTAGTAACATTGAATATCCATCATACGGACCTTGATGTAGTGGCAGTAAAATGAAAATTTGTTTAATGCTTCATCCTCTTTTGTGTAGCTTTAATTTGGTTAAAGGCACTTTCTTGTACTTAAAATATTCTAGGGTTTACGACTTTATATGTATCAACATAAAAGTTGTAGTCAAATTCTTGGAGCTGCAACGCCCAACCAGCGATTCTTGAATTTAATTCGAGTTTTGTCATTCTTGCGTTAAAGGCTTCACAATTGGTTATTATTATAAATTTAAGACCCAAATCGTTATTTCATTTACAAATTCTCCAACATTTTTTTTTTTTGTAAAAGTCATTATTGTTATTACCTGCCTTTTTCAGTTGCTGAATATGACGAATGATTTTACCATTTTCAAGATCACAATTTTAATGCTAGAATCTATTATCGTTTTTGCTATGTATTTTTCCTCATTTTTTTTAAACGGAACTTAAACACCGAAAAATAAGTAAAAAAAAAGGCATACGTTTTTTTTTCACTCGTTTTTATATTACTATTATTATTTATCTTTTTTCTTTATAAAATACCATATTTCAACTTTGCAATTATAATTCGCACATCATTCGAGAAAAAAAATCAGTTTTTCCCCCATTTTTTGTAAAATTGAAGTGGCACATAAATACAAGAAAAGCAAAATGTTTTTAATTTATAGTACCATGGTTTGCCATGGTCAGGTCTGCACTTAGCTAAATCGCGGGGTGAGTAAAATTATTCTAGTTCATTGCTATGGCAACCCACATACATATATATTATATTAATATATATATATATATATATATATATATATATATATATATATATATATATATATATATATATATATATATATATATATATATATATATATATAGCAATGATTTGCACATAAGCAGCAGTGCTCCAGACGATTCTGACGCAGACAGGCATTACAAGCCTTTTAATGACGAAAGTTCTTAATCAGAAAATGAGTTAATTCAAGACAACCATAGAGATCACGTTTTGGATGGTAATGTTCAAAGGAAAGTAGCGTTAAGAAAAGTAACAAATAAATCAAAAACCAAACAACAAGGCATTAAACGTGTAACAAATTCTAGTGAATGGTTATGTTACAAACGTAAAGCGAGCTATACCGCAGAGAAAGCATACATAAGTAAAAAAGGCAAACAAGTACTAGCTAGAAATATAAAACCACCATGTTCCTGCAGAATGAAATGCAAAGAAAAAATATCTGAGAACGAACGGTTGGAGATTTTTAGTGCATATTTGAATATTAAATCCAATAATGATCTAAAAAGGCAATTTATTCGTACATGTGTGGAAATGAAACCTATAGCTCGTTCCAGGAGCAGAGATTTCATTAGACAAAAGCAAAAATCATTAGTATATAAACTTATTGTTAATAAAAATGTACTAATAGTATGCAAAGTGTGTTTTTAAATACACTTTGTATTTCCAACACGGTAGTTGTAAATACTATGAAAAAGAAAATATTAGGAAGGTTAATTGAACAAGAAAACAGAGGAAGACATACACCAAGTAACAAAACCCCAACTATTGGGGTCATATTGCTTCTTTTCCAGCGTATCAAAGCCATTATAGCAGAGAAAAAAGTGCAAACAAATATTTAGGTTCAGATATGAATATTGCAAAAATGTATTCTTTATATCTAGAATTATGTTCTGAAAATTCTGTTGAATCTCAAAACATATAGCAAAAAAATGGGTCTATACAGATATCTTCAAAACAAAGTTTAAGTTATCTTTTAAACCATCAGAAATACACATGTGACACATGCGAAATATTTAATGTGCAACTGCAGGATAATTTAAACCATCCTGTAAAACACAACATTAAAAGTAATTACGATCTCTTGGAATAAAAAACTAGGTATGATTTAAAAAGAAGAGACACGACATTGTCAAAAGAAACTCCAAAACATAAAGTTTTGATAGTTGATCGTCAAAAATGTCTATCCACTCCACTTTTGACTAATTGCTTAAGTTTTTATAAACGGAAGCTTTGGACTTTAAACTATACTATTTATCATTCTTCAAATATGTCTGCCCATTGTATGATGTGGGATGAATCCAAAAGTGGCCGTAGAGGAAATAAAATGGCTTCAGCTATCTTAAAATGGGCTAACTGTAACAATTCAAACTCACAAGTAGAAGAAATAACTATATGGGCTGATAACTGTTATGGTCAAAATAAAAACATGTCAATGATTGTGTGCTTTTTTTGGATTCTGTTCATGTATCCTCAAATTAAAATTATTTATCAAAAATGTTTGCTCAAAGGGTACACCAATATGGAAGCGGATACTGTACATGCTCTAATTGAAAAGAATAGAAAAAAATTAAAGCGTTGACTATCTTAATACCTTGGGACTGGCAGCATTTGGTAAGCCAATGTTCTAACAGGTGCAGTGTATACAACATAGAACTACCGGATCTCAAAAACTTCAAATCACTTTATAATATACCCTATACATCACCACTTTATTTAGAAAGGTAGACACGCATAAACATCCATTATTGCTTTCCAAGTGTGTTCATCTGCAAGAAAATAATGGTACTTTGTACTTTAAGACATCATTTAATGAAAACTGTGACTTTAGAGAAGTTGGTCTTAAAAGATGTCAGAAGAGCGGAATAATTTAAAGAGTAAAAAACACTATGTCCATTTTAAAATTATTAACATAATTTTGATTTGATTTTTAAACATACACCTATATCTTATTCGAACCACTATATTTATTTAAAAGCAAGTAGTGAAATAACATTAATGTGAACTATACATTGGCAAAAGAATGATTCACAAAATTAAAATAACGAATTACAACGAACTTTATATTTGTGGCATAGTGTCCTATGCCTCCGCGGTACAGATATATATATATATATATATATATATATATATATATATATATATATATATATATATATATATATATATATATATTTATAGTATATGTAAAATCAATAGAACTTCTTAAAATGATGTCAAATTCGTGTCTGGTATCTGAATGTAATCTTCAAGATAATACACAATTAAAATTTGACTTGAAACTGTCAAAATTATAAAATTAATATTCTTTTTTCAACATAAAAATAAAACAGAAACAAACCGATTAAATATACAGCCCTTATTCGCTGTTACCTTCACCTATAAAAACGAATGCTGTGAGCTACCAAAATACTTCGTTAGCAGTCCATCAAGTTCAATATTCAATACATTGTATACTTTGTTGGCCACATTACACATGCCGATGCAATTACTGTCTTCTATCGATTTAAAAAAAAAATCCTTAACGCATCCATAATTGCTTTTCCAGATAAGTCATACATAATTTTATAATACTGCTGGTCTTGACATACAAGATCGAAATCGACAAGGATTTTATCTGGCTTAAATAAAATGTCACTAACATTTTGTATTTTTCTTACATATATATAACAGTACCACTGTCTAATCCAGAGCTCAACGTTTCTAGGTTTATTTGCCTTTTCTCACATTCACTCGCTAAATGATTTGCAAAACCTAGAACATTTTTTTTTCTCTTTTGTCTACAGATGTAGGTAATTGTAACTATCTTGCTGATTAAAAATGCCATCAACAGTATTATTTTTTTTTTATTCATCGTCCCCAATCTCTTTGGCATATAAATATTATATACTTCTTATATACTCGTATATATAAAAAAAATTCGAGAATACAAAAACGAGTAGAATAAAATCTCATCTCGTTTTTTTTTTTATGTAGCTATTCTGAATTTTTGTTTGCGCTAGCGACGATAATTTTCCGTTTTGTGTATACACAAGCAAAATGAAAAAAAAAAAAAATCTAGATTCGAGAAAGAAAAGCTGAAAATCTAAAGAAAATCATTTCAACATTTTTTTTTATACCTATATAAATATATATATGTATGGTATATACACACACAACGAAAGAAAGAGTGGAAAAAATATGACACAGTTTTGATAAATTTAATATTCATACGACAGCGCACAAACAGTAGCGAACTACTACAAAAACAAAATTTATGTGTATGTATAAAATATGAATCAGCTTTTGAGTAAAAGTTATAGACCAGCTATAAAATAAAATAAAGCTTACTAAATATTTAGGCGTTTGCACATTGACGTTAACTAATTTTAAATTAAAATGAAATTTTAACGAATCGTTATCTACTTCACGTCAGAACAAATAGTGAAATGGTTTAAAAAATCATCTAAATTTTTATTAGGCGTTGGGATACGTTAAAGCTTTTTTACTTTTTTATTTTTCAAGTCTTGTGATGCTTTTATTTTTTATAAATCCAGATATATATATATATATATATATATATATATATATATATATATATATATATATATATATATATATATATATAGATACTTTATTTTATATTTGTTTTTATCTACATAAAAATAAAAAAAAATTTATTTTTAAGTCGAATGAATTTTAATCCAAAATTAATTAAATGGTTTATATATATATATATATATATATATATATATATATATATATATATATATATATATATATAAATTTCATAATTTTTATTGAATTATTTTATGTGAACAGATAATATAATTGTGAAGTATCTAAAGGATTTAAAAAAATAAAATTTAAATAGAAAAATAAAATTAGGCGAGAGATATTTTTTTGTGGAAAAAGTTAACGAGAAAATAACAAGTAGTCGTAAAACGAGGTGGCAACAGAGCTGTAAGTCAAAATTTTACTCTACAGTAGCTTCAATTACCATTTGTGAATTTTTTAATAATTAACTCTGCGAAAATATTTTGACATAAATTAATTGGGATAAAATTGTAAATTATCTTCTTTAATGCTTGATGTCTTCTTCTTCTGTACAATATCGTTTTTGTGCTTTATTAGCTTTGTAGTCTTAAAACATTGTTTCACTATAATAGTATTAAAATTAAATTTTTTTCGTTTATCTCCAATTTAGGAGGATATGACGTCTACTCCACTGGACCAACTAACGCTATTCGAGGCTACTGTTTTTTTTTGTCTAAATTGCCAATTGTTTCGATATTTTATGTAGTTCAATGTTTGTTGTGCGGCGTTCGGTCTAAAGCACTTTAGACTTTGAAACCTCTGCTGAAGCATATAAAGATATTCACACGTATATCACCGGTTCCGAAAGTTTTAAAATAATTGAGCTACGGATTTCCAATTTGACAATCTATTTTTAATAGATTCGTTAGAATATTCGTTAGACATTGAGTTGGCCCAGAGGTAAATTTAATCGAATTTGATATCGAGTGAAACTATAAAACAGGTTTTAAGAGTTTTGCTTGTAAATGGGCGTCGCAAAGTTCCAAATGAGAAATAGTGATAGGTTTTTTTGAAGAAACTCTTGATGGCTGTATACAATGCAACTAGTGTGGATTTAATAATGCTTCAAGCGAAATGTATTTTATTGATACTGTATAGTTGTGATTGAAATTCTAACCATTTTATTTGTAATTCTGTAGGGAAGGAGGTATCCCAATATGGATACATTAAAGTTGGATCATCTGGTAAACAATGTGAGATATTTTTGACTACCAAGTATTATTATTTGTTTGGTAAATTGAATTTGAATCGGTAGTTTGACTAGAGGCAATATTTGGTAAGGCGAGAGGTAACGGAATGGTTGAGCTGTAAACGTGTAATTTATGCCACGTTGGATGTTTATTTGCCAAATATTCACTTTCCCAATATCTTCTTAAATTATAGTTTTATTTTTGCGTCGTACGATTTACATACAATTTAATACAGAAATTCCTCCTAAATTTTTCCAGGAACTTTAATGTTCAATGTATCTTGAAAATGTATATTTTGTTGTAGGTAAATTGGTAAATGATCTAAACTTAATTAACATAACTGTGTCAGAAACAAATCAAAAATTGAACGGCATATGGATTTTTACGATTAATGGTATGTTCAGCTGAAAATATCACATTAACATTTTTGTTTAATAACTCATGGAGTAAAATATGGATCGAATCCATCGTTTACAGTTCCAGGGTTAATCTTCTGTGTTAAGCTAGAAACGACTAACAATTTGAAGAAGGTGGTTGAATAAAGGAGAATTAATTTTAAAAGGTGTTAGATATTTTGAGTTGATTCTGCATCCTTGCAATGGTATTACACAAAGACCTGTTAGTTTATTGAACAGCCATTTAGCCATATTTTGTGTAGGGGTAGAAATGGTTGAATCAAAAGGTCTTATTTTATTCCATATTTTATGGTGTTTTGGTAATGCATAAAGTTTGGAAGCCTTCGAATTGGTAACATAAAATGTATACTCTAACTGATGGCCATTTAATAGAACGGCTATTTTTTTTGTTAATTTGTTGACCTTTTTAACCATATAATTGAGAGAGTCCCTTGGGTGGTTATTCCTCTAATTAGGTTTTTATATCGCCTTTTGGAAATAGTTGTTAATACTCTTGCATAGATTTGTCCAAAATTACAACAGGGCAGCTATAATCTTTAATAGATGATAAAAGATGCCGGAGTTTTTAAGTTTATGTTTGGTTTTAGGATTATTTGCTATGCTTTGAACCTAATATATTTCTTTATTATATTGTTAGAACCTAATATATCGCACACCCGCTTCAACAGTGACATAACTTAGAAAAGTTAATTTTGTGAAAATCGATGAATTAAGGAAGTGCCGTTATTGAAATTGCATTTTTTATCAAAGATTTTTGAATTGTGATATTTGTTTTAAATCGGGTATCGTAAAATTAGCACGTTTCTTTGCCGTCCTTATGATTTGGGCATACTTAGAAGGAACATAAATGACCCTGATTTTCTATTGTGGAGTACACACGGTCCCTTTCGTTTTGTGTATGTCTTGTTATGAGGTATTTATGAGTGATGGAGTGGTGGAAAATGCATAACTACGTAGATATATGTATAGCAACCATAAATTTATTTTTTTGTTGTTCGCTGCAATTATCCGAGTAGAACACAAAATCCGCACTTTCCACATCTATTAAGTTATTGACAATTTTTTCGATAAATTTCCTTCAGCCTAGTACCACAAATAACATTCAGTTTTCCCGTTTTTTAGTTCTGATATTAAACTTTGACTTGTAATAAAATACTGACACATCGCCTCGTGGAGAAGACAAGACAGCCTGCAAATCGTATACTGTAACGACATATTGTTTACTGGCTTTAGCTTTATCTTCATTTTTATTTTGCTTCGAAAGCTCTTTCTCGCGTTGGTGTTCCTCAAACTTGTCTTTTAATTTGTATTTATCTTTTTTTTGGCAAAAAATCAGCTTTAATACAGCCATCTTGGTAGTCTCTCCATATACCAGACAATGTATTGTCTCCGTCGATAAATTCACGATAGGTTTGTGCACATAAATAATGGGATTCAATCCGGGGAATAGATTCAATATGTTTTCGAACTCTATCTTTCATTCTGTGCCGACTGTTGTGTGAATTAAATGTTTCCCATATGTAAATAAAATGAAATACAACCTGTATCACACTTCTTCCTATAAAAACCGTTATAATTGGACTATCGTTAATATCCAATGAGCAATATAGTTGTTAAAAATGTATTGCAATTATGTTTCCTTAAATTTAATCTCAGCCAAATTTGCAACTTTCGCACATGGAGTGCGCAATTTTCTGGAATTGTATGATTTACCAGTATTTGTGGAAGTATATTTCAACCCTAAATTTCTACTAGTTTTTGACTTCTTCACATTCCATTCAGTGAGTTTAGCCAACCTCTTTTTTCCAGCTTTCTTTCCAAAAACATTAAAAATATTTTAGTCAATATTTGAAGTTTTCTTTAAAACCTGATCTTACCATGTTTAGAAATAATAACACAAGATTTCTGGCTGAATTTCTGATTTTCTTTCTCCATGTTGTACCATCAATTTTCCTCGACTCAAAGCTATTTCTATGACTCTAACCGAAATAACTCAAGTAGTTTGTAATGATTACTATAGATCTCATTAAAAGCTGACACAACTCTAAATGTAATAAAAACAGAAAATAATTTTGAATTGAGTATTTAAGAATTATTTCTTTCACAAAACCGTCCTAACCCTAAATAAAATAAAAATAATTAAGTCTTATTATTTATTAAAACTATTTTTTATTCTTCACAAAGGCCGACACAACACTAAATATTAATTTCCATTTGAAACGACTTCATCGACTCGGCTACAAACACCTTTACAACCAATAGTTAGTAAATTGTTCGTGGGGTACAGAAAGGAAAGGTATGTCAGTAAAGACAGAACTGCTCTGCATTCTGTCATCTCTTCTCAGCAACTCCAGTGTGCCACCATTCAACTATCATCTGCAAAGGTTATTTGAAAACAAAATCTAGTAATGGGCTAATTTCTCCAAGCCGTAGGCTGTAATAAATTGGATTAGTTTTTGCCAGAAATTTACAAATCATTAATAATTATCAATTAATTCCTCCCATTTTTGCTAAATTTTAAAATTTAATTTTAGTACATATAATACTAAAGAAGTACTATAATACCATAATGTAATTTATGTACACTTTATTTTACACAAAACTTTAAAATTAATACCAATTAGATTTTAAAAAAATTAATAAATTATTACAAATCAGTTGAATTAACTGTTTTATGGCAATTGTGTCATAAAATCGCTGAAAATCTAATTTATATGCACTTTATTTGACACAAATTTAAAATTATATAGATTAGATTTTAAAAAAATTGATTAAATATAACAAATCAATTGAATTAACGGTTTTATGACCAATACGTTATATAATTTCCAAAAATCTAATTTATAAACACATTATTTGACACATAACATTAAAATTAGTACAAATTAGATTTAAAAAAAAATTGATTAAATATTACAAATTAATTTATGACCAATACCAATGAAAGAAATCCTTAAACTATATATAAATATTACGTTAAAGGCGTATATTTTGTCATCTAGCGGTTCAAACCTATTCTAAAAGTTCGTCGCTACAAGGATATTCAACGTGAGATGAAAATGTAAAACATAAAATGGTTGTCTTACAATTCTGACTTTTAAAAGGCAATTTTTCCAAAAGCCACAATCTAATTTAATGTATAAGACTTAAGTTAAAACCTTAAGATAGACTTAAATTATTATTTTTAACATATCAATCTGGTTTAGATGGTTTCAGAACATAAATAACGAGACAGAAACACAGTTAATATCAGGGTACTTAAGCCACATTTTAGTGACTAGAATTCTTTTGTTTAAAATAAATAGAAATGCTAATTTGTAAATTTTTGTGATACAATTTTTTGTGTAAGGTAGATTGACTTATCTACATAAGTCATTTTGTTTTAATTTATAATAATGCTTAAGTCGAAACCAATTTCTACCTTAGACATAAATATTTAAAGGTCGGTAGAGAGCCTACTTGGTTAAATAACGAATCATTCTCAGTCTTTCTTTTATATGACAGATGACATTTTTATTAGGTTAAGTAAACCATAGAAAAGTTAATTAAATGAGCTTTTAGATTTTTGGAGTGAATTGAAATCCCAGTTTTTTTTTTAATGTGCTTAGATAACCAGAAAAAACCTCAAACTTCTGCATAATCAATCATATAAATTAATTTGAAATTGTAGACAAGTAAAAAATAAAAGCTCTAATCAAAATACTTTATAATGCATTTTAATCAAAATTATTCATTGATCCGTCCATGCCAACAATATATTATGTACATGATTGTAAAATATTTCTTAAAAAAACAAATTTGAAAAATATTTCTAATAAATACTAATTAAAATTATTCAATTAAATAGAAAAACAAAAAAAAAAATATTTATCATATATACATAAATTTAAAATTTAAATTAAACATTAAAACTGTTCAGATATTTACATAAATCTTTCGACTTAAAATGATCTGCATCAAAATCAGTTTATGTAAAAAAATTAAGTTTATGCAAAGAGTAAATTATACTACCCGACGAAATCACAAATGAGTGAAAATGGATAAACAATGAAGCTTTTATCTAGATTAATTTAAAAAACGTAACGAAACGAAAAAAAAAGTAAAATGTGTCAGTGAATGATGGAAAATATAAAGTTTGAGTTTCGTTATCAGTTTACAGTTTGTTTAATTTTCCAATATTATGATTTTATATCGTCACACACCCATAAAAAAAAATGGTTGAAATCTCAATTTTGATGTCATATTTAAAAAAGCTCGATGTATATAAAAAAATTAAATCACTCAACACTAAACGACGTGTAAACCAATTTATATTATTATGTTCGTTAGTTTTTGGCCAAAATTAAAATTTTAATTTACCATCATGAACTTTTAAATTTAATTATAAATAATAAAATATTTTATTATCTATAAATTTCCAGTTGACTTTGTAATTGGAATATTTATCTCTTCGATGGGTGGGTTTGACTTAATTATCGTTTATGTAAAAATTTAATTACGTAAATATTGTTAATTTATATACATAGTCGATTAATTATAATGTTATAATATAAATATAATTAAAAATTAATATAGGTCTTTCAACTTTAGGTGGTGTTCATTTAAATGTATGGTACGGATATTTTATGTTGAGTAACATCATTTTTTTCATATACTCAAAGGCAAAATTTTCGAAGCTTTAAAAAATTTTTAAACCAAATTTTTTATTTTCGAATTTATACAAGCTATTTGGATAAAACATGACATTTATAATATTATTGCCTAATTTATACATGCGGTAAAAGCTCAAATGTCACAAGGTACCGAAAAATGCTTTTTAATTTGTCGATTATATTAATTTAAAGGTTGTTGGCTTTGGAACTAGCTTCTCTAGGCAATTCGTATAAATAATAGGACTTAAGCATATACCTCTACTTTATAGCCTGCTCTAATTTATTCTTAGTTCATCTTTCATTTTAACGTTTGTTTACGAACCCACCGAGATGAAAATTCGCCTCGTCCGAAAAGATTTTTGAGCAAAATTATTTCTAACCAATTGTCTTTGTTGTGGAAGTAAATTTTCAACATTTCACACTTTTGTTGAAGCGTTAAGTGATTCATTTCGTCAACTAGAAATAATATACTGAGTTTCTGTTAAAGAAAGAATGACATTAGTGTTGCCAGAGCCAAAAAAACCGATTTGTCAAATCTAAACCGATTATTGGGGCACATTAACTCATGTAGATTTTATTCATGCGATTATTTTGAAAAAAGTGATATCTTCTGTGTATTGTCCTGACCGTGGTCACCTTGTATTTTTGCACCCTTGTATGAGGTGTTGATGGTCATGCATCTGAAATTTCCTGCAAAAAGGTTGGTCCTGTCTAACAAATCCAGCTTTGTGACGTGCTGGTAGATGCTGCTAGACCTCTTGTTGCTAAATCAGCTGGGTTTTTATCGGTCGGCACGTCCTGGAATTCCATTGTGGCCTAGGTAAAGTATCTTTAATCTGTGATACTCGATTGGCTACAAAGGTTTCTAGTTTTGTGCGCCAGCTGTCATCTAGCTTAAAACTATGGTAGATTCAATCCAAGCAAACATCTTTACATTTTAAAGCATTTACACTAGAAGCCTGGATTTATGCGTTGAATTTAGTTCCAACTTTGGAACTGTCAGTTTTGTTTTGTTTTCCTGTATTAAAAGCTTTGCTGTAATCTTAATTGGCGCTAATCACCCGACAAAATAAAATAATTTTGACGAGTCGGACAATAGTAAACGTTTGGTTGGTTCGTTTTGTTGGAGATGTCGGCTTCAGGATTTTAGAGAATCGCTTATGCTTTTATGATGCAGTTGATTTTTAAAATACCCTTCCCTTTTGCTCGTAGGTGCTTAGAAACGTTACTTATAACTTCAGTTATTTCCATTTGTGTAATAGAAATCTACCGCTCCGTGTGAGTCTTGCCGCATATGTTGTTGAATGGTTACAACCTCTTCAATGCTGTCACCCCAGTGTGTAGGTTATCTACGTAAAAATCTTGTTCTATGATTTTTGCTGCTATACAATAGTTGTTCCAGATTTGCCGAAATATTACCTCCGCATCTGCTGTTAGCACGAATTTGTGTGTACACCACCTCAGGATGATGTCAATTATGTGACTTTGAAATTTCGGACCGTTCATCATTATGCCATTTAAAGATAGTCCTGAAGTGGCTTTGCTCTATGCATCGAATACGACTCTCAGTTTTGTGGTAGTACTTTCGTGGTTGATCACTCCATGATGTGGTTTATAATATTTAAGATTGTCACCTGGCCCATGTTTTACTACTTGCAATTGGCCTTGTGCTAAATCTTTCATGCATTTGTGATATAATTTGGTGAATGGTTTATCTCTCAGAAATTTTCTTTCGATCTATAAAAATCGTAATACTGCCTTTTTCCTGGATTCTTTAAGCATACATGGTGCTACAAGGAACTGTGATGCTACAAGAAAATGCGAGAATAAAGTTAGTTCGACTTTGTGATGGCACACTCCGGCTTCCTTTTCTCCCATTTCTAAAATTTTGGTGTTGACTTATTTTTGCCTCGCTTTAATATGATTTGCTGCATTTATGGAGATGAATGATTCTTGAGAGCCTTGGTCAATTAATGCTTTAAAGAGTATGCATTTTGGCTCGCTTGTTACTAATGCGATTAGAGCTGTGGGTATTATTACCGGACCCTGCTGTTTATCTGCTTTGGAATCGATGTGCAGTCCTTTCTCATACATATGTTTCATGCTCTGCTGATAAACAGTTTCTGCCCAATTTATGAAGCATCGCAATTTGTGTTCTTTCGCTGGAATTTAATTTCTTAAATCTTCCCCATTCACTAATTTTATGGCCATCTCTGCAGTAGCCACAGATGCTTGATGTTGTTAAAAACGTCCGTTTAGCTATTTGACTTTTGTGTTCTCGTGACGAATTTGTGGGTGTCATTACTGGCTTTTGTTTGCCATTGGCATCTAATGATTTGAATTTCCCTGCCAAGAATTTTATAAATCCCGTTGTTGCGTTGAACCACTTCTGGTAATCATCAGCGAATGTTGGAACTAGAATTCGTGGTAGCGTTCGTTCTTATGTTCGTTCTTATTTGAAGGATGATAGTTTGATGCTCTGTCATTTCAGCTATTTGCTCCATCAGTTTTTGCATTGCTTTTAGTAACAAATCCATTGCTGGTTTTGATAGCTCTCTGAGCTCTCCGTTTCGTAATTGGTATACCTTTTACGATCTGAGTCGCAAGCTCTTCTTAATTGAATGCAAGCATTTCCATTTATAATTTTTAAATTCTCGTTCGCCAGGTGGCTGCCACTTGTAATTTATGATACTCGTTTTCTCGTTCGATTTCGCCACTTCTCGATGGCTGAAAGTATTTCTCTTGTATTTATCTTGTAATAACTTCTAAATTATAGAAGCAGTGTTGTCAGGTGATTACTCTGAATATTTAGGTTTCCAAACAGGCCACACCCGTTGACGAGTTGATGAGTCAATTTAAATTATACAAACGAGTTGGTCTTTTCCTGGATATATTACGTCGACGGAACGCTTTAATGTCCATTGTCCCGGCAACATGTGTTCGTTCTTTAATATGACTACGTCTCTTTTAATATTGGTCTGTCTTAATCGCCACTTTGACAAACGATTCTGTTTGGTGATATATTCCACCTGCCAGCGCTTCGCAAAATCTTGGAAAATTTTTTGTGTCATCTGTCAACATGACAAAAGCTTTTTGTTCAGGTGTGTGATGACAAGCTCTGGTGCACTTGTGATCGGACGATCAATTATAAATTAAATGCCGTAGTGTGAGCGTTTCAATACAACTTTTCATAGACTCACATAAAGGTCAAGAATTTAACAAAGGCTCAATCTGGGTTAGCAGGATATATTGCTTCTCGTCCTTGTTTCTGAGGGTAGTTTGCTAGATTACGCATTGCAAATGATTTCACGAAGTTGGCTACAGTTTTGCAGGGTCCATGTCATATGTAGATTTGAAGCACGTATGTGTGACACTTCGAATTATGTTCTGAAATTGGAGTATTGCTGGTTGATGATGGATATCAACAAATTTGGCCCTGTTTGAAAATGTTGCTCATTATATCTTTTTTAGGATTCCTTGTGCTAGATGATGACTTTATTTGAAAATTATTGGATACGATTGTATTGTTCGTTTGCGTGCTCTAAACAATTACTCACTCGCATAAGTTCAGCACTATGTAGGTATGATGGTAAAAAAGTGATTCTATTAGACTTATCTAAAGTTAAAACTACTGCGTAAATTATACATTTACTTATGTTAAGTGTCCAATAATTCAGGCCTAGAAATTTTGTAATATGTGCTGAGCGCGTTTGATCCAAGCTATGACCTGGGCTGTTTCAGTATTTCTGTTGCAAAATCTTTTGATAATGTCTGTGGTTAAATATTTTTGTATGATTCTCGGGTTTACTGCTAAAACAAATACTGCATCAGTTTCTGCTTCTTTTGGTCCACCCAGCGTTCGTGAACTTTATGGTAATCAAGCTAAAAAGATAGAAAGGTCAAACCATAAAAAGATCTTGATGGTGTTGCTAGCTCCACCAATTTTATGACTAAGATGACCCCCCGAGTGAGCAAAAGGGCGGCACATAATTCTATTGTCGATTGATACAATGTTCGTTAATATCCCTTTATTGAATATATAGTACGCATAATTTTCGCATACTTAAGCCATCTTGGTGAGCTTTTCTGAAGGTATTCAATTAGTTTTTGACATCTGTGGAGAGTTGATCGTCCCAATTCAGATTAGAAGGCATATTCTTTGAAATTTGATCTTTATTCTGATGAACACGGCTGATAGCCACCATATTGAGTCGAATATTCCAAATATTTTGCAAAGCATACTCCTTTTGGCATATATTGTTGCACTGGTGTCATCCGTTTGTCCGTCTTCTCGCAATATATCACTGAGTAGAGTAGAATATTACTTTTTTGATGATGTTAAAAAAAGAAAAATCTGGATGTCGCTGAAAAATTGATTGTAATATATTACTCAAGCCACAACCACCTAATTCTACATTTTAAAATAACCATTCCGTACATTATATCCCGGAACACCGCAATAGTTTGTCATCTGTTTTTCCATTTTTGAAATTGCAGAAAACATATTTTTGTGGCAATGCATTTTCCATATACCACAGTCATTTCTTTATACCAGTACGAAACAACCAAAAAAAACTTCACCATATCGAAACCAAATTAGCCAAAAGGCATTTGTCACACCCAGATATTTTTTTTTTTAAATTTTTTTTTTGACATTTTCGACTTGCAGCTTTATTAAAATTCTGTTATGAAAATATGTTTATTTTCCTAAACAAAATCAATTTTCATTTTATTCTTAAATTCGTTTATTTTAAATAGATTTTTCTCGATCTGTACATATGTGTGCAGAGAGGGGTTTCTTGGCTAACTCTTACATGTATTAAAAATGGGTTGATATAAAGTTTTGCGGTATAGCATTTTACATTCGATTGTGAATGGAATACATGTTGTGTGGATTTTTTCATTGTTGTTGTGTTTATGCTGCTTCCTCATTGTATGACATAAATAACAAAAAACTAATTTTTTGTTGTTGATGTTGTTGCTGTTTACTGCCAAACAAAAAGAAATTGATTAAGTAGTTTTGATGGCGCAGGGTATGGTAAAGCATATATAACTTTTTTTTTTTTGCTTTCCTCACGACTTTTATGTATCCGGAATTTTCAATTTTTTTCTTATTTCAATTGTTTATATGTTAATGTCAAAAGTAGGAAATGATACAAAAGAATATATATATAATATTAAAAGACATTCAATACTAGCAACTCATTATTTTATAGTTTTGTGCCAAACTCCTGGAAGTATTCCAAAATAATTTAAATAATACAACTTTTTCCATACTTATGTTTAGTGCTGCTGTTCTCCTCATTTATAATCATTTCTGTTCTCAAGAAAACGTAAATCTCTTGTATTTTGACAGTTTTTGGTGCATACGTATAGTTTGAGATACTGGAATTTATTTTCCAACATTTTAATACATTTTTAATTTAATCAAAACAGCACAACACCGCATAATATAAACTAAATTGTAAAATTAGGTCAATTACGTTAGAAGCAATGGCATTGATAAAATATTAATTTAAAAAATGCGGGATATTTTGATACATTGCCAAATATTGATCACCAATTCGAAAAATTGAAAACACTATTATTTATTGTATAATAAACTGCAATATTAAATTGTGCTATATTGTATATATAGGAGGAGTACAACGACCTGATTATTTTTGTATTTTGACATAGTTCATATTTAATTTGTTGTGGCTTTTTACTATTATACAAGGGTCTTATGATAAGTACCGATAACAGCAAAATTCTTTAAATTATGATACAAAATTGTTTTAAATTTTAACCATATTTTCCGTTCATCGTGAGTTACATTTTTCACTATCAAACGATTAACTTATTTTTTTTTATTTTTTATTTCTAGGTAAGATCATAATGCCAACATAATTATATGAATATTTTTGCTGTGCTTTTATGTAAGTATTTTTTAGGATTATTGCTGATAAATAATAAGATTTAACTTAACTACCAAACAACTGACTTCAGTGAATACCAATTTGTCTGTTTTTTTTGTGTTTGGTCTGAAGTATTTTTTTTACTGCAAGCAAGTAAATTGATTGATTGATTTACCAAGCATCAGGCGTAGGATTTTTTGGAATGAGCTGGTCCCTTCGCACACCCATTTTTACATATACTTGATTGGAAAGGGTAGGATAATTAGATATATTATCGAGATTGACCCGATATATATATATATATATATATATATATATATATATATATATATACATATATATATATATATATATATATATATATATATATATATATATATATATATATATATATATATATATATATATATATATATATATATATACAGTAATCCCTCGATTTACGTAAGGAATCGGTACCTGAAAACCCATACGTAAATCGAAATTACGTAAATCGAGGTTTTTTTTCATATAAATCCATATGAATAACAGGATATACGTACCAAATAGAGGAAAATTGAAGGTTTTTATTTCTCAATGTAAACATTTCCGCTCTAACCAAAGGATTTTCAGATTAAAAACACTTATTTAACTCATTATGTACATATGCACATATTTTTTAATTACTAAACACGTTATAAAATTTATTTATTCAGTTTTACTAACCTAACTTTCAAACAAAATTTAAAAAAATATCACATATCAAATTCACATGAAATTCATTGGACTAACTAAAAATAAAAGTTCAGACATATTGGAAAATTAGTTCAAATTCAATAGGTATTAACAACAACCGGTGATAAGTGTAATTTATATTTACTCCGTTGGTTTTTCTACCGATTTATTTTTAAAAAAATGTTCAATCCGAATCTGTTTCCGCTCTCTGGATTTAGCATCATAAAGCTCTTTGTAGCAGTTTATAGCATGATTAACTCCTCGTGACACTTTACTGCTACGTTCTGCATCCGGATCATTTAAAGATAATATTTTCAATACTGACTCAATATGCTCTAGTACTTCGTTTAACATTTTACTAGACAGTTGAACTTCCACAGCTTCTTCAATTTCGTCTTCACTACTGCTAATGCTGTTTCCTTCTAACTCAATTAAATCGTCGTTTGTTAATTCAGGTTCTTGAGATTCCAGAAGCTCGATCAGATCAGCATTTGTAACTTCCTCAAAACCTAGTTGTTGAGGGCACTTGATAATTTCATTCTGAACGATTGCTAAATTATCCGAGTTATTATCATCTACACATTCCGGCCAAAGCTTTTTCCAAACTTTATTCATCGTCTCTGGTTTTACTTCTTCCCATGAAGAAATAATGTTTTCCAGAGCATTTTTAATGTTATACTGCTCCAAAATTCCTGAACTGAAACATCCTGATCTGGTTGATCTACTTTTTGGGCCAGTTCACGAAAAGTCCGCCTCAGATAATAGGCTTTGAAAGCAGCTATAACTCCCTGTTCCATAGGCTGGATCAGTGCTGTTGTATTTTTGAGCAAGTATTGGACTGTGACAGCCCCTGATGGATCGTTTAAATTCTGTGGATGAGATGGCGTGTTATCAAGAAGTAACAGTATTTTGTTGGCTATATTTTCTTTCGACAGTATTCTTTGACAGCCGGGCAAAAATGATTTTGAAACCAATCTTGAAAAAGCTTGGCGGTCATCCATGACTTAGAATTTGATCGCCAAATTACGCCTAAACTGGATCTTGCCGTGTTTTTTAAGGCCCTTGGATTTTCTGATCGATAAATCAATAAATGTTTGATCTTGAAATCTCCAGATGCATTGCCTCCAAGTAAAAGAGTTAGGCGTTTTTTTGACACTTTGTATCCTGGCGCTGTCTTTTTTCTCTATGCAATGAAGGTCCTTTCAGGCATTCTTTTCCAGAATAACCCCGTTTCATCAACATTAAATACTTGTTGTGGGGTGTAGTCGCCTTCTTCTATAAGTTTTTTCAAAGTGCTTCGAAATTCGTTAGCTCCAGCGAGATCTGAACTAGCTGCTTCTCCACTAACCTTAATGTTATGTAGTTCGTATCTTTTTTTAAATTTTTCCAGCCACCCTTTACTTGCTGTAAAGGTTTCCTCGTTTGAGCTTTCCCCATTTTTTTTTTAAATCTTCGTGTAAACTTACAGCTTTTCCACGTATAACTAAGCTACTTAATGGCATGTTTCTTCCAGTATTGTCTTCGATCCAAATCATCAGCAATTTCTCCATACGTTCCATCAACGGACTCCGTATTTTGGTAATATTTATAGCACTTGAACTTGACGCTGCTTGAGATTGCAAGGTAATTTTCTCGGAATTAGCAATTATAGTTTGTATTGTTGATACAGCAAACTCAAGTTCATGTGCAATTTCACTTAAGGTCGCTCCATTTTTGAAACGCTTGATTATTTCTGTTTTTTGTTTCAAAGAAATAACTTGACGTTTTTTTTTTATTAGTTTTAACTTAGCAGTTTGACATTTTGATAACAAAAAAGTAAACTAACAAAAAAATTCAATCTGAATCAAACTAAACGCACTTTAACTATGTACTACTACCAAACAAAATCAACATCTATTCACTAAACAGGTATATTTAAACTAATTGTGTAAATCCCCGTGCTATATGTACAATACTGTTTGTATTCGTAAAAAAACTAACAGATGTCAAATTTGATGCATTTCACCTTAGTTTCGTTTTTATATGTTGCTAGGACGTTTCCTCTTTTTTACGTAAATCGAAATTTTTACGTAATTGGAATTTGAAAAAACACAATTTGGGTTTTACGTAAAATCGAATTTACGTAATTCGATGTTACGTAAATCGAGGGATTACTGTATATATATATATATATATATATATATATATATATATATATATATATATATATATATATATATATACCGGGTGTTTTTTTTAGCTGAAACTTTTAAATATGAAGAAAAAAAAACTTTCATCTTTCAAATTTTTTTCACTCTAAGAAAAAAATTTACAAGATCAAAGTTTAACCATTCCAAAAAGGACATACATTAGTGGTAAACTTAGTACCCTCTTCCTCTTCTTGTGGGTGAAGTGGGGAGTAACTTTAATATTAAAATAGGAACCCCTATTTTTTATTGCTGATTCAGATTCTCTGGCTAAAAATAAGTAAGGACGTTAGTTAATTTTGGCTAAAATCGGCTAACCGAAAATGGCTGGTTCCATAAGTAATTTTTCGAGTTTTTTAAATATTTCAAAAATTACAGCACTCATGAGAAAACTGTTAGGTGCAAAAATGTTGTTTTAAAAAAAATAAAAGCAAATTAAAATTAAAAATTAAAAAAAAAACCTGACGACGTTGCTTGGTTTGTAATACCTTCTTTCGGAAGCCGGACTATTTTCTTTTGCTTCCTGTATTCCGTTAGAGCTATGAAGATTGGTTTTATAATCTTCGACAAGTTGGTCTATTAGTCTTATGTTTTTTTGATGAAGATTGTGTAGATACTCCAAGTTAAGTTTACTCCTTTTTGAGTAATATTTTTTTGCAAAATAGGTGGGAGGATTTGGGATGTTTTTATCTTTTTGTCGGCGAAGGTCCATCCTTTTATTTCTAATGTTTTATTTTGATACTGAATCAAGAAGAAGCCTTCCAATTGTTTTTCTGAACCATTCTGTGCGATTGTACCGTTGAAATTATTTAAAAATATCGTGTTCTCGTTTATACCGATTTAACTATTTCTGTTTTATTGAATAATAATCACATCGTGCATCAGATCCTTTCATTAGCTGGTTTATGCAGTGATCCTCCTTCAGTTCCTAAATCTGGTTAAAACCGCATATGGTGACCCCTCTTCTCTTTTGCATTTGTCGACCATGCCGTATACTTTATGCTGATTTATCAGAATTTCGTTGTATTCTAGGTTAATCTGTCTATTCTTTTTTATAGTAGACCTTAGTTTTGCATAACGTACAGGATTATCGTAACCTTCATTAGCATGGTTGGTTTAGCGTGTTCGATAGCCTGTATTTATAGTTTATTATTCCTCCCTTAGCTAGCTGGGCGTCTCTTACTATTTTCTACACTTATTCTTTTAATAATTGAAGGTGGTTAAACATAGTTTGCTGAAATACTTCATTTTCATTTCCATCAAGGTGTAGCTGGATTTCATTATGCTGTCTGAGTATCTGTTGGATCTTTTGGGTAATGGCTGTGTTTATCTTGTACTGCTCGTTGTTGTTTTCTATTATCCTATTCTGACTGTTGAGTATTGTGTTCCAGTCTGTTGCGTCCGGTGAACTAGCAATCCACTTCCATGCTGAGCCAACCCAGTTAATTGGGCGATTGATTTTCTGTTTGGAGTACTTAAGTTCCCCTAAAAGTTTATTGATCTTGTTAATCTGGTAAGTCAAATCAGTTAATCTGGTAAGATGTATTTGGTGGATTATTTTGAAATTTCGACTGATAATATTTCCTTTCACTTCTTTCACCGAGATTAGTGGGGTGTCGTAGTGGTAGATGTTCAGCCACGTGACCGTCGTCCAAACGCACAAGCTGGAAAGAAAACAGTTTTTATTTATTGATGTTCTTGATATGCGTTTTATAAATCCGCCTTCTGGAAGATTTCAATCACGATCATTTGTGCGAGTTTTTTATGAAAAACTATTGTGATCCACTGTGAACAATAACTTTTCATACACGTGTTCGCGTCACTTTGTATATATGAAATTACTATGATCTACTGGAAATTGTAATTTCGTTTACACTTGTTATTAAAAAATCACTATAGAGATAGTCGATTTTTGTTACACTGAGGAAAACTTTTAATTTGTTCCGGCGCCAGTTAAGTTATACTTAATAAAGTTAACTATATATTTGGGACGTTACTTGAACCCTTAGTGAATGCACTTCCCACGTGTTGGTAGAATGTAATTTGATGGTATCATGTGCTTAACTTATATATATATATATATATATATATATATATATATATATATATATATATATATATATATATATATATATGTATATCATATATATATATATATATATATATATATATATATATATATATATATATTTTGAATCTCAAATTTTTTGTTTTCCTCTCGATCTATAATTTTTAAGTTCACATACACAAACAAACATGCGTTTACTGTGTTTGTTACAAACAATTTTTGGTTGGGTTTGGGCAAAAACGTCTCTATAGAAAGACCAACTATTCAAAAATTTAAAGGGACAAAGCGCCTCTTTGATGTAGTATTGGTTGTGTACAGATATAGCGTAAAACAAAAACAAAAAAATATATTTACTAACACTCATATAGTTAATTTTTTTATGTTATTTTTGCTTTGTTATTTGTTCTGGTACCAATACTACTTTATTGAGGCGAATATATAGTAGTATTAGTGTACGAAAAAATGAGTTAGTCTTTCTATAGAGACGTTTTTGGTTTGGGCAAAACCAACACAAATGTATATACAAGCCATGAAGTTGCGATACTTATGCCAAAAAGTTACTACTATACCTAAGTATTAGTGTTGTGACGTAGTATAATTTGTATATACTTTTATTATATGCTTTGATGTAAATAAAAAATGAATACGAATGATGGAACAACAGTATGTTGCACTCTTTATGACAAAGCAAAAAACAAATTTATTATTTAACGAGAGAGAGAAGTATTGTTATTATTATTTACTTCATTATATACTATACTATATACTATGAATTTAGAGCAGAATGGACAGTGCAAAATATAATTTTTGTTTCGTTTTTTTTTATAGAAATGTTATGTACTTTGAATTAAGAGGAGTATGGACAATGCGAAATATAATTTTTTGTTTCGATTTTTACTGTTGTCAAATTCACTAACTTAGCCAAGCTTCATGGCTTGTATAATATACAATAGTGTTGGTTTTGGTTTGGGTTATGTGGCGTTGGTATTGTTGCTGCCAATTATTCTCAATTTTACAAATCCAATCATTCTTATATCCCAATTTTTATTCTACATTTTCTAAGTACTCACATTTACAGCCAAATATGTTTGCATCTCTTCATTCTTGTATTTCTCTCGATTTCTAGATTGCAAATACACATACACAGTAAAACATTGTAACATCGATATCCTAAATAAATTTTTCCATTACATAAGTTTAAATTGTATAAACTTTCCATTCAGTAATTATCTACAGCTATTGATAAAATAAAGCAGACTAATTTTATATACCAATATATTAGGAGCACGAGGAGAAAAAATGATAGGTTGTTCACACATATATAGAAAGGTTGTTCACACATATAGTGAAAAGCCACTGATTATCAGCCTGTCGGAAATTTGGATAGCTGATAAAGAATCAAATGATTTTAGGGTCAATGGTTACAATCTATTGGTTAATGGTAATATCAGCAACAGATCTGGAGGAGTGGCAATTTCCGCTAAAGAAAGTTTAACATGTAAACATCTTATCTTTAACTTCCAAACTTGCAATGCGCTTAGCATTACCTTTTCAATGAGGTTAAAATTATTTTGTGTATTGTGTATCTATAGGCTTAGCTCTAAGGGTATTCCTGATTTTATTGATGTGTTCGCAGTGCTTCTGAATCAACTACCATACTCCCTCCAAGCTCGTGGAAAGATTAAACCTTTTAAACTAAAATGTTTAATCTTTCATGAACAGTGGAATGAAGTTTATAACTGCCTAGAGGCGTCGATAGCATATAAAAATTTTGTGATACAATTTGGTGAGCACCTAACCAGTTGTACACAGGTATATTCATCGAGAAAGCATACTAAACTAAACGCCTGGATGACCGACTGCCTGCTTAACTAATACGAAAAAGGAACAATTTCAGCCATTTAGCGAAAAAATATCCTAACAATAGCAGGCTAAAGGCATAAAGTATGAAGTGGGGGAATTTAGCCAATGCTTAACAACACTACTACGAAAGGTTTCGCCTAAATTCGTACGTATGCACGTACAAATTGGCATACTTGCTAAAATTGGTGATTATCCAGAGTCTTCCGAGATAAAAGAAATCATCAGCAATCTAGATCACAGGATTGATGATTCAGCCGAAATAGCCAATGAGTTTAACTTGTTTTTCACGAGTGTATAGGAAATAACAACAGCTCGCACAACCATAGAAAAGGTATCGATGAATAACGTCTAATAACTATGAATTATCATTCAACTACCAGTTTCTTTTTCTCTACAATTACATCTTGTGAGTTATACTATGCCATAAATGCTCTGAAAAAAAAACGACACCTGGGATTGATGGAATAACAAATGGTGTGGTTAAGAAGCTGGCTTGTTTCCTGGTTGACGTAATGTCTTACATTTTTAAACTGAGTGTGAATACTGGTATTTTCCCATCATCTTTGAAACGAGCGACTATAATCCCTATTTTCAAGAAAAATGACAAAACAGATATAAACAATTTCCATCCAATCTCAGTTCTTTCCGGGTTCTCAAAGTTTTTGAAAAGATTATGGAATGCAGGATTATCAAATTTTTTAATAGAAATAGCTTTCCCTCCGAATCGCAATGGTTTCAGAGAAAATAAAAACACAGAAAAAGCGCTTCTATACTTTCTAGATCAAATAACCAAGAATATAAATAATGGTTTGAAAGGTTTGATAAAGTAGAGCATTCTATTCTTCTGAAGAAGCTTTACCATTGTGAGTTACGTGGTAAAATATTGGAGTAGTTTTGTTCATACCTAGGTGAGCGACCCCAATGTATAAAAGTGAATGGTAAATTGAACAAGGAACTAATGACTAAAGTTAAAGTTCTCCAGGGCTCCGTTTTAGGGCCACTATTTTTTCTAGTTTAAATAAATGTAATTTTTTAACTGAATTTCAATGGTACCCTTACGGCTTTTGCAGATGATTTTTCAAATGCATATATGCTGCTTCGTCATTTTTAGGAAATTACTTTTACCCAGCTGGAGCTGGTTCTGGATGTACATTATCACGATTTTGTTTGCATCGAAACTAGGTTATGTTCATCTACTGCGGGTTTTCCTATTGCATTGGTCAAACATTTTAGGTATTTAGATGTTATAATTGACAACAATTTGAACTGGAAGTCGCAAACTGAACTCTAGACTAATGTTGGTTGCAAAGAAAATGTATGAACTGCGATCATGCTGTCCCAGTTATCTCCTTAAAATGAGTTTCATAGAGAAGGCGTTTTCCATATTAGACCATATTACTGAGCTTGGGTTTACTGCCTGTTTAGCACATGTTTGTGTTTAAGGTGCTTCGATTATTTTTTATTGTTAGTGAAGATGACCTTGTGGATTATTCAGACTATAACCTACGAACAAATCTACCATTTAAAAAGAATATTCTAAAAGCAAAATTAAATCTTCGCAGGTCTGTTTTTAGAATTATATCTCCTTTTATGTTCAATAGACTACCGTTTTTGAGATATGTCAGTAAAAATACGTCAGAAATAATATGCTTTAAATAAACTTATAATTGAAAATAAAAAAATAAAATATATATATATATATATATATATATATATATATATATATATATATATATATATATTTATATATATATATATATATATATACACATTTATATGTATATATATATATATATATATATATATATATATATATATATATATATATATATATATATATATCCATTTTTAATTATCTTACACAATTTTCCCAAGCCATATATTAATATTGTCCAAGCTTTAATCATGCATTATCTCAAAATTACATATCAATAAATTCTGTCACAACATTTTATCCGAAATGATATAAAACAAAAATTATCTACTTCGGATATAAAATAATTCGCAACGCTTAAATAGCTTTTGCAATTACTATTATCGTATGAAGGAGCTTTTACTAAAACGATATCGTTTATCTTAAAAAAAAAATAAAATAAAAATTACATAAAAACATAAGAAGATATTATATCAATTTAAGAAAATTGGATTTTTATTTTTATTTTTGGTTTAATCTCATCTGCAATTTTGTTGTACTCGTATCTATAGACATAATACGTTATAGCTATATATTAATATGGTATAATCAATTTTTGCACCAGAATCGATTTACCAAAGACGAAATTAGTCGAGTGAAACTATTTTCGTGTACATTATACCTTAACAATTAATTTAACAAATTGTTTTGTGTACATAAGGAAAAGGATGTTTTTCGTTTTTAATGTAAGGAAAGGTTAAATCGATTTCGGCATAAAATATCGATGAAAAGAACCAACATACAAAATTAATTTCTACTGTTTGAATTTTTAAATATAGTTTGCTTTTAATTTTTTGGTGAAATTTTCTTAATCAAGACACAATTTCAATTTTAATAATTTCAAAAATATGTTATCTGAATTCCTAAACAGCATTTATATGCTAGGTACAGATCTGGCAAGGTAGACTCAATTTACTCTTTTAAAAATTCTAATTGCTAAATGACTAACTTTTTTAAGAGAGTCACCGAGCTGGACTATACTTTCTGACCTAAAGTTATATTGCCATTTGGGCCCTTTCCCCAAGGAATTGGCACAAGGAATTGGCACGGACCTTGTGGAGACTAAACAAATACTGTTCCCTGGAACAGGGAACAGATAAAAGTGGAATTATCTTTTCAACCTTATTTAAATAGTATATTGCAAAGCAAAGTTTTATGACTGATGAATGGAAAGTGGACCCGTTATTCGTCTTAATTAAAAAAAAACTAAAATCACGAAATGTCTCACGGGATCGAATCGTAAAGCCAAGCATTGCTTTTGCCTTACTAATAACACTTTTGCACTGTTGGATTAATTAAAGTCGGACTGCATATTGTTGTAAAGATCTTTTATTTCTGTTCTTCTATACTTGATCTCTACGTCATAAGCACATAACTCTATTTTTCTTTTAAACTCTAAGTTGCTTGCGGATTTGCAAATGTGGGATACATCTTGAGGAATATATAAGTTCATTCTCCGTCTGGTTAACATCAACAACCTAAAGACATGATTTGAGGAACGATTATGGAACCATACAATTTGTATCTGCTCAAACTTTAGTGCTAGTTGAAGCTTGGCGAGCATAATATCATGGTTTGCTGAGACGAAAGCCTCTCACAGGTTTCGGAAAAAAATAGCCACAATTAGTTTCTTGTCAACTTCTAAAAAATAATATTACAGTATTTGATGATTTTTTAAAACCGATAGTACTGAGATCGGCCTATAATTCATCGGGTTACTTATATATATATATATATATATATATATATATATATATATATATATATATATATATATATATATATAAATATATATATATATATATATATATATATATATATATATATATATATATATATATATATATATATATATATATATAAAAGACTCTTTCAATATTAACGTCCGCTTTATTCTCTTTGGTATAATATTGCTCGTCGTAACTTTAACAGTCTCAAGAGATCTAAATTCCGTATGTATATAGATAAAATTGAATCAGGTATTATTTATTTATTTATTTATTTATTTCATCAATCATGTAAAAATACAATAGTTTGACTACTCACACCCAACTATGGTAAAAAATAATAATAAGGAACATTAAATATAAATTTATGTTAATTATATACAAAAATAAAAACAATCGAATTATAATAAACGTTTTTTGAACAACTCTCTCGAAATATGAAAATCAAAGAAATTAAAGCTCTTGTTAAACTCGATTAGAACTTTTAACAATGGTTCTGTAATGTGAAAATTATTTGAACAAAACGGAATACGGAGAGAACCCGGCCGCAAATAAAGTAAATTTCTCTGTGGAACATAAATGCTAAACTTCCCAAGCAATTCTGGGCAATCAATCCTTGAACACAGAACATCCCGACCAAACACGGCACAGGCTTTTTCACGTCTACGATCTAGACTTTGTAAATTTATTAATGAAAGGCGGTTTATGTACGGTTCACGAACATATATATGTCGATTCAGGGACGGTAAACGTCGTAATGCATAAATCAGGAATTGTTTTTGAATGCTTTCAAAAACAATGACCGAAGCATACTCCAAAATTGGCCTGACATAGGTAACATAAAGAGATTTTAATGTGTAGGGTCATGAAACTCTCGGCTGTGTCTCTTAATTAATCCCAATATTGAAAACGCCCTACTTATTATGTAATGTGTTCATTAAATGTAAGATTACATGAAAAAATTATTCCAAGATCTAAAATTTCGTACACTCGACTTATTTGTACATCCATCAAGACATATGGTGACACAATACAAGATGTCCGAGTTTTTGAGAAAGATACAACTTTACATTTATTAAGATTCAGAGACAGCTTATTCACCACACACCAATTACAAAATATGTCAAGTTCTCGCTGCAAACGCTCGGTGTCAATAAAAGAATTAATATTGGCATAAATTTTCAAATCATCATATAAAAGACATCTACAAAAATTAAAACACTGAACTACGTCATTAATAAATATTGTGAAAAGCTTTGTGGGACACCCGACGTTACGTTATATACAAATGAAACATCGCCCAAAATTCTTACGTATTGCTTTCGTAAACTTAGATAAGAAGCAATCCAAGCCAACGGAATAAAATCGGAACCGAAGACCATTAACTTATGTAAGAGAATATTATGATTTAGCTTGTCAAACGCTTTCGAAAAATCGGTGTAAATAACGTCAACCTGCTCACGGCTTCCCACAGCATTAAATAAATGGCCAGAAAAACTCATAAGATTAGTAATTGTAGATCTGCCCGCCAAAAAACCATGTTGATACACACTAAATTTGTTTTTCAAATGGAACTCAATTCTTGATTTAACTAAAGACTCGAAAAGCTTCGGAATCACGGATAGAATTGAAATTCTCCTATAACAAGTAATGTCACTTCTTCTTCCTGATTTAAATATTGGTATAACAATTGACAATTTCCAAATCTGAGGAAAGGAAGCAGTTGAAAGACTTAAATTAAACAGATGTAGCAATGAACGACACACAGCATAGGCACATTTAGCCAATATAAATGGAGTAATGCCATCGGGACCTGCATTAAGTACTTCATGAAACGTGAATTGGATCAAGGCGGAAGACTGCAAATCTACCGAGCTTACATTTATATTCGTGCCGTCGCCATCGAAAGAGCTATGAAAAAAATTAGCAAAGGTGTCACAAATTACTTGAGAGCCAGTAATAGGTGAATTAAAATAGTTCATTACACGCGAATAGCCCTGAGATTTCCTTTTCGTGTTAATGAATGACAAAAACCGTTTTGGGTTGGAACAAATTTCATTCTCTTTCTGTAAGATATAGATTCTATATAAAAAATCATTTAAAAATTTAAACTCTTTACATAAATCGCTATACTTTTGTTTGGCATTAATGTCATTAGTTCGTTTATAAGCCTTAAATGCTTTAGACTTGCGATTAGCAATATTTTTTAAACGGAAATTAAACCATGGTTCAGTATAAACGGAATTAATGAGATTTTTTGGTACAAATAAATTAAAACCAGTATTCAAAATTTTATAAAATTCAGACACGGCATCCGAGATATTCAGATTGCGAAACAGTGTTGTCCAATCAACGTTTAGCAGAAAGAAGAAAAAACTAGATCTAAAATTCGACCATGATCATTAAAAACAGTGTTAAACTGACGAGTCCCAAAAATTCCAAAGTTATCCAACACTTGATTCGATAGATCATCCATAGTTGAACCATAAAAATTGTCGTCCGCCCATCTCCATGTAATTTTTGGTAAATTGAAATCGCCTACAAATAAAATATGATCCTTGGCATTCATCATCGGTATTATATCGTCTTTAATGAAGTCCATAAACCCGTTGTAGACATGTGCAATGCTGCCAAAAGGAATATACACGGCGATCAAAAATAGCCAAAACTCGCCACATTTGATTTTAACAGTGAGTGATTCACCACTATTACATATTAAATTCACCCGCTGAAGTATTAACTCTTTTTTTAAAGCAACAATGATACCACCACCAATAACTGTGACGTTATCGGCGTCCCGATCCTGACGTAATACCGTGTAAGAACGCGGAAAATATTCCTCTGAATTAAAGTTGCTGTTTAGCCAGGTCTCAGTAAAAACAATATCGTAATCATTACATAAAAGTGATGAATAAATTGCAGTAGCCTTGGAGCGCATCCCGCTTTTATTGTGATAGTAGATATGAAAACCGTTATTGTTGTTCGTTGTATTGTTTATGCTAAATTATTTGTGATACTGCCATCGATGATGCTATCGCTGTTGGTCTTATTTAAACTACTGATGGACATTATATTTTTTTCACGCTTTATCTGCTCATGGGTGGTAAGATAATTCTGTTGTCGTTTTTTGGCCGTGACACCTTACGAACAAATCGTCTTACTAAAACACCCTTTGGCCAGAAAGTGGAAGATAAAATTTTACCGGAAAATTTCATATCAACAGCAATTTTAAATGAAACAAAAGTTAATGAGGTCCTATCTCTCCCTTTAGGTAGCAGTAAACGACAATCAACTACCCCGATATCATCCAACTTTGATTTGAAGTAGTCGACCAGTGCATCCCCTTCTGTTTGTGGACTAAGTCGGCTTACATAAATAATATCTTTGTTCGGATCATCGACAGACTGCAACGATATGACAGGGTCCCCAACTCCAATAAGTCCACGTGTAGAATCACTTTCAGCATGTATAGTACTTGGTTGTCCAGATGTTGCATTATTTGAAAACTGCAATTGTAATGAATGTGCAGACAAACGTTGGGCTTTCTATTGATTATTAAGCATAATCCAAGAAATTTTTAGAAATTTATTAATTATAAATTTGGCGTATCTGGCTATCTGCGCACTATGGTTTTTGGCGATTCAGTGTCTTGTTCCGTGGGTGACTGTGCTAGTATGTTTTCATCTTTTTTTAAATCCATTTTTTTAACTTCAACTCCTGTTATTCCACCTGTTAATCCTTTGTATGTCAATAGTGAAAGCATTGGTCTACTTACAGTGTTTTATTACCTAAATAAACTAAAGCTCAATTGTTCACCTGGCCCTGATGGAGTTCCAGCTTTTATTTTACGTGAGTGTGCTGTATCACTTGCTGTCCCTCTATCTCTGATTTTCAATAGGTCACTACTTATTGATTATTTTCCTAAATGATGGAAATCCTCTTACGTTATTCCAGTTTTTAAGTGTGGAGACACGTCCAACATTGAGAATTATAGACCAATCAATTATAGACGATGCATCCTCATTGTTTGTTGTATACTGATGACATGAAGATATTTCGCAATATTAAATGCATCAATGATTGTGATTTTTTACAGAGTGACTTATTTCGCTTTTATAAGTGGTGTGATAATAATCTTTTAGAACTGAACATTAGCAAGTGTCAGGTTTTGCATTTGAATCGTATAAGCAATCCATGTTTAATTTTGATTATAAGGTTAATAATTGTTCGTTACAGAAAGTCAACGAATTTAAAGATTTAGGTGTAAACTTTGATGATAAGTTGAATTTTAATCAACATTTAGAGAGGAAAGCGATTCCTTTGCTTGGTTTTTTGTTTAGAACTTGCAAGACATTTAAAAATGTTGAAGCTATTAAATCTATATATTTTTCATTAGTGAAATGTTGGAATATTTTTCGTTAACCTGGACTCCACAGTATAATGTTCACTCTGAAAGGATTGAACGGGTCCAAATAAAATTTACAAGGTACCTTTGTCGTCGATTTTGAATACGTCCGAATGTTTATCTTACAATGAACATTGTAAGCTTATCCAGATTCAACAACTACATTCAATATTCAACAACTAGACGTTCAATATTCTCTGCTTGTTTCGTTTTTGACCTACTGTTTGGCCAGATTGATTCTTCTAATCTTTTCTCTATAAATTAAATATTATTGCTAATAATTTAAATGTTCGTAATCGCGCTTTTATTCAAACTGAATTTCATAAAACTAATTCCGTTTGTCACAATCCTCTTGATATTGCAACTTTGAATTTTAATAAGTTTTACTCCAAATTTGATTTTAATATTAATAAGAATGAATTTAAACGACGTTAATTTTACTATGTGTTACTGCTATTTTTATGGTTTTTTCAATTTATTGATTTTATACACATAAAAGGCACTATTATATTTTATTTTTATTTTTATTTTTGTTATATTTTATTTTTTATGTTTTATTTTAATTAAATACTTTATTGTATCTGTTATTATTTATTATTGCATTCATATGGATATTTATTTATTTTTATTTTTTATTTTTTAAATCTGTTGTATTACTTATTTGTAGTTTTTTCTTATTTTTCACTAGTATGTTCTGTTTATACCTAAATTATATTGAACTGTAACTATCAAATATATAAACATATATATATATATATATATATATATATATATATATATATATATATATATATATATATATATATATATATATATATATATATATATATATATATATATATATATATATATATATTTATATATATATATATATATATATATATATATATATATATATATATATATATATTTATATATATATATATATATATATATATATATATATATATATATATATATATATATATAATTATCGTAATATGTTTCGTTAATTGTTTGTGTTTTACGATTTTAGAATTTTAAATAACAGATGATCGATCGATCGAGTTATGTCGACGGTAAGTTGTTTAATTTGAACTGTTTTTAATTGGGAAAGGAACGTAAATTATTTTGATTGTGAATTGTGGTGGTGCATATTTGCTACTTGGATTTTTTCAGCTGGTTTTGGATTGACGGGTTTAATTAGAGAGAATTAGGGATGTTCGATTTACATCGATGATAAAAAAAATCGATGTTTGCTATGCGATGAATCGATTTTTTTGACATCGATGTTGATCAATCTAAAATATCCATGTTTCTGAACTATTGACGTTCGATTAAATTCAATACAGCTAAACTTGCTTGATCTATGCATAATGATTGAATTATTGAACGCGTGTCATTAGTAACTGGTTTAACAATAGGACCTTTACCATCTGAAAGGCTATTTTCAAAAGTAACAAAACAACGAAACAGACTAAAAGGGAAAAGTTTATCTATGGTCCTACAATCAACAGACCATATAGCCTTTGAGATATTTGGAGAAAGTTACTGAGAAAGAGATAAATTTATTTGATTTTTTTTTTACATTTTTTTGAATTTAATTATATTATGACTTTTGTCATAATTATCGATGTATCGATGACATAGATGTTTAAAATTCGATGTTTTACACGTATCAATGTAGAGGTACCGATGTTAATATTGATGTAAGATATCGATTTTTCCGTTCAATGGTACATCCCTAATGTGAATCAATTGTGGTTTGGATTTTGGGAATGGTGTGGGGATGGGGTGTGGTGATGTGTTGGCTGTGTTTGCTTTTTTAGTTTGTGTGCGGCTGGACTGTTGGATGCGAGTTCGGGTGTAGCGGAGTTGTTGGTGGCTGACATGTAACGTGCCGGTTCGTTCGTACCGCTTTGGTTTTGACGATGTTTGGGTTGTGAGGGATAGTTTGGGTTTCGAGCGGTGTTGGCAGTTTGGAGGCCTGCTGTGAATGGATTTCGCTTTTGGTGGTTGCAGCTGTGTCTTTCACGAGGCGACCAGGCTGCAGCCTTTGTTTGTTTTTGGAATTTAAATTTTTAAATTTTTTTGAGAATGAAGAATTGATTTGTGGTAGTGTTTTTGCATGTTTTGAAGGAATTTAATGGATATATCGGTCATCCCGGTCGGATAACTTTGAAGGTTTTCAGTTTTAAGTCATCAATTGGCGGAAATTGGCAGAGGCGGTACCCTTTTTTGGTGCATTTTTGGATTTGACATTTTTTAAGGATGAACTATTGATTTACGGTGGTGTTTTTACAAGTATTGAAGGATTTTGATGAGTGTATCAGTTGTTCCGATCGGATGCCTCTTGGACTTTCTCGATTTTAAGTCATCATTTTTTGCGATTTGAGGCAGGGTTGGCGAGGGCTATAAATTTTGTCTATTTTTTAATTTAGAATTTTATATTTTTTTGATAGGTTATATTATTAAATTATTGTAAAATTATATTTTTATTAATATTTATATTTAGATATTTTCGTATTTTTGTGTTCTTTCATTTTTATATTTTATGTTTTTGTATTCTTGTATTTTTATATTCTTGTTTTTATATTTTGGATTTTCATGTACTTATATTATTATATTATTATACTATTTTATTATTATATTCCAATTAACACTTGAAATTTTAGCAATAATATGCCGACTTAATAAATTTGTAGACTTAAGGTAAAACTAATGCAATTTATCACAGCCTACGGCTTGCAGAAATCAGGCCATTAATAGATATTTTTTTCAGAGAAACATTGAAAGATTACAGAGAAATGATTGCAGATTGGAGTTCCTGATAAGATATGACAAAATGCAGAGCAGCTTATTATAATTGTGATTGTCTTGTGCTAACTAACAGTAGTTTGAATATTGGCTACCGGGAAACCGAACCAATTCTGTCATTACTGACTTACCCTTCCTTTCCCTTCGCCACAAAAAAAAAACATTAACTATCGATCGCTTAGGTGTCTGCAACCGGGTCGAGTCTATAATAACTAACATTCCATCCACTCCTTCGGTTTTGTTATATGTAACACGGGTGCACGGTGGTGCCCGGCATTCCGAGAGTTCCTGGTTCGTTCTTGGCCGTACATTCTAATCAATCAATCAATCAATCAATATATATATATATATATATATATATATATATATATATATATATATATATATATATATATATATATATAAATATATATATATATATATATATATATATATATATATATATATATATATATAAATAGGTAACGGTATCCTAAATAATAGAAACTTTCCAGAATTTTCGAAAAACGGCCAATTCATCCTTATTCCTAAGCCATAAATTATAGGAATTATATTAATAGTTTAAAGTATATTAATAGTATTTTTCTGGTACATATAACTATTTGATCCATCATCATAAGCGTGGAAAACATTTTAATCGATAACATAAAATAATATCGTCTTGAGAAAATTACTTTGAGATAATAATCTACAGTATTTGTATTAATAACGTCACATACTTATAATATATTTTATAATTAAAAAAATTTTTTTTTTTTTCATTTTATATTTAGTTTATGGCTTGCACCAAAACATACATATATAAGGAGATGAAAATTGGTTTTTTTCTCGATAAGAACCTTTTCTTCATCTTTGATCTTTTCCATATTTCTGTTTACCTAAATTCTTTTCTATCACCTATCTGTATAAAAATACTCGTCTATAGAAATGGAAAAAAGCTTATTTTTGGATTTTTTTTTTCTATTTATCCTTATGGCAACATGGATCGGAATCTCCACACACAAACAAAATAACTTAACACTATGTACATACAAACACATTTTTTAACACCTTTTACTACCACTGAGTTTTCTTATGTAGATAATATTATAAAATATTTTTACTCCTTGAGGTATTTTTATTAAAAAAAAAAAGTATTTTTATTATGTATATGTGTTAGAGTGTTTTGTATTTTTAGTAGATTTTGATAAAATGTTCACCTCTAAAATACAGGGTACATATAAAAACAACACATAAATTATAAATAAAGTATCGTTACGGGTTGTGTCAATAAATTAATCTTAGCTTTCGTATATATATATATATATATATATATATATATATATATATATATATATATATATATATATATATATATATATATATATATATATATATATATATGTATATATATATATATATATATATATATATATATATATATATATATATATATATTTATATATTTATATATTTTGGGTGATCCATTTATCTGAAATATTAAAATTAGGTTTTCCACAAGGTTGCTTTTATTCCAAACATGCTAACTAACGACTTTGCAAAATTTCAGCTAACTAGGACAATATTTAGAGGTCGCTATAATTGATCATTTTTAGGGTAAATGTTTAAATGATACACAATTCAAGTTTTTACAAAAGTTATTTATTAACAAAATACAAAAAAATTCAAAATTATTGAATTAAATTAAAAGCCTCATAAATTGAAAGAGTTACACCCTCAGATTCATCTTCATGACGTTGGCCTTCGAAACGATGGGAAATATTTTTATTAGATAGCTGTCAATAAGTTGAAGTAGATTGGCATCATTTAAAGAGGCTTTCTCGACTATGGGGGCTTCATTCCATTAACGGTCATATATTAGACTAACAAATACACTTATATCAGTGACTCTTTTTTTTCTGCTACAGTAAGGACGAACTGGTTTTGAAACAAGTATATTTTTAGACAATAATTTGCTTTTGCCATCCAACGAGCTTGATGTAAGGTGCCGGGTGAACGGAACTTAATCTCAGTTTTTTCTGAACATCCTAGAAAAGTTTGGCACAGGGTCAATAGTTCGAGGTAATCGTCCCTAGGTTGTTGACTTTTTATAGCTTCGGCATAGTAATTTTGCATTTCATGAAGAAGTTCTATTAAATTATTGGTACTAAATAACGATCCAACTCCCACTATAATTTTTTTTTATCTATTTTCCACCACTGTTTCTAAAAGCGTTCAAATAATTGTACATCTGGCCCTGCGCATGATCCAAAAACTTCTTTAAAAACATTAGAAAGCATAGTGCGTATCAAAGCATAGTGCGCGAATGTGACCCTTGAGACACCAATCGTCAAGAAGTTGCAAACATTCGTGGGCTTATTGTTCACCCGTACCTCTTTTGATCTCCGGAACTCCTATTAGTTTTTCTAACCCACCACTACTGACGATAATCGCAACTCTATGCACCTTTTGTACTCCACCAATAGCATCGCTTAATAATTTGCCATCCCAGTGTAAGATAAGTGGACATTTTTTACGAATTTGGTTTCTTGTTCGACGTATTGTGCTCGACGTATTGTATACCGAATGCCTGAGCTACAGATCGAAAAACAAAAGCTGCATTTCAATCAGTAAGGTTCACTCGGTCAATAGATGCAATAACATCCTTGGTAAAAACAGATTTTTGCAACGAAGGTTTCGCCTTTGCCTTGCAGGTCGAGGTCGAAGGAGCCTGATACATGATGATGTCCAACACATGATGATGTGTTGGAGCTATTTTCAGAAAGAGTATCAACAACTTCTTGGTTTGCTTTTTGTTTTTGAATATTTAGTAGTCGCCTTGTTTCAGCTTCCGCGTCTCTCTTTCGTTTTCGGTTTTTTTTATTTTATAAATAATTGTCTACTTCTGCCATGCTGCAGCTCATGTTGTCTTCTCTTTGCATGATAAGAAATGTTTTGTCTTCTTTATTTTTCATTATAGTTAATACGTACTTAACTGCTATGTCAAATATTTCAACCAAATCCGCTTTGAATGTTTTCTTTCATTCGACAACTTTCGAGATTGGTTTTCCGATTCTGTTTTAGAAGCAAATATTCACCAACAAGTTTGTTTAATTTCCTTTCGACTGAGTCAATCCTTTGGGAAGGAATTCTGGCTTTTTCCCAAATATTCATCACTCCAACTACCGCATTCCGAATACTTTGCTTAACAGACATTTTTTGTTCTAAATGGTGATAGTGGAATCTTTTAAGAACATCCCCCTTTGATGGAAGCCTTGTATGGGAAAGATTTTCTGCTGACTTCCCAATTAGCCAAACTCCAGCTGAGGTTCTTGTAGATTTCGACGTGTTAGTGGACACCATTTTCAATCCATTAAACTTCAATTATAATTTAACTATTCACAGTAAATGATTATTTTAATTACAAGTTATACTGCACAGTAAAAGTAATGCTTTTGATTTAGAAAGCCAAACTGAAAAGAGATTACTTTTGGAAAAAAACATTTGCATTTGATTTAAATAAAAATCTTTGAATCGAATGGAGTTAAAATTTAATAGAAAAACGGTTTATTATAATAT
Organism: Tipula confusa; assembly: GCA_963556175.1. Lineage (NCBI taxonomy): Eukaryota > Metazoa > Arthropoda > Insecta > Diptera > Tipulidae > Tipula > Tipula confusa. The sequence continues at coordinate 200,813,482 of OY744475.1, forward strand.
TCCTTTTGATTTAAAAGTAGCTTGACATTGATTTGTTCGTATTCGGCTTTTGCATAAAAAATAATCCTTTTTCCTTTCAATATTACAAATTGACTTAATTGTCTATTCACCAGCATGATTACGAACTAAAAACAAAACTAAAAAAATTTTAGTTAAACCATAGATTAAGATATAACAAAGATAGCCCATGCACAAACAACACAAATTTATTATAAAGAAATAAAAATGGAAAAAGTAAAAAGGAAAAGAAGAAGCCATTTTCTTGGTTACTGTATAATGAAGATCAATAAAATATGTATTCGACAATGAAATATTAAAAAATAAAACCAAGTAGCCTTTCTATGCAATAAAATCTTTCTCTGTAGTTGAAAAATATATTTTTGTTCTTTGTACAGTAAGCCAAAAAATGCTTTTAAATTGTTATTCAAACTAGTGGTACCCGTCAGCATATTAAAGGTACCCATCACTTACTTTTATTTTATTTTTTCTAATTGGATCATCTTTTTATATCTTAATCTATGGTTAAACATATTTTGGATATCGTTTTATTATTATTAAACGCCCTTTAAAAGGCAAAAAATCAGTGCTTTTCCTTCCATTGAAACTTCGTCTCTGATATATATATATATATAAATATATATATATATATATATATATATATATATATATATATATATATATATATATAATTACATCGTTTCCAGAAAAATACAGCAATCATCCCCTCTTTTAATCAAAGATACTTTATCTGTATTTTAACTTATTCTGTTAGTTTTTTAATTTTAAAAACCTAAGATAAATTTTGTCATATTAAACCTTGATATTTCTAGCAATTATTTTATTCACAATTACCTTAAACGGTTATTCAGATGACTAACAAATTACAAATAAGTATTTCATAAAAAAAAAGTTCCTCCGGACTTACTAATCAAGATTAGTTTACTAATCAAATTTACAACATCTTTTGTAAGTTTCAAAACCAATTCTTAATTTTTTGAAAGAGTCCTGGAGTTCGTAATAGCCACATCGATCATTCACAAAATCACAGGCATCTAGAAATTTTTTCCGTTAATGTCAATCCAATATATAAACGCCGCCCATGTTTCTATTGTATTTCTTAACAACTGCTGGTTGAAGTAAATCATTTTTTTATTTTAGAGACGGACATACCGACGAACTATACCTGCAGAGTTTTTACCAAAACAATTGGCAAAAATTGAAAAACACTGACACTATTTGATAGTCCTTCCTCCTTATCTGGAAAATTATCCTTAATTTGCTGTGCAAAATTCAGTACCACGAACAAGCCGAGTTCCAAATTATTATTTCTTTTTCCATTAAGTTCTTGGTATATATCAAAAACGTAACACTACCCTAATCTGCTAGCGGCCACCCATAATTAGCTCATTGCGAGTGTGGGACTAAAGCATTACTAAATTGATAATTTAACCATTGTTGAAGTGTGTTTCGTGATTTGATCAGAGCATTTAACTTTTTTGGCATTAGTTGACTGTCTCAGTTTCAGGAATACCACTTCCAGTCATTTCTACTTATTTATTGTATATTTCCACATTAACTTATTCACACAGTCTCTCATTTTGTAACGCTTAAAATAATTCGTAACGCCAGGTAACCAAATTAATTTTTATTTTCTCGATGACAATCATAATTAGCAAAAAATCACAGCATATATCGCACTACAACGTATGTATATCGTATTAATATTAAATTAACTAATTATGTTAATTGTATTTGCCATACACACAGCTTCTTGTATTTTTTTTATCGTATTCGTACGTTGTACACAATTATCCTCACTCCACAATCTGTGTACGAGTTTGTGTACATACATTTTGCCAGTAAATTTGTTTAATTGGTTCTATTCGAATTAGGTACACATTTTATGTTTGCCATGTCATTTATGTACAGCAATACATTGTATCCAGTATAGTTAAACTAAAAAAACTACTAAACTTTTTGTAACTAATTGGTAACAGTTGGATTTAGTCTACAATACAATGAATAAAGTGTAAAATGAGCTTTTCGAATTAGAAAATTAGTTATGAAAACTTTTGGTTTGGTATATACTTTGTGTGCGTTTCTGTTCAACCTAATAATATGTTGTCAGAACCAAAAAACTATTATTAACGAAACTAAATTACATGACGTATTGGCCATAAAACGGTTAATTCAATTTATTTTTAATGTTTAATAAATATTACCGCCGTTTTATCTTTTGACGAAAGGTTAACAGGGTTTTCTCGATGTGTCCATATATCGGTGAAAGCTGTGCCAAAACCTTGGGATGTTTTAATTATATGGGTAGCTAGCAAAGTTTAATTAGCAAGCAAAGAGGTTGAAAAGTCATTAAAAGAGCTGGTCTTGTACTATTCTGATTGTGGCGAAGATGCTGACTAAAATATTGAGCACGCTGATCTCAGCAGTTAAATTGCTCCCAGGTCAAATAGCAAGGTGGTGTAAGGTTCTTTAAATGCGTTAAAACGCTCCGTTTAAACAATATGATCTTCGACACTTTTTCAGGTACCTCCTGAATTAAATGCCACAATACCTTTTGCAAATTACAATCTTAGGCGTGATCGAGCTAGTTGTAATCTTCTAAAACAGGCAACAGTCTAATCAAGTAGCTCCGGTAATAAAACTTTTGGAATAAAAAATACTCAGATCAAAGTATATATAGATGAAGGACATAGAAAGAGAAAGGATATAGGAAAAGACCAAAAATGTTGATTTAGAAAACATGATATGTGCTTCAAGAAATACGAGCAGATTCTGAAATCAAACTTGCTCTAGAAAGACGGAAGCAACGAATAAAATAAGCCTTTTTTGATTTTTGCCTGGTCCAATTCATCAATACAACAAATGTTACTATATAGACCTATATAGACCAAGAAATACTTTAAAGGAAAAAAAGAACAAAATGAGCCAGGGTAAATTTTATTTAAAAATAGGAAGCATAATTCACCAATTTAAAGTCCTAAACGATTGTGTATCTTGTTAATGGTTTTGGAAACTTTAAATTACCCAAAAATTCATCCAAATTGTTATATACCAGGGTTTCACCTTTAACATTATACATAAATATCAATTTTCTAAAAATTAATTCAATTTCATCGTCTTATTTAGATTAAGATATAATACATAAAATGATATCGACTAACGATTTGCGTAACGTAAGAATGATATAGGCAGTGGCGAGTATATTTAACATTTTTTTTTCTTTGAATTCCCATCTGAATTGCAAAATAAAAATAAAATTTCGGCCTAAAATAGATAAATTTTCGTTACATTTTGTGTAATACCTATCTCACTCTTATAAACCAACGATAGTCGATTAAGAAAGTGGGATAAGAGCACAGGTTCGAAAATATATTCAACAATAAAAAAAAACTATCTATTTCATTATTTATAAGTGGGTGAGCTTTTCGATTGGTATCACTTTTTTTTTCTAATACGATATTAAAAAACGATTAGATACAATATAATAGATAAAGGGTGGACTATCGGCTGGCATCTTCTGTAAAGACAAGTTAACCAAATTCAACAATTTTTGAAAGTTTGATGGGTTATTGAGACAGTTTTCATTAATAATTGCCTTTGTTGACTTCAAATGAATTGAAGAGTGCACGGTTAAGTCTAAATCATTCCAAAATTGTGTCAAAAATGCTGCTATTTAAAAAAAAGCACATTAAACCGACATAGATTGGCATCTATTGAAGATTATTTTAAGCATATAAAGTGAAGAAGCTTTAAATAGCGCATTAAAATTCTAGTCGGACACTAACGATTGACTATTTGAAACTTTGTATAGGAGGACCGACGCGTGACCATGTGCATAGCGTAAATACATATAGTAGTCCCGTCAATGGTTACCACCTATGTAAGCTCGAATGGCTGAAAGTATACATTGTTTGAGCATTGTGTGCCTTCAGTAACGGATTTAACACGAGCAGTTTAGGTTAAACCAGCTTCCAACGAGATATGCTAGATACCATTGATTCTGCCAATATATTCTTTCCCACAAAGAGTCATCGTCCAAGCCCACATGCAAAGGAGGAGCACTCATACCACCATCCACGATACCATCACTTTTGTCTAGAGCGTTTAAATGCATTTTGGAGAGAGTATTTGGAACGACTTTCAAAGAACCCTTGCGGTACTCGATGTTAAAAAAGTACCACTAGAGTTTTAACCTTAATTTCGTTAATCGTCTGGATAAATCCCGTTGCTCCATTAACCACCGAAGACTGGAATGGTCGGTTATGATAGAAAATGCGTACGCCTGCACATATGGCCTGCATTTTTAACACTCATCACGGCGGCTACGCATAGGAGGGGTGCAGCTGTTAAGGCTGTTTTAAAAGTATCAAATGCCTCTTCTGTTTGATTTTTCCATGTCAATTTTTGGTTTCGTTTGAGCAAGTCAGTTAATGGTGAACAGATTGTCGCAAAATTTGAAATAAATCGATGGTACCGTCAATCGTTGGATTGACGTCACCTTCTTCGGATCCATGCAAATTATCCCATTACCAATCACATAAGGACATCTGTCAAAAGGGAAAAATGCACTTTGCCCTCCGCAGAAACTACAAGTAGGCCGTTCAGGTACTCAAATACCCGGTCATGCAAGTGGTCTAGAATAACTCGATGCATCAGTCTGCATAACGTTTGTGGGGCATTACAAAGCCCAAAGAAAAATAGGGTGAACTGTTATAAAAATTGACTAGGAACGGTAAACGCAGTTTTATTCCTCAATTTGTGATCTTACGAGATTTGCCAGAAGGCATTCTTTATGTGTATCAGCGTGATATATTTATTTAATATATTTAATATATTTAATATATTTAATATATTTAATATATTTAATATATTTAATATATTTAATATATTTAATATATTTAATATATTTAATATATTTAATATATTTAATATATTTAATATACTTAATATATTTAATATATTTAATATATTTAATATATTTAATATATTTAATATATTTAATATATTTAATATATTTAATATATTTAATATATTTAATATATTTAATATATTTAATATATTTAATATATTTAATATATTTAATACATTTAATATATATAATATATTTAATATATTTAATATATTTTTATACAAAACCGAACATTACACAAAGCATTTTATTTTACTAATTTAAATTGCATAATTTCATTACTAAATTCCATTGCATCTTGATCTCTAAAACTAGTTTTCAGATGTTTTATTTAAGGCTCAATGATTTTGAGATTAACGGAAGCTGAGAATTGTACAAGTCAATTCAGTCAAATTACACAGTACCACCTGTACTTGCCCGAACCTGACTGCATTGACGGTAAACGATATTGTCCTAAGGTGTTTCGCTTTTCAGCATTAGAATTTCTATATTATGTCGAGGTCACGATACCCACCTACAACTTTAGTATAATATTATCAATATTATCAAGTGGGTTAGAGCTAAGATGTAATCGATATTAAGATATATTATCCCTTTTTAACAGAAATCTATTTTTATCTACTCACTTCAAAACATAAAACAATTTTCCAAGAAAAAATATATTAAAGCACTATTGTATATACAGGTGGGTAACACCCACTACCGAAAGACGTCGATGTAACGTAGAAATTAGTTTTCAATCAATTAACCAATTTAACATTCCAAATACGAATATAATTGTTAATAATTTTGAGCTTTTATATACGCATTTTACCAAATCATCGTTTTCCCACTTCTACTTGCTGTACAACACAATGTCTTCATTTTATTTTTGCATTTACCATTTTTAATATAAATTTCCATCATTTTAAAATAATAATAATATATTATTCCAGTTCTTGTTTTACAAAAAAAAAAAAAATATTATAATTTTTTGAATATATTACAAAAAAAATGTTTATGGTATTTTTATGGAAAATTTTACATTGTTTTTGTATGCGCGGAAAACTATATTCAAAGCACAGCGAAACAAAACACAAAACCAAAACAAAAAAGTTTATAGAAAGTGTAATTTATAAATAATAAATTGTTCGAGACTCGCGAGCACTGAAAATTATCTGTCGAAATAAATTTGTGTCCCATAAAAATATTATGTATTGCGACGAAAAACCTTGAATCTGCCACAAACATACTTTCCTTGGAAACTTTTTATATTTTTTTTTTAACTCGGCTAAATATATAATAATAATAAAAATTTATATTAAGATTTAAAGATGTGTACACACACACACACATCTTCATATATTGCGTAAGACGGCACCCGAGAAAATGCTATTTATCATACATACTTTATATAGTGTTTTTCCAGTAATACGAGAGCAAAAAATAAAAAGTTTTACGTATCTTAGAATAAAAAAAAGTTTCTGAATTTTTTTTTTGTGGTTTTTTATCATATAAGACATTTGGTTATTGTTTGTCTTTTTTGTTATAGTTTAGTTTGTCTTGGAGATAAAAAAAATATGAAATTTAAATATTTCAATGTTGTTGAAACCCATTTCCTTTGGTTGTTTTAGTTCAAGATTGGTGATAACTAAAGTAGTAATTTGTATCTAGGTAAAATTATTTCAAAGTTTGTTGCTTTCATTCCCTGACATGATTTTTTAACTAAAAAAACACTACAGGCAAGCATTGTCAACTTTACTCTTAAAAATTGTTCAAGTTTAAAGCATGTTTCCATCATGGTTAAAAAACGATCAGTAAAAGTACAGTACTCAGTGCAAATTTTACTAGGAAGCTTTCGTTATTTAACATTTTAAAGGTTAAGCTGATTTTATTATAATTTATATTTTTAAATAAATTACATGGTAAGTTTAGTTAATATTTTAAGGTTAAAAGTTCGAAAATAACTAAAGCTTTTTATTTCAAAATATATTTTGTATGTTTGAACCAAATTTGCATTCAACGAGGTGCTGCTTAATAGAATTTAAAAAAATATGAAAAGCTCATTTTGCTACTACTTTGGTACTTTGCATTCAGTAACGAGCATTAATAAGCTTTTCAATAACTATTGCGCACTTCAAATATTTAAAATAGTTACAAATTACAAAGTTGTTTTCTTCAAGGTTCGAAAAAGCTCATCAAATGTAATGAACATGGTTCACGATTTTACTTAGAAGCTTTGTAAGAAGTTTGTCTATATTTTGACATAATTTACAAGCTTTAAAGCTTTAGTTAAATTTTCTAAGTTACAAGTTCTAAATTAACTATATAGTTGAGTGGGTAAACATATTTGTAAAAGCTTATATTATAAGTGTTTTTAATGAGCTTTGATTAAAAATTTATTAAACGAGAGATTTTTTTATTAAATACTAAAGCTACATGCTTTCAAACGAATATAAATAATATTAACAAAAATTGAAGCTTAATTTAAGAAAATTTTGTTTTTATTTTGTAAAACACAAAAAACAATTGTAAAATTTTGATAACTTTAAGGTAACACTCATATTTAAAGAAAATATTAATTTTCGCTTATGGTCTTGCTTCACCTTTGTCCAGGCCAAAAAACCAACAACAACCCACTTTTCAATGTAAAAAAAAATTAATTTTTATTACAAATCCACTGTTGTATGGTATTGTACCACTTTTGTGCTTGCAGTGACACCTTATGCGTAATAGGGCATTTAAAACATTAACTAATAAATTAAAATAAAAAATAAAAAAAGCACAAACACAGGCAAATAAAAATAAACAATAGGATAAACGAGATTAAGCGACGCAGTCCGAATATTTTTCACAAGCGCAAACCAAAATGAAACAGAAATCAAAGAGAAGTAAAAATGGAATGGCGGACCAAGCGTCTATTAATTATGGCTTGGTCGTGTAAAATTAAAATTAAATTCATATAACATTTAAAAAGTGAACTAAAATTAAAGTTTTGTGAAATTTTAAATGTGAGTGATTACAAAACTATTAAAACGTGTTAGATGAGTGTTTTATCGTATAGTTTACAAACAAAGTGCGTATCGTTGTGTATCGGTTCGTTGTGTGTGTTTTGTGGTGAAGTGTCTGCAAAGTATATTGGTAAGTAACTGTTATTTTTTTGATTAACTCGCAAAATTTATGATAATTTAATTTATTTCTAATTACACTGACGTATTTTGCAAGTTTTACGGTAACCAAATATACATCGTAGAATTTTTCTATTTAAAACGGCAATTTATTATTGGTATATGTAAATGTATGCCTCTAAATCAGGGATGTGTAACTAATACATTTAAAAAGAACTAATACATTATATCGAGCAAATTACGCGAACATTTTATGTTATTATTACTTTATTTAAGTCCCTCTGGCGGTTCATTGTTTCTGGTGAATTATTGTAAATTCAAATCAGCCAGCCACTGTTTGTTCAAACAATTCAACTAGCTCAAAAGGTTAGGGTTTCAAAATGTTTCAAAATTTCAATTAAAGATCCACTTTAAGGTCTCTTTGTATATCGTTATTTCTGACGTACCTAGGTTCCTGTTGAGTTTCTTCCGTCCTGGTGAATTTATTTATTAATTGCATGTTGATAAAAACGCGAGTTTCTGCCTTTATCCGTCAATACATTTTTCTATATTCAGTTATAGTTTCTCATTTTTTATCTTGCCGTGTATGTTTATCTAAGTTTACCATCCGTTTGTTTGTACAATTTATGTGAACTGATTTGTTTATTTAGTTTAATCCGCCATCTTATAATAGTCCATTTATATATTTCAGTAATAGCTAATAATAATTTTTATGTTAATTCTTCGTTGCTTTCTCCAACAGCTACAGTGTAGGTTTATTAAATACGGAATTGGCTCTAATACGCTGCGCTATGGTACATCTGCTTTATTCTCTCTCAATTTATAATAGGTTTATATATATATATATATATATATATATATATATATATATATATATATATATATACAGGGTGTGCCCAAATTGGGTAACACGAATAGTATCGATGGATTTCTTGATCAAAGCGAAAATGACTTTACTTCTACCACTTCGCACTGTAAAGTCACTCTATCAAGTTATAGACTTTTGAAGAGGAGCCTATTCAGGAGGTTCCTGAATTCTCAGGAGCTTAGAATTGAAATTTTTTAAGAGAAATTTCTGTTTTTGCCCCAATTATCTTTTTACAATTACTTTGCGACAATAAATATTTTTTGATTAAAACATAGTTCAGACTTTTAGCTTTCACCTAACAATTTGTCATATCTGCAATATTATGTTATTTAAAATAATTAAAAGATTATAATAAAAATTTTCTATTTTCATTATTAGACACAAGAATTAAGGCAAAAATAAGTACTGGTATTAGGTAATAATATTTCGCAATATTTCGAACAAATTCTCAAAATGATCACGCATTTCAAACACCTATTCATAAATGAATTGCAAACTTTTACGAAAATGTTTCTGCCCGTTTGATTTTGTTACAAGCTTCATATATTCTAGTAATGAACGTTTCTGTATATGCGATAGAAGAAAAATAAACTTTAGTTTTTAAATGGTCCCAGAGGTCAAAATCTAATGAATTTAGACCCGGTGATCTTGCCGACTAATGTATACGTCCTCCGCAACCAATCCAAAATTATTATATTATTTATTTAATTATTTAATTATTTCAATATAAATATTGTTAATGATTATCAACAATATTTATATTGAAATAATTAAAAATTTCTTTAAATTAACGAATTTGAGTTTTCAATTTGATTAAAATAGTTCGTTGATTTAAAGATCTCTTTGTCCAACCAATTGATTGATTTATTAGAATTCACATTTATAAATATATATATATATATATATATATATATATATATATATATATATATATATATATATATATATATATATATATATATATATATATATATATATATATATATATATATAAATAATTAAAATAAAATATCGCTTATAAAATAAAATAAGATAAAATATTAACAACTAAAATAAATATTGCATTTAAAAATTAATTTAATAATATTACTCATTTCAATTAGAGTTTGACGGATCGAACTGTTTGAACTGAAAAACCGCGGTTTTTCGTTGAAAACTCGTATTCGGAAACCGTTCCAAAAAACCGTAGATTTTTGGATTTATAAAAAAAATAACAAAGCTTAGTGCATAAAGTATAATTATTCGTAAATTGTTTCGAACTGTTATGGATGCAGTAAATTGTATTGAGATAGAGGAACTTTGATGAATTGGCTTATAGTTTTAGCAACGAGTTTGGCTGTCACAATACCAACGTTCAAATAAAAAACGAAGTTCCTGTGAAATAGTAGTGAGATTTGCGGACAAAGATGGTTAAACAGTTAAGAGTTATTAAGCGTTATTGAGAGGAAACTCTCAGTACATCTCTGATAAAAGGAGAACACTTGAATAGTTACAAAATATCACTCGATAGTGATATATTTGCATCGACAAATTACAGGTTATAGTTGTTTTGATGTTATGGTTACTGCATATTGTAACTTCAGTTCTCCAATGAAATCTCAACTCTGTTTAAATCATGCTCTGCATCTTGCCGTGTGTAATAGATTTCCCCAAAAAATGTCAACAGTAAAAATAATAAAAATAACACCGAAGATGACAATTCTGAAGTCCACTTAAGCGCGATGGTAAACATTGATGGAATTCCATGGGATAATTTTTGGTTATCTCATCGAATTTAATTCGTCTGGTTGGTTTTCTGGTTGGTCACAGTTTTTAACAATTAAAACTAGTGCAAGTACTGCAGCAGGTCACACTTGCAGTAGAAGTTTTACCGAGAAACGTATGCAAATATGCTATAACTGAATCTGCTATAATTGAAGGAGCTTTTGATCTTCTTTAAAAAATTTGGAAATACAAGTAATTTAAATGTCCTGTGTGAACTACTTTATAATTATTTCAAATTGTGTTTAAAGGAAAAATGTTCATGTCAATAATCAATAACCAACCAAGAAGACATATTAACCAATACAAATATGCCAGATGAAATTAGAAAAAACGACCATTAGAAGAGAGATAAATTTTTAAATTAATCCGATCACAAACAGAAAGTTTGGAAAAACTTTTTAATCCACTATGCACTAAAAAGCCATTTCATCGACCGAATCTGTGAGAATGTTCTTAACTCCTACAGATTTCCGTATAGAAAACTCAGATTTCGGCTTAAAAAATTCAATTATTTTGTGCAACAAGAATTTGGGATTTTAATTTTTTTCTTGAATTTGTAATACCAAATTACCAAATTTAATGTGACTCGATTGGATATTCCAAATTCAAGACATTAAATATGTTTAAATGTTAGTTTAGTATTCAAGGTCATACCTAAGCATGTCTTTTTTATATAGGAGATAAATAATGGGCCCAATGACGTTACCTTGGGGTAATCCTGCTGTTACTTGTTTAGTTCAGAGTATTCATTCTCATACTTTACTCGAAAGTGTCTGTCTGAAATATACGATTTCAATAGCTCATAAATTTGTTTCGGCAGGTCCTGATGCAGTTTAAATGCAATCCCTTGATGCCATACCTTATCAAATACTTGGGCCACACCCAGGAAAATTCCCGGAGCATATTTTTTTGGATTCAAGTGATTTTTCGATTACATCGGTAATTTTATGAACTTGTTCTATAGTCGAGTGTTATTCCCTGAAACCAAATTGATGTGAAGGAATAAGGTTTATTTTTCCTATTATTAGTTTCAGTTTTTTCAGAAGTAACTTTTCGAATAATTTCGCTAGCGTTAGAAGCAGAGATATAGGCCTATAGGAAGATTTTAAATTTTGCAGTTTGTTTGGTTTTAGAATCATATTTACTTCTGCAACCTTTCATTGACTTGATACGTATTTTAATCGAATTTCTGCATTCATTATGTGCAATAATTTTTTCCTTCCTTTTTCTGGCAAGCTTTTAATTACTTGACCCGTTATTAAATCATACCTTGGAGCCTTTTTAATGATCCGCCTTTTGTTTAGGATTTCTAGCCCGGGTATTGTTGTTTTTAATTGAAAGGACCTGTAGATTGGGTCTTTTTAGGGTCTTGGTTGCCTTCCATAGGGAATAGTCTGAGTCTTTTTCTCCTGTCAGATTGTTTAGGTATTTGTTGACTGACTGATTTTTAATCTCATTTATTAAAGATTTTAATTTATTGACCAAATTATTAAACACACTCTTCGCTCTCGGTGTTCGATTTCGTTTCAGTTTTTAGGAGCTTTCCTTTTATTTTTAATCATTTCTCTTACTTTTTCAGGATATGTAAAATTTTAATTTGTTTCCCTTACATGTCTTGGAGTACTATTCCAAGCGGCACTTTGTATATTTTCTATGATTTTGTCTAGTTCATCTTCTAATTGCTCTGGATTACATACTTGGACTTGAAGATTAGTTTTCTCCTGTTAACTTGGGTTTAACTTCTTTTCTTATTATTGTTTGGCTAAGCGTCATTATAACTGATGAAAGACTCGAATCATTTTCTACATGGATATAATTTTGTGATATACTTCATGTTACAAAAAACTCTATAAGATCTGGGAGCTTATTGATATCCGTCGGCCAGAAACATTGATATTATCCTTCTGATAATATCAGTGTTTCCGCCCTTGTTTTGTGTTTTCTCTTTTTTGATGATATTTACTGCATCTTTACTTTTAAGCCCGTTACGTGTTAATTCTTCTATAATATCTTCTTTTGAACAAGATTGGTGGAGCCCTTGGGCCATAACTTTGATGGGCGATCATTTTTATCCTCATACGTATACCATTCAAACCCATCGGTGTTAATTTAGTAGCGAGAGCTTTATAATCTTCTGATTCTGTCGTGGATTTCCCAGAAGTTATTATTTAATGATTGCTTTCCACCGATTTCAGTAGTTGCTGCAGGTCATTAGATTCTTTTACTCTTATTATGTTAATATTAGGTGAAAGAATTTTCTTCTCTTTATCTAGCACTTTTTGGAGCAATTTAATTACTATAATCGACAATATTTGCGGATGTTGGTTCAACTTCAGGTGATGACTCAGTCTTCCTTTTGATTATAAATTTTTTCTACTAATTTTCAAAAATTTCGTAAAAACAAAAACGTGTTTCACTATGGTAATTTTCAATAAACATAATGTGGACAAAATTAAAAGCTAAATAAATAATAAACTATAGGTATACACAAGATTTATGCTTACATTTTAAATATTCTTATTTATATATATATATATATATATATATATATATATATATATATACTCTTTACTTAAAATTGTATATTTTAAAGTCCTTTTTGAACTTCATGGATAAATTGATTAGCACCAAGTTTTTCACATAATTTCACCAAGAAACTTTTATAACTTGCCATCAATATGTAACATTTTATGAGATATTACAATTATTTTCTAAAAAATTCTAAAAATAATACAATATATTGACTAAAGTTTTAGTACAGCTTTCACCAATATTTTAATATCATAATTTCAAGTATTTAAATTATAAAAATTCGCAAAGGTGCAAATATAAATACATGCATTGTAAACACATAGATTCACATATCAAAGAGCCGATACCTAGAATGTTTATTTACCAAAACAAAAACAAAAATCGGTTGAAATATTAAATGAAGTCTAGACAACTCAAAAATTACTATGACATTCATCGCTAATTTTCCGGCATCATCATCATCATCATTCCAAATAAATTCCTTTCAAAAATAATATTTCCATTTCTAATTTATATTCTTTATCTATGTACATAGTCGCAAGTACATTGTACACAAATTATTTACCGATCTATCTACACGAAAATATCATACTCCTATATATAATGAAAAATTTCCCGGAAAAATTATTTTCTATTGAAATTAATATGCGTCTCTAAATATTAAATAAAAAACCTAATTGAAAATTTATTTTATGTTGGTACACTTTATATTAAGTCCTATAAGTAATAAAATATAATTAACTTTATTTTAATGTCTTTTGTGTGTGCGAGTGTGTGTGTGTCTTTTGTGTAATCGACTACATTTTCAAACCAGATGAAAATTTGTTTTTCTATTAATGTTTGCTTTAATTTCGAAATTAAAATTCTGCAATAAATTTTATTCTTTTGCTTTATTCGATATTAACGTACTAGTAATGCTGTTTGCCAACAAATGCATATAGCATGCCAACAAATCGTCGATGGATAATATAATTTTCCTGTTTTTCATTTCATTTTTCTTATCGTTTATAATATTATATTATTTTTTATCATCTGTGTGTCATCGTCATCTCCTTGCTATGTACTCGTGTACATATAAAAAAAAAATTGTAGAAAATTCTGTTGGGGAAAATTAAAATTGTTTTTTAGGTATAACTGCTAGAAATTTTTTATGATTTTTTGTGATTGTATTGTGGGGTTGTGAAATGATAGCAAATACAGCCACTTATGATATACAGACACACCCACATACAGCTCAAACGAAAATATATATATTTTTTTGTAATAAATATTTTTGATAAGAATCTCATTTTGTTTTGTTATCTACTGTGCTTCGAGTGTAAAACGAAAAATGTGCCAGGTTGGGAAAATAACAATGTTTAAAAAGAACATTTTTTTGAGCTTTTTCCAGAATATTTTTTTATGAAACATGTATATATATATATATATATATATATATATATATATATATATATATATATATAAATATATATATATATATGTATATATATATATATATATATATATATATATATATATATATATATTTATATATATATATATATATATATATATATATATATATATATATATATATATATATATATATACATACATAGTTTTTAGGTTAATTGGTTTTCTTTTTTGGAAAACGTTATTATTTTGTTTTATCGTGTTCTTTTATACAGTTTAGAAGTTAACTGTTTGGGAGTGCGAATAATTGATTTCCAACAAGTGTATATAACATTTAATTGGAAAAAAAGATAACATTTTATCCAAATAGCTGATCTAAATTTTAACACTAGACAAACTACTTCTTTTCCTTAGGGCACAGTAAAATGGGAAGACAGATTATTAATATGTGTGTCCTAATTGGAAATAATATTTTTGACAGTTATTGATCAACATAAAGAATATTTCATAGAGAATTAAATTTGTATAGTTTCAATTTTAAAATATTAGAATAGCGTTCAAATGATATTTAAATAAATAAAAATTATATTTAGTTTTTCATTAGACGAAGAGTATTCTAAGTGAGAATAGACGAAGGAAACATAATGGACTTTTAATGTGAATATATCATAAAAATCTTTTGAAAATCGAATTATAAAACCAAATGTTAAACAAGCCTGCTTGACATATCTGTCAATATAGTTTTGATCAAATATAAATCCATTTTATCGAGACAATATCTCACTTAAGCTGTTAAATTCTTCATAAGTCGCTTCTTAATAAAACAACTATTAAAATTTATTCATAAAACGGTTAAATTGATGTATTTTTTAAGCTATAGCTTCCCGATTTTTTAGGTTTGATCGACGGTGATTGGTTCAAGTTCGAATATTGGCCAAATATCTGGCTTTATCAAGGTATGAGATCACGCCCGGAGCTAGACTATTTTTCATCCGGTATAATTTCCAATATAAACAATATATATATATATATATATATATATATATATATATATATATATATATATATATTTATATATATATATATATATATATATATATATATATATATATATATATATATATATATATATATATATATATATAACAGTTAGGCTAACAGTTTTTTGTACTTCTTTCAATTGTTTGTTTTTGATTCTTTCCGCTTTCCGGTTTTCTTTATCCATTTCGATTTTCTGCTTCTGTTATCCTTTTACTTGTTTTTGTTTAATCCACAAAAGGTGAAGTGCCAACAAAAGGTTTTTTTATTTTGTTCGGTTTATCCTTTTCTCAAAGATATTTCCGGCCAATTTAAATATTTGTCGTTGAGCCTGGTTGCCCCCGATGGCATAACTATTCACGGAATAGCTTTGAAAATCGGTTGAAATGTAGCATTGGTAATATTTAATGCTTCGGTTTGATTCAGCTAACATCGGGTGGTTGCAGTATTCTTTTGGCGTTGGGGGTACAGAGCTAATAAAATAATGTGTAGCTTAATGCATAACTCGCACTAACTGGTAATGTTAAATGTGTAGCATGCCCGTCTACAAAATAATTGATTTGGAATTTAGTACGCAGCCGCAACAGTTATGGATGAAGGACCTTTTGAGATATATTCTAGAACATAATTTCTTCTAGCACCCTTTTATAAGAGTATATGTGATTACCACTCCTGCAGCCGGAAAAAAACTTTACTGTTAAATTGGCTTTCGCTAATCCTCTGCCTACTTTGTACACATTTCTTAATCCTTTTGCTGCCAACACATATTTCGTTTTCATCTTTTATCTTCGGTGTAAATTCGTATGGGATCTTTTAAGATATCAATATAACCCTGGTCGATTAAAATCTTTTTGATAGCATCAAACTACGAATTGATGTCAGAAATTGCTATAATAGCACTCGACAAAGATACTGAACCTGTGGCTCTAAATGACAGAGATGGGAGTTGTATTAAAAATTATTTGAACCACCCTTTATCTGGCATGTTTTCCTCCCCAAAAAGATGTGATCTCTCATTTACTAGTAAACAATTATTTACTTCTTTCGTGATATCTCCACGTTTTGTAAGAATTGTAGATGGGCCTCGACGAACTTTCAAAAAATTATAAAAATTAATTTTAGGAGTATTATGAATCTTTGATGCCGCCTTTTTACTAATTTTCCCAATTTTTATTTCGTGTAATGCTTTTTGTACGTCTGATGATTGAAATTCTAGAATCGCAATTAACTTATAATATAACTAATGGCACATAAAAAACATATAATAATATAATATATATATATATATATATATATATATATATATATATATATATATATATATATATATATATATATATATATATATATATATATATATATATATATATATATATATATATATATATATATATATATATATATATATATATATATTAGTCTGATTTTGCAAGATGTTTCAGATCGTACTTTTAACAATTGGTGATCGTTTTAGATCGTCAGCCCAACGAACGATTTGACACCCAATTGGCCATGGCTAATGGTCAGCGAAGGGGTACAAACCCAAGACCGCGGTGTGTTTAAGCCAACACCTTAACTATTACTATACGTCCAGATTGAAGTCATCAATAACTTCATCCACACTTAATTAATCCAACCTCGGAAGGCTTAATTTATGAAGAATTAACAATTGTAGAGTCACGACCGATATCAGTGTGATATTAATAGCTTTAAACTTCAAATATTATTTATATCAATCAATTTGTTTACTTCGAAAAAACGCATTTTCGTTAAGATAACTTGACGAAACTTTTCAAGTTTATCGAAGTAACGAATATTTTGATTATAATGTAATTCAAAACTAACCAATACAAATTAATTTAATTTTACTCAAATAACTTAACGAGTATTTAACGAAACTTATTGTAAAAATGTATCTTAAAAATTTTTGGAAGTAAATTAACAAATTATGAATCCGAATCACTTTTTCAGGTATATTTAGTTAAAGTTGCCAAAAATCGTCGGTTAGAAGCCAAATATTATTGGAGCTGGTATGAAAAATACAAAATACAAACTAAATCTGATAAGTTTTAACACGCGTTAAGAATAAGTTTAAATAACTGATTTAAACGTGTTTGTGAAGCTGGAGATGGTTGTTAATGGCAATTGGAAATATTATTGTAGTTTATTACTTAAACTTAACATTGAAAAACTTAACGAAACATTTTTTATATATAATTTTGGCGTGATTCAATGAATTAAGTAACTTAACGAACAATTTTAGAAATTTAAATGGAAATGGTTTATTTACTTGATAGATTTTCATTTTAAACTTCAAAGGTTCCAGGCATATTGTTAGATTAATTAACAATAAATTATAAAATAATACTAGATATCTGTAGTTAGCCGTGGACATATCAAATGTTAGCTGTTAAGTTAGCTGTGGATATAGAAATTTAGTTAAAAATTCAAGCACATCGAACCTAAGTTTTCACAGTTTATGTTTATGTAGTAATATGTTTTCTATGATACAATTCAGACAAAAATGATCTAAAATCGAACTTAACGAAACTAAAATAACGAAAATTATCAATTAATCGATTAAACACTTCATTCAAAAATTATTGGGATTTTAGTAATTCCAATATCTTTATTTAACATATTTTCGTTAGGTTAACTTAACGAAAGTTTTAAAGTTCAAACAAACGTATTATTTTTCTATTTTCCACCAGATCTCTCATAATAGCTTGCGAGTTTGTCTCAAATGTCCACCTATAGAACTAAATTAGCTTAAAATATACATAAACGTTAAACAGTGTCGAAAAACTTTAGAGCCGGTGTGAAACGTTGAACTGCATCTGTACCTATTATATTAGCAGAACTAGATGCATAAGGAGCCAAAGTTGTCTGTGGTTCTAATCCTTAAAATAGCGCTTATTATCGAGTTTATTACGGATGTGAGTTTATTACGGATGATTGAGTCTATTACGGATACTAAAATGGAATCTCCATTAAATGAAAGAACATTATCAAAAGTCTTCCATCTTAGCTTCGTGCAATTTTTCATTTTTAATTTACTGGGTTCTTGGTTCAAAATCTAAATTTGATTAAAAAAATTTGGTAACCTGGTTACCTTGATTTGAGGTATGGATGATGACATTTGAGAGATTTGTCTTGTGTAGGCAATAACTTAATACTCTTAAATCAGCGAAAAAAATTGATCGGTTACGTTTTGCGAGCTGATCCTACACAAATGATGCCTGATAGCTTATTGAAATATAGCACGACTTGGCATCTTCAGGATGTCTTGAAAAATATGAAATGCTATAGCTCTGAACCATAATGGAAATTATTTTTTGACGGGTAAAGTTAAATATTTTCTAAAGGTCCAGATAGTTTGACCACTCTTGCAAGAAGTATCAAAATAATCACCAATTGAGATAATTGGACAATTTGAACAACAAAGGGAATCTTATAAAAATGATAGTATCTTATAAAAATGATTAGTATGAGCTGACGATCTTTCACAGTAATAACAATTGTTTTAAATTTGCAAAATGGATTCATCTTTCGGGAAAAGACATGACTTACGAAGCTTTCATTTTAATAGTACGGAGATATGTGTATTCAAATAATTTGAGTAGTAATCGCCAGTTTGTTCTATATTGCTGAATAGTTAACTGCTAAAATATAAATATGCCTTATTCTTGTTGCACCTGCGGCATTGTACAAATTTACATGATCTTATTGATCTGCCTAAACACGGTGATTTTATTGATCGTTAAACCAAAATAAGAACTCTAACTATAATTCAGTCTATTAGAATCTTATGTTGGTAAACTCTGCGTTAAAAGTTGACCTATAAAAGTTCCAACCGACATATAATTTAGAGCCAAACGACCATTTGCTAGCTGTTTGAAGCTTTCAATGTTTAAAGTTGGAATTTTTATCAAGTGTAAGAAAAATTTACTTTATATATATATATATATATATATATATATATATATATATATATATATATATATATATATATATATATATATATATAAATATATATATATATGTATATATATATATATATATATATATATATATATATATATATAAATATATAAGAAACCACGGAGCTGTTTACAGTTGTATGTATAGTTTAACTATAAGTACCATATTACTGATAAATATTTCAAAATGTCATACTAATTTTTTAATTTTTTAATTTTTTATTTTCAGGTAAGATGCAAAATCCATACATAATATAATCCAATCCAGTAAGTCATTTTTATGTTGTTACAAATTTAACTAAGCATTTAACTTACAAACCGATGCCTAGCTCAAAGCCATGATTCAATATAATCATGCATTTCTTTAATATTCGCGATACACAAAATAATCAAAATCAGTGGCAAAGTTCAAACCCAAATCATTCTAAATTAACCCATATTTCATATCCAACTTCCTGTTTAAACACATATAACGTCACATCTGTTTATATTAAAATCATAATTCATACTCAATACATAAAAAAAAAACATCATGATTTATGTAACATCAAACAGGGTTAAATAAAATAAAATAAAAACAAACATACACAGCCATATTTAATAAATCCATATATTTTATGTAAACAGATCTAGATTCCATAATTTTGTTTTATCGCAAAAAAATAAACTTTTCGGTGCTTTTTTTTTATATTAAAAATAAAGAAAAACAAGACAAAAAGCATGCTTGATATTTTCTTGTATATATAGAGGATGACATAACGTTTTTATCCACACACACAACATAATATAAAAATATATTTACATCATACATTTAAACATTTATTCATATATATATAGTATGGTCGTAGAGCTTTATATACCACAAGTACATTTCTTATGAATTATATTCATGTATGTACGAAAGCACAATGTAACGTAACGAAAAATGTTCTCTTCTTATATAATAATATATACCATTGAATTATACATTATTCTAATATTTTGTCGTCTTTATTGCAGTCTTACATAAATTTTAAGTGCTGCCTTTCATCTCATGTCAGTTCGGTTTGTTTGTTATGCGATTTCGATTAAAATTGTCATTTCGGTCTCTATAAAATATTTAATAATCTACTTGTTTTACATCACAAAAAAACTATTATATAAATAACTGTTCTATATTAAAGCTTTGTTATGTTATATAAACGAAAAATAAAAAGCTTTCCTACATCTCAAAATATTTCAACATACTCTGAAATTATAATTGAATTCAGTATGACATCACAAAACGCTCATTCTTGTTATCTAAATAGTAGGAAAAGATAACGACAATATTATTTTTATTGCATATATACGATACGTTGAAGAAGTGACAGAACCGAAGACAGTTGATAATATATTAGGATAAAATATGGAACATGTTCAAACAAGATTAACATATCGGTTTTTGTTGTGGATGACGTTTATAAACTTTAGGAATGTAAATTTTTATTTTATTTTATTTTATTAAAAGTTTTTTGTTAATTTAAGTGTGTGGAACTTAATTTTTTCTAGTAATCTATTTTTTTCATTCCAAAAACGTCTGGTAATAATTGTGGAACCTATTTTATTTTCAGTAAAATAGATATTTTATCAGTCTAAGTAGACGGAATAGACCACCTGATCTTCAAATATTTATATTTGGCCATATTAAATAAGATATTTTAGCCACTAAAACTGTATAAACTCTTAAATGTAATCCAATTTTAATGGATAAATGGTTAGGACATATCTTCTGACCAATGCGGTCAATTCAACATTGAAAATTACAAACACCTCTGTAAATTTTAATAGAAGTTTAACTCGAAATATACTTGATTATGAACCTTTTTTTTCTAAAAATAATAACAAGTAATTGTGGAACCTATTCTTAATCTAAAGGAAATTTATTTGATTTTAAATACTTAAGCTTTAGTGGAAAGTGGTGCACAAACTGCCGATATTAAAACTAATAGGGTAAATAGATCTAATGTAAAATAATAATGTGGAACCTATTTGGATACAATATAATTGTTTTATCTGGAACAACGTTAATAAGGTCTTTCAATTTAGAACCCTTTATTTCATAGTCGATGAGTTTACATTTTAAAACCACAACTTTAAGAAAATAATTGTGGAACCTATTGGAATAATAAAGTATTTTGGGAATATTTAGGCGTTATTTACAGCTTATTGTTGAACATAAGTTCAGCTAATAAATAAATTTCTGTAGAATTTAAATTATTTTAGTTAGATATTTGGTTTGAGTTATATTCTGAATTATTCGGTTATTTGTGAGTAAGCAATAAAAATTCCCAAAGATGTAATGTGGAACATGTTTTAAACAAATACAACAAATATCTGTGGTGAGTTTTGTTATTATTGAATTCCTGTTACTTCAGGACATTAAAAACGTTTTCAATGCCTTTTGGTTAACGCAACACTGCTCAAATGTTTAAAAGATTCATGAACAAGATGCTTTGTGGAATAGATTTTGGGAACATTAAATATATGCTTGTAGCTTCCAATTCGGGAAAAAAGAACAGCAAGCTTGTATAATTTATTTTAAAGAGACTTTTAAGTTTTGGAGAAATAATTATATTTTTAAAATTAATATAGTTAAATTCTTTAGCAACAAAGTTTTAAATACATCCATGTTAACCATCTAGGTTAACATGGATGTATTTAAAACTTCTAGGTTCTATGCCGTACAGGGTTTTTAAGTCAATAAATTGTGTGGGTTGGTTAAATATTTTGTTATTTTATTTATTTAAATTTCCTTTAGCAAAATTTGCCTTACAATAGACAAACTTAAAAAAAAAACTTCAACACCTTTTCAAAATCTATATCTCTACTTAACAAACAATTAAGTTTTTCACATTTTTTTATCACCCTTTTTTTGTAATAACACTTATATAATATATACCTTTCAATATTGTTAAAGGGTTTCATTTTTGTCCATTCAGATGAGTACAATTTTCTGGATGGTATCCTTTTGTCATAATTTATATTGTAGTTCTATAAACGTAAAAGTTTTTTTATATCTATCAAAATTCGTTCAGTAGGAAAGCTCGCAGTAGTAATATTTTTATTTTCATTTTTTCGTTATTTGTGTATTTGTAGTTTTTCATTTGATTGTATGGTGAAAAATGTGAGCGTCATTTTTTTTGCGATCAAAGTTTTCATGTATTTTAGCGTTGTAAATGGTAAAGTTTTTTTATCATTTTATATGTTATAGTATTGCAGTCGTAGAGCTTTTTTCATCGACAAAACATCGAATTTATTGTTTGAAATAATTTTATTCGAGAAAAGCTTTCATGAAAGTAAAAAATGAGTTATAAACTCATATTTATGATGATATAAAATACTTTGAAATGTTTTGGACAGGTATGTTAACATAACAATTATTTGGAAAAATCAAAAGTTGGTGATTCGTTCTGTAACGCGATTTTCATGTTCGTGGTTAACAGCAACTTCTTCACATACCGCCACAAGCTTGACGATTTCAGACATGCCTTGAGTTCATCTGCAGTTGTCGATCTCGGATTGATAGTTAGCGTTTGACCAAAATCGCCCACCAGCAGAATCATCGCTGCACCAAAATGTCTTGAATCACTTTGCAAATCCTACATTGTTCGATTGAACGCTTCCAATCATCGTTTGTGTGCCATTGTGCACTCGTCCCAAATGATGATTTTGCATGCTTGTAATATTTTTGCCATCGCTGAGTTCTTGTGAAATTCGTACGAATATTCATCGGCAAGTTCAAAGCATCAATGTGGCTGCAACGTTATTTGAGATCTCGAGCGAATTGTAATGTTTTGTATACCAAAAGTAATAAAATCAGAAAGGTTTTGCCTGTTCCATCGAGAGCATCGAAAAAAAATATTCCATTATTTTTTTCGTCAACTGCCTTTATCAATGCATCGTCAGCCATCTCGTCCTTGTATTTGTCCCACAATTCCAAATTGTTCGATGCAGTAATGATCGCAAACAATGTAAGAATTTGATTTGCCGGCTCAAAAACAATGGCATTGGTGAGTGTTGAGTGCCAATATAAGTCGTTATCCAGGAAATTCATACGTTGGCAAGCTTCTCGATAAATGGCGCACAACACACCGTCTAAAGTATGCAGCGATTTGAACGAAGAAGGACCATGAACATGGAACAAAAGCAAATGAAGATAGAAGCATTTGTCTTGTCGTCGCTGAACGGTCTACACACAACCAAGCGCATCAGTCGAATTAACATTGATGTATCCTGCTACAGGTTGACCTTTCTTTCGTCGTTTACTTCTTCGTCGACTGGTTCCAAGTATAATAGCGTGGGAATCCCCAGTAAAGTAATGACCGTGCGAAAGGATTGCTTTGAAAAATTTCGAAGAAATTCATGAGTGTTGTAGCTGGTGGTCGTTCTGCTCGTTGTACTGCATTAGCTTCCGTGAAATTGACATATTGTCCATTTTTCAAGTGCACCCACAAATCGCCTCATTTGAGGCCAAACCGCCTCATTGCAATTGACAAAACGACCCAATTAGAACCTTGAAACTTCGTAATTTGCATCTAGAGGAGCAATTCTGAACACTGCCAGGTCGCTACCTTTGTTCACGTATTTGCAGACATTTAACGGACTTAATGGATAGTACTCAACATTGCAGTGTGTTTCGAATGCTTTCGATAGAAGCTAGCAATATGGAACGATCTTGCGTCGCCGTGACTGTTTTACCACCATCTTCTGAACGACGTGAATAACCATCGTTTCCACTAATTGTGTATGCCAGCAACGGACGCGGATATTGTTTTGTGCTTTTCCTATTGGCCATACACGGTGAATCTGGATTATGATCTCCGCACGGACCATGAATCAGGTTGGTTGTGACTACCGCAAACAACTCCGGGTCGGTTTCTGAATCTGGTATTTTTGCTCTGATGATTTAATCCATTTGATCTGGTCTGATTTTCTCAATTAACCACAGCAGAATGTGTGCATGTTGTTATCCACGCTTATGCCACTCTACTGAATACATTCAACAACGTGGCTTTCCGAAAATCATCTAAAGTCATTTAGTGGCCTTGTCTGAACACACGTGCGGTGATGCCGTGGCGATTGCTAAAAGTTTGTCCTGGTAGTAGATTACCGGTAATTTCAGGGCATTCCGGATTGCATGTGAACGTGATGAACAAATTTAGCAGGCCATAATGCCGGAAATACATTATAGCATCCTGCGCATATTCATGCTGTGCGCTGCGAACATATGTCGCTGGGAGAATGGTCAATTATCCGACGTTGGTTGCATCTCCTTCCGAAACGATGGCATCGCCATCTGGTTAATGAATTTTAAACATTTCGTTTCGATCTTGACATACATATCGACGCAATACTGCTGAAATAATCGACGATATCTCAATAGATGATTGTCCACGCCTTGTTGCATCATCAACAGATAAGTACAAAAATGCATGGAACTGGTATTTTTATTCGTTTCTTCATCTGCAAAATAAATGTTATTTGTATAGCAATGCAAGTACAGTCGACAGCGCAATAACTAACCGGTCAGCGGATTGATAATCTTTATCTGGAAGTAGGCCACCCTCTCCATGAAATAACTTCAATGTCGATAGTGACAGCATTGTACGGAGGTTTCTGATTTCTGGTTGGTTTTTTGTCTGGTCTGATGATTATTTTGTGATAATTGGAAGCAGTTTTAAATAAACGAACCAGCGCATTGTGTTCATGCAATAGACATTGAAGTTCTTCGATTATCTTTCATTTTGGCGCATTGAAAAGCGCAAGATGATAACTTAATTCAAATTCGAAATTTCCAACGAAATAAATTTAATGGAATTTGGGTTTTTTATTCGCTGGTGGCATCAACGCTCCGGTTCGATGATAAATTTGCCCTTGAATCTTTAAAGTAGACGGAAAATTTGTATATGATGAGTACAATCGTCCAACATTATCGAAATGATGGAAACGTGGTGACATCATTACTTATACGTAGGATTGTAGCCGGCTTGACGATCAACAACATCGGTTCTACATGACGTCATGTTAAAGCATTGATTATACTGTTACGTATGTGTAAAATGTCTGGATAGAGTTGTATCTCTATACAGATAAGTACGCAATGGCTCCGGTGGTTAAGTCAAAACCGGTAATTTAACTTTGCCATCGGCACAACATAGCCCTGGTGTTTCTAGTGCAGCAAAAATTTTTGTAGGCGATTGTATAGTCATAACTTTATGCAGCGCGATTCAAGTCGTCCTTTACCGCACTTTTTCGTCGAGTTACGTTTTGTTGAACTTGACCTTATTCCCATTCAGCGCGAACTTCTTCAATATGAGCAAGTCTTTGTGCATTTAATTCTTCACGTTGCTCTTGCGTTTCATTCTTACGGAAACGCGCATTCTTTGTAAACGGCTTCTTCATGTTAGATTCGATCGTAATTTATTGGTGCGTGACCATACTTGTCACGCACCAATAAATTACTACACGCTTTCCAGTGTCTTAAATAATCAAAACATGAAAAAAGTTTAATATTACATTGAAAAAGGGAAATCCGAGTTTTCCACTCGAAATTCCAAATTTTCTCTTCTAAAAGACCATCTAGATCGGATACGGGTGAATTCCCGTATAAAAATTTCATTTTTCGATTTTCCAACTTTTCCGATGGATTTTCCCAATTTCCTTTCGTAAGAATTATCTCCTGGCAATTGTGAACACAACAAAAAACGATTGAGCCAAATCGGTTAAGCCGTTCTCAACTGATACGCGCACATAATTACTTACACTATTTTTATATATGTATTTAGACTAGTGGTTGGTTTTCTTTTTACTAGAAAATAGAAAACCTTTCATAGCTTTTATGTTGAAGTTAGTATAAAATATCTATTATTTTAATGGAAAAAGTGCCATTTTAAGCTAATTACATCTTTTAAAATAGCACCTTTTATTCTAGTTTGACATAAACTTACATTTTCTAAATTGATCTTAAATGAATAAAGCTTTGAAAAGCTCAAACCTTTTAGTAATTTGAAATAACACAAATTATAAAAAATATTTTTTGCAAGGTGGCAATCATTACTGAAATCTGCCATAAAATATACGCTTCAGACACTCATTTATGTTATTGTTTGTAAAAAAAGCATTTAAACCCATAAAAGCTTCGTTTACAAAATTAACAAATGTTTTCGTATGTTGTAAAAGTGAAAATAAATTTTAAACTAGATTGGATGAGCTTTTTATTATTTAAAAAGAGTTTTAAAATATTATCAGTAATATTTTAGAAACTGATATATTTTTCTCTGCAGCATAATATTAACAAGCTTTCCATTATCTGACTATACTTTAATCAGTACTGTTAACTGCCATTCAATATTGATTTAATAAGGACGGAAAGCTCTTAAAACTGTGGATAAAAACTTAGTTTAAAATATTAGGAAAATCTCTTGTTAGATTAATTAAAGTTGCTATTTTACTAGTAAGCTTTTAACAGGTAAAAGAGCAAGTAATATCATAGCGCATATTTTTCCTACATTTTTTATCAAACTGCAAATAATATGTGGCAATAGGATATGTCTATCTAATTAAAGATACAATAACTAATTTAGCTTTGTATAGAGCTTTGATTAGTAAATTTTATTATTTATATCAGAAGGTTCTAACTAATATTTGAAGTTTTCTCAGTTCTTGTGTTTCTAAATATACATTTTTAAATTGAGCTTTTTTATGCATGCTTGTAAATACTTAGTAGAGCTTTTACAATAAAACAGTATATATTTTTAGTCCTGCTTGTTTTGGGAGCTTATTTCGAAAACATCTTTTATAATGAGAATTTTTTAAACTTGCATTTACTTTTTTAAAGTTTCGAAAAGCTTTACATTCATTAGTTTTGCTCCACTCAAGAGAATAAAAAAAATAACGCTGCATAAAACTGCAAATTACAATTCAAATCGATTTTAAGTTAGTATTTTTTTTTAAAGTTAGTAATAGTTGTTTTACAAATTTTAGTTCAAAGCTTCCAACATATTTCTTTCTTAACTCCAAAGTTTATATTGATTTATTTACTTTTAGGGTTATATATTTGTACCACTGATTCGGATTTTAATAAAACACCCTAGATATTTATTTTTGTAAATTTTCTGTTCCATTTTATTTTTACTATAACAATAAGAAACAAGAATATACTCTATTCTAGATATTATGTAATACAGAACCATGGGAAAATCAATAGAAAGAAAATGTTTGTATATAACAACAGTTATACTGTATACAACAGAAGCAACATAGAGTTAAACAACTAATATGATGTCGTGATGATAATATTTGTTGTTATACATTTGTGTATGTGCGACAGCATAGAAATTTTAAGAAAATGTTTTGTTAAATTTTCATTGGGTTTTATTGTGTATCTGACTGTGAATCAAGAATTTTAAAATTTATATATATATTTTTTTTATGACATTTTACAATATTAGAAATTATGTTTTTGTCACAAACATCCAATATATTGAACATTCAATGAAAAATCCGAGGGCATCAAGCAACGAATGATAATAAAAATCTTTTAAATTTGATTTCTGTCATATAATTGACATAATTTTGGCGAGCAATCCTTTTTGTCTTATTTCTTTATTTATTTAATAGACTTATTTGGTTTTTTTGTCACATCAATAAAATATATATCATTTATAGTGTTGTCACATTTTTTTTTGGTACTTTAACCAGATTTATATACAGTATGATCTATAGAAAGTTAAACAGCCACAAAATATTATGTTCACGTCAACGAAAAAAAGGATACCAGTAAAACTATATTTTATATTTTGTAATTTGCAAGCATAGGTTGTGACCTATCAAACTAAGCGTAATTAAAAGATAAGCCAACTGGTTTAAATATTTTTACAATCAAGCAAAAGGTTTAAGAATTTTTAAGTTATGTAGAATAAAACTGTCCTGAGGATCATGCTGTATATTTATACGTCTGTAAGGAGGAAGTAACTGTCACGGGAAAAGATCATGGAAATATTTATTGATCTTCAACCGAAAGCAAATCATCAATTTTTAAGCTATGATAAATTGAATTTAAATAAAAATTGATATGAAAATTATAAAAAACATGCACGCAGAAAACCTCAAATCTGTTTGTGCGATAAGAAAATCCTATCAATCAGTTCACGCGGAAAATAAATGTTTTTAAGTTTTTTTTTTGTATTAATTTTCACACACTCGCACACCCACATTCACGTTCATATATAATATAAATAAAACAAATATATATAATACAGTTAAAAAAAATGAAAAGCTCAAGTACCACACCCCACGTAATTCAATCGTTCTTTTTGTGATCTCGAAATGTATCGAGAGGAGAGTAAAAAAAAATAATGATTGATTAAAAAGAAATTTTCAGTCGATGGGTTTTTTATTTCCAATTTTCGAGTGAACATTTTTTTTTCCATAGAAGGAGTAAAGTAGTCGTATTGAGCTTTAATTTACAAATTCGAATTGTTGAAATAGAAAATTAAATGTATAATTGAATTATTTATTTATGTATATATTATTTCGTTATCGTTTCAATATATCGAGATTGTATCGATATCGAGATAAATCGATTTTTTTTTTTTTGTTCATTAAATATTGTATCAATCATTCGGTTATTTATTCATTATAACGATATTTTTGGGAGAGAATTACGAGATGGTGAAATGTTTTATTATTATTTTCCAATTTTTATCGGTTTGGTTTTACGAAATGAAAAATTCCGAATTAATTTTTTTTCCGGTTTTTGTTTTAAGTGATTGATTTTGTATTTATTGAAGTAAATAATAAGCGTTACATATTTGGATGCGGTATGTTGATTTGAAATATTATATTTTTAAATTAAATAAATTCCAAAATTTGTTTGTAAAATTTTTACAGTGGAATTCTTAATGTATCGTCAGACAAACTTTGGAATTGTGTTAAGCTCAAACATACTGTTTATAAACCATTATATGATTGGATTGAATAACAATGATATTCACTCGTAGAACTCTTAAGTTGAGTTTGATTTAAAACTTCATCAATAGCTTTTCAAAACTAGAATGAGAACATTTATCCAAATATCTTTCTCATTTACCACCCAATATTCAAAAGTTAGTCTCCTAGCAAGCTTTAACTTGTAGCTGCTGACTTCGTTTCAGTCATGGTATTGACCATTTTTTCACTTCTCCAGCTAAGATGAATGACTTTCGATAAAGAAATTTTGTCATTTAACAGGGATAATATTTCAAATTACGTAGAATAGACCAAAACTATTCACACGGATTATGTCATAATTTAGAAATATACATGTATATATATATATATATATATATATATATATATATATATATATATAACTGATTCAACTGACAGTTTGACGTGTCACCTTATAAATTTTGTGAACTGTGCGACTAGAATTTTCTCGGGTGCTCATCGGATAGGAGGAATATTTCCGTCAAACAATAAATACTATGTCACCAATTGAGACGTTGTTTTGTTGTTGATGTCATTTTTGTCTGGATTTTACTGTTCAATTCACTGGCACTGTTTGCAATGAAAGTAGCCTACTTTCATGGCTGGGCAGAAAACCAATCAAAAACAATTTTGATATGTGTCTATAACACTATGCGATCGACTGTTAATGCTACGGATGTTTCTATAGTGTTTACAAAATTTGCGAGTAGGAGCGCACCCAATAGTTCTAACCGAAGTAATCTCTGCTGTTTTAATGGCGCCACTTTTGTTTTTGCTACTATCAAAATAGGTTCCTTGTTAGTGTGGTGTTTATCTTGTATAACTGCATAAATAACCGCCACGTACGCTTTTTCGCTTGCATCACTAAAACTGTGCAGTAACACTTTCTTCGTTGTGCCTAGCCACCGTGGAATAGTGAGCGTGTTGATTTTTTGTAGATCTCTTTGGATTGCGGCCCATGCCATTTTCATCCCAGGATAATTTTTGGAGCCAGAGGTCTTGAAATATGATTTTCACTCGAATGGGTAATTTGAAATCCGTACCCGAGAGGGTCTATAAATTTTTCTGCTTCTGATAATAGACTTCTTTTTGTATAGGCCTGACATTCATTTAGTTTGCAACTGAATTTGAAAATGTCACTTGTTTGTTCTCACGACAGTTTACGTACTTTAATTGACCCGTACCTGACAGTACATTTTTTTGATGGCCCCGTTGAGTGCAAATTTGTGTTGCCGGAAACGTATTAAAATTTTGAATAGTTTCTTGAAAGGTTGGTCCAACTATTAACACATTTAAGGATAAACCGGAGCACACCATATTGAGGTAAGTAGTAGTGTTCCTATGAATTACCACGTGAAAAGTTGAGCCTACTGTGCCGTGTGGTGCACAAAATGGTAATCTTACACTGAATTTATTGTCTGCCCCTTTGGTCGTAGTTGCTTTATAAAGTTCTTCGCATGTGTTTTCTTTTCGGTTGATTTTTTAGAAATGGCTTGGATTTCCTCGACTTCTCAAAATTGTCTAAGATTCCGATAGATATCGATTGAAATGTTGAAATGGGCAGTTTCTGGTTGATTATTGCTGCTGGTATCGGCTATTACCTATATCCAAACGCAGTCCACATTGAAATTAGTCCACTTCTTAGTTCAAGCGTCCTTGCATGGCCTTTGCAAAAATTTCGACTTCCAGAAGTACGTCTATATTTCCTGGTTCATTGAATCTAGGGTCAGCTAGTTGGATGTCACTTAAATTAATTTCCTTATCGTTGGTACTGGTATATCGGTTTAATTTGGTAGTGATTTTGGATACTATGAATGCTTCGGTTTTCCATATCATTTTAGTGTTGTGAGTGGGAGCCATGTATAATTCTGTTTTACCTCTCGTTTGGCCAATTCTAGTTTCACGGATTCACTTTATCAATATTCGCCCATGGTGCCGCTCTAAAGTTGGTGGTTACTGAAGGCACACGCTATTGTGGAAGTTTCTATATCCTTTGGTTTCTCTACTTCTGTAGTTGCTTCGTTGTGAGGAGCATGGCTGAGTTGGTCTAACACTGACTCATGTAGCTTAGAATAATGTTTTCGATGTCACTTTTTGCACCGTCCTTTTGACTTACATTTATACATTCGATAGAAACGTTTAGTTGTTGTCGAAGTCCGTAGTTTCATTATTTGAGTTTGTTGTGTCTTCTGGCTAAATCCTTGTTTGGTTTCTAGTGGGTCTGTTCAATTGTTTAAGAACTTTAAGAGGTTCTCAAACTTTGGCAACTCTTCTCCACGAGGTTGTTGTGCCCAAAGAGCTCTCATATTACTGTCCCCTTTGGTTAGCTAATTTATTTAATTTATTTAATTTATTTAATTTATTTAATTTATTTAATTTATTTAATTTATTTAATTTATTTAATTTATTTAATTTATTTAATTTATTTAATTTACTTAATTCATTTAATTTATTTAATTTATTTAATTTATTTAATTTATTTAATTTATTTAATTTATTTAATTTATTTAATTTATTTAATTTATTTAATTTATTTAATTTATTTAATTTATTTAATTTATTTAATTTATTTAATTTATTTAATTTATTTAATTTATTTAATTTATTTAATTTATTTAATTTATTTAATTTATTTAATTTATTTAATTTATTAAATTTTAATTTATTTAATTTATTTAATTTATTTAATTTATTTAATTTATTTAATTTATTTAATTTATTTAATTTATTTAATTTATTTAATTTATTTAATTTATTTAATTTATTTAATTTATTTAATTTATTTAATTTATTTAATTTATTTAATTTATTTAATTTATTTAATTTATTTAATTTATTTAATTTATTTAATTTATTTAATTGATTTAATTGATTTAATTGATTTAATTGATTTAATTTATTTAATTTATTTAATTTATTTAATTTATTTAATTTATTTAATTTATTTAATTTATTTAATTTATTTAATTTATTTAATTTATTTAATTTATTTAATTTATTTAATTTATTTAATTTATTTAATTTATTTAATTTATTTAATTTATTTAATTTATTTAATTTATTTAATTTATTTAATTTATTTAATTTATTTAATTTATTTAATTTATTTAATTTATTTAATTTGTTTAATTTATTTAATTTATTTAATTTATTTAATTTATTTAATTTATTTAATTTATTTAATTTATTTAATTTATTTAATTTATTTAATTTATTTAATTTATTTAATTTATTTAATTTATTTAATTTATTTAATTTATTTAATTTATTTAATTTATTTAATTTATTTAATTTATTTAATTTATTTAATTTATTTAATTTATTTAATTTATTTAATTTATTTAATTTATTTAATTTATTTAATTTATTTAATTTATTTAATTTATTTAATTTATTTAATTTATTTAATTTATTTAATTTATTTAATTTATTTAATTTATTTAATTTATTTAATTTATTTAATTTATTTAATTTATTTAATTTATTTAATTTATTTAATTTATTTAATTTATTTAATTTATTTAATTTATTTAATTTATTTAATTTATTTAATTTATTTAATTTATTTAATTTATTTAATTTATTTAATTTATTTAATTTATTTAATTTATTTAATTTATTTAATTTATTTAATTTATTTAATTTATTTAATTTATTTAATTTATTTAATTTATTTAATTTATTTAATTTATTTAATTTATTTAATTTATTTAATTTATTTAATTTATTTAATTTATTTAATTTATTTAATTTATTTAATTTATTTAATTTATTTAATTTATTTAATTTATTTAATTTATTTAATTTATTTAATTTATTTAATTTATTTAATTTATTTAATTTATTTAATTTATTTAATTTATTTAATTTATTTAATTTATTTAATTTATTTAATTTATTTAATTTATTTAATTTATTTAATTTATTTAATTTATTTAATTTATTTAATTTATTTAATTTATTTAATTTATTTAATTTATTTAATTTATTTAATTTATTTAATTTATTTAATTTATTTAATTTATTTAATTTATTTAATTTATTTAATTTATTTAATTTATTTAATTTATTTAATTTATTTAATTTATTTAATTTATTTAATTTATTTAATTTATTTAATTTATTTAATTTATTTAATTTATTTAATTTATTTAATTTATTTAATTTATTTAATTTATTTAATTTATTTAATTTATTTAATTTATTTAATTTATTTAATTTATTTAATTTATTTAATTTATTTAATTTATTTAATTTATTTAATTTATTTAATTTATTTAATTTATTTAATTTATTTAATTTATTTAATTATTTAATTTATTTAATTTATTTAATTTATTTAATTTATTTAATTTATTTAATTTATTTAATTTATTTAATTTATTTAATTTATTCAATTTATTTAATTTATTTAATTTATTTAATTTATTTAATTTTTTTAATTTATTTAATTTTTTTAATTTATTTAATTTATTTAATTTATTTAATTTATTTAATTTATTTAATTTATTTAATTTATTTAATTTATTTAATTTATTTAATTTATTTAATTTATTTAATTTATTTAATTTATTTAATTTATTTAATTTATTTAATTTATTTAATTTATTTAATTTATTTAATTTATTTAATTTATTTAATTTATTTAATTTATTTAATTTATTTAATTTATTTAATTTATTTAATTTATTTAATTTATAATTAATTTATTTAATTTATTTAATTTATTTAATTTATTTAATTTATTTAATTTATTTAATTTATTTAATTTATTTAATTTATTTAATTTATTTAATTTATTTAATTTATTTAATTTATTTAATTTATTTAATTTATTTAATTTATTTAATTTATTTAATTTATTTAATTTATTTAATTTATTTAATTTATTTAATTTATTTAATTTATTTAATTTATTTAATTTATTTAATTTATTTAATTTATTTAATTTATTTAATTTATTTAATTTATTTAATTTATTTAATTTATTTAATTTATTTAATTTATTTAATTTATTTAATTTATTTAATTTATTTAATTTATTTAATTTATTTAATTTATTTAATTTATTTAATTTATTTAATTTATTTAATTTATTTAATTTATTTAATTTATTTAATTTATTTAATTTATTTAATTTATTTAATTTATTTAATTTATTTAATTTATTTAATTTATTTAATTTATTTAATTTATTTAATTTATTTAATTTATTTAATTTATTTAATTTATTTAATTTATTTAATTTATTTAATTTATTTAATTTATTTAATTTATTTAATTTATTTAATTTATTTAATTTATTTAATTTATTTAATTTATTTAATTTATTTAATTTATTTAATTTATTTAATTTATTTAATTTATTTAATTTATTTAATTTATTTAATTTATTTAATTTATTTAATTTATTTAATTTATTTAATTTATTTAATTTATTTAATTTATTTAATTTATTTAATTTATTTAATTTATTTAATTTATTTAATTTATTTAATTTATTTAATTTATTTAATTTATTTAATTTATTTAATTTATTTAATTTATTTAATTTATTTAATTTATTTAATTTATTTAATTTATTTAATTTATTTAATTTATTTAATTTATTTAATTTATTTAATTTATTTAATTTATTTAATTTATTTAATTTATTTAATTTATTTAATTTATTTAATTTATTTAATTTATTTAATTTATTTAATTTATTTAATTTATTTAATTTATTTAATTTATTTAATTTATTTAATTTATTTAATTTATTTAATTTATTTAATTTATTTAATTTATTTAATTTATTTAATTTATTTAATTTATTTAATTTATTTAATTTATTTAATTTATTTAATTATTTAATTTATTTAATTTATTTAATTATTTAATTTATTTAATTTATTTAATTTATTTAATTTATTTAATTTATTTAATTTATTTAATTTATTTAATTTATTTAATTTATTTAATTTATTTAATTTATTTAATTTATTTAATTTATTTAATTTATTTAATTTATTTAATTTATTTAATTTATTTAATTTATTTAATTTATTTAATTTATTTAATTTATTTAATTACTTAATTTACTTAATTTATTTAATTTATTTAATTTATTTAATTTATTTAATTTATTTAATTTATTTAATTTATTTAATTTATTTAATTTATTTAATTTATTTAATTTATTTAATTTATTTAATTTATTTAATTTACTTAATTTACTTAATTTATTTAATTTATTTAATTTATTTAATTTATTTAATTTATTTAATTTATTTAATTTATTTAATTTATTTAATTTATTTAATTTATTTAATTTATTTAATTTATTTAATTTATTTAATTTATTTAATTTATTTAATTTATTTAATTTATTTAATTTATTTAATTTATTTAATTTATTTAATTTATTTAATTTATTTAATTTATTTAATTTATTTAATTTATTTAATTTATTTAATTTATTTAATTTATTTAATTTATTTAATTTATTTAATTTATTTAATTTATTTAATTTATTTAATTTATTTAATTTATTTAATTTATTTAATTTATTTAATTTATTTAATTTATTTAATTTATTTAATTTATTTAATTTATTTAATTTATTTAATTTATTTAATTTATTTAATTTATTTAATTTATTTAATTTATTTAATTTATTTAATTTATTTAATTTATTTAATTTATTTAATTTATTTAATTTATTTAATTTATTTAATTTATTTAATTTATTTAATTTATTTAATTTATTTAATTTATTTAATTTATTTAATTTATTTAATTTATTTAATTTATTTAATTTATTTAATTATTTAATTTATTTAATTTATTTAATTTATTTAATTTATTTAATTTATTTAATTTATTTAATTTATTTAATTTATTTAATTTATTTAATTTATTTAATTTATTTAATTTATTTAATTTATTTAATTTATTTAATTTATTTAATTTATTTAATTTATTTAATTTATTTAATTTATTTAATTTATTTAATTTATTTAATTTATTTAATTTATTTAATTTATTTAATTTATTTAATTTATTTAATTTATTTAATTTATTTAATTTATTTAATTTATTTAATTTATTTAATTTATTTAATTTATTTAATTTATTTAATTTATTTAATTTATTTAATTTATTTAATTTATTTAATTTATTTAATTTATTTAATTTATTTAATTTATTTAATTTATTTAATTTATTTAATTTATTTAATTTATTTAATTTATTTAATTTATTTAATTTATTTAATTTATTTAATTTATTTAATTTATTTAATTTATTTAATTTATTTAATTTATTTAATTTATTTAATTTATTTAATTTATTTAATTTATTTAATTTATTTAATTTATTAATTTATTTAATTTATTTAATTTATTTAATTTATTTAATTTATTTAATTTATTTAATTTATTTAATTTATTAATTTATTTAATTTATTTAATTTATTTAATTTATTTAATTTATTTAATTTATTTAATTTATTTAATTTATTTAATTTATTTAATTTATTTAATTTATTTAATTTATTTAATTTATTTAATTTTATTCAATTTATTTAATTTATTTAATTTATTTAATTTATTTAATTTATTTAATTTATTTAATTTATTTAATTTATTTAATTTATTTAATTTATTTAATTTATTTAATTTATTTAATTTATTTAATTTATTTAATTTATTTAATTTATTTAATTTATTTAATTTATTTAATTTATTTAATTTATTTAATTTATTTAATTTATTTAATTTATTTAATTTATTTAATTTATTTAATTTATTTAATTTATTTAATTTATTTAATTTATTTAATTTATTTAATTTATTTAATTTATTTAATTTATTTAATTTATTTAATTTATTTAATTTATTTAATTTATTTAATTTATTTAATTTATTTAATTTATTTAATTTATTTAATTTATTTAATTTATTTAATTTTTTTAATTTATTTAATTTTTTTAATTTATTTAATTTATTTAATTTATTTAATTTATTTAATTTATTTAATTTATTTAATTTATTTAATTTATTTAATTTATTTAATTTATTTAATTTATTTAATTTATTTAATTTATTTAATTTATTTAATTTATTTAATTTATTTAATTTATTTAATTTATTTAATTTATTTAATTTATTTAATTTATTTAATTTATTTAATTTATTTAATTTATTTAATTTATTTAATTTATTTAATTTATTTAATTTATAATTTAATTTATTTAATTTATTTAATTTATTTAATTTATAATTTAATTTATTTAATTTATTTAATTTATTTAATTTATTTAATTTATTTAATTTATTTAATTTATTTAATTTATTTAATTTATTTAATTTATTTAATTTATTTAATTTATTTAATTTATTTAATTTATTTAATTTATTTAATTTATTTAATTTATTTAATTTATTTAATTTATTTAATTTATTTAATTTATTTAATTTATTTAATTTATTTAATTTATTTAATTTATTTAATTTATTTAATTTATTTAATTTATTTAATTTATTTAATTTATTTAATTTATTTAATTTATTTAATTTATTTAATTTATTTAATTTATTTAATTTATTTAATTTATTTAATTTATTTAATTTATTTAATTTATTTAATTTATTTAATTTATTTAATTTATTTAATTTATTTAATTTATTTAATTTATTTAATTTATTTAATTTATTTAATTTATTTAATTTATTTAATTTATTTAATTTATTTAATTTATTTAATTTATTTAATTTATTTAATTTATTTAATTTATTTAATTTATTTAATTTATTTAATTTATTTAATTTATTTAATTTATTTAATTTATTTAATTTATTTAATTTATTTAATTTATTTAATTTATTTAATTTATTTAATTTATTTAATTTATTTAATTTATTTAATTTATTTAATTTATTTAATTTATTTAATTTATTTAATTTATTTAATTTATTTAATTTATTTAATTTATTTAATTTATTTAATTTATTTAATTTATTTAATTTATTTAATTTATTTAATTTATTTAATTTATTTAATTTATTTAATTTATTTAATTTATTTAATTTATTTAATTTATTTAATTTATTTAATTTATTTAATTTATTTAATTTATTTAATTTATTTAATTTATTTAATTTATTTAATTTATTTAATTTATTTAATTTATTTAATTTATTTGGTTTATTTAATCTATTTAATTTATTTAATTTATTTAATTTATTTGGTTTATTTAATTTATTTAATTTATTTAATTTATTTAATTTATTTAATTTATTTAATTTATTTAATTTATTTAATTTATTTAATTTATTTAATTTATTTAATTTATTTAATTTATTTAATTTATTTAATTTATTTAATTTATTTAATTTTATTCAATTTATTTAATTTATTTAATTTATTTAATTTATTTAATTTATTTAATTTATTTAATTTATTTAATTTATTTAATTTATTTAATTTATTTAATTTATTTAATTTATTTAATTTATTTAATTTATTTAATTTATTTAATTTATTTAATTTATTTAATTTATTTAATTTATTTAATTTATTTAATTTATTTAATTTATTTAATTTATTTAATTTATTTAATTTATTTAATTTATTTAATTTATTTAATTTATTTAATTTATTTAATTTATTAATTTATTTAATTTATTTAATTTATTTAATTTATTTAATTTATTTAATTTATTTAATTTATTTAATTTATTTAATTTATTTAATTTATTTAATTTATTTAATTTATTTAATTTATTTAATTTATTTAATTTATTTAATTTATTTAATTTATTTAATTTATTTAATTTATTTAATTTATTTAATTTATTTAATTTATTTAATTTATTTAATTTATTTAATTTATTTAATTTATTAATTTATTTAATTTATTTAATTTATTTAATTTATTTAATTTATTTAATTTATTTAATTTATTTAAATTTATTTAATTTATTTAATTTTTTAATTTATTTAATTTTTTTAATTTATTTAATTTATTTAATTTATTTAATTTATTTAATTTATTTAATTTATTTAATTTATTTAATTTATTTAATTTATTTAATTTATTTAATTTATTTAATTTATTTAATTTATTTAATTTATTTAATTTATTTAATTTATAATTTAATTTATTTAATTTATTTAATTTATTTAATTTATTTAATTTATTTAATTTATTTAATTTATTTAATTTATTTAATTTATTTAATTTATTTAATTTATTTAATTTATTTAATTTATTTAATTTATTTAATTTATTTAATTTTATTTAATGTATTTAATTTATTTAATTTATTTAATTTATTTAATTTATTTAATTTATTTAATTTATTTAATTTATTTAATTTATTTAATTTATTTAATTTATTTAATTTATTTAATTTATTTAATTTATTTAATTTATTTAATTTATTTAATTTATTTAATTTATTTAATTTATTTAATTTATTTAATTTATTTAATTATTTAATTTAATTTATTTAATTTATTTAATTTATTTAATTTATTTAATTTATTTAATTTATTTAATTTATTTAATTTATTTAATTTATTTAATTTATTTAATTTATTTAATTTATTTAATTTATTTAATTTATTTAATTTATTTAATTTATTTAATTTATTTAATTTATTTAATTATTTAATTTATTTAATTTATTTAATTTATTTAATTTATTTAATTTATTTAATTTATTTAATTTATTTAATTTATTTAATTTATTTAATTTATTTAATTTATTAATTTATTTAATTTATTTAATTTATTTAATTTATTTAATTTATTTAATTTATTTAATTTATTTAATTTATTTAATTTATTTAATTTATTTAATTTATTTAATTTATTTAATTTATTTATTTATTTAATTTATTTAATTTATTTAATTTATTTAATTTATTTAATTTATTTAATTTATTTAATTTATTTAATTTATTTAATTTATTTAATTTATTTAATTTATTTAATTTATTTAATTTATTTAATTTATTTAATTTATTTAATTTATTTAATTTATTTAATTTATTTAATTTATTTAATTTATTTAATTTATTTAATTTATTTAATTTATTTAATTTATTTAATTTATTTAATTTATTTAATTTATTTAATTTATTTAATTTATTTAATTTATTTAATTTATTTAATTTATTTAATTTATTTAATTTATTTAATTTATTTAATTTATTTAATTTATTTAATTTATTTAATTTATTTAATTTATTTGATTTATTTAATTTATTTAATTTATTTAATTTATTTAATTTATTTAATTTATTTAATTTATTTAATTTATTTAATTTATTTAATTTATTTAATTTATTTAATTTATTTAATTTATTTAATTTATTTAATTTATTTAATTTATTTAATTTATTTAATTTATTTAATTTATTTAATTTATTTAATTTATTTAATTTATTTAATTTATTTAATTTATTTAATTTATTTAATTTATTTAATTTATTTAATTTATTTAATTTATTTAATTTACTTAATTTACTTAATTTATTTAATTTATTTAATTTATTTAATTTATTTAATTTATTTAATTTATTTAATTTATTTAATTTATTTAATTTATTTAATTTATTTAATTTATTTAATTTACTTAATTTACTTAATTTACTTAATTTATTTAATTTATTTAATTTATTTAATTTATTTAATTTATTTAATTTATTTAATTTATTTAATTTATTTAATTTATTTAATTTATTTAATTTATTTAATTTATTTAATTTATTTAATTTATTTAATTTATTTAATTTATTTAATTTATTTAATTTATTTAATTTATTTAATTTATTTAATTTATTTAATTTATTTAATTTATTTAATTTATTTAATTTATTTAATTTATTTAATTTATTTAATTTATTTAATTTATTTAATTTATTTAATTTATTTAATTTATTTAATTTATTTAATTTATTTAATTTATTTAATTTATTTAATTTATTTAATTTATTTAATTTATTTAATTTATTTAATTTATTTAATTTATTTAATTTATTTAATTTATTTAATTTATTTAATTTATTTAATTTATTTAATTTATTTAATTTATTTAATTTATTTAATTTATTTAATTTATTTAATTTATTTAATTTATTTAATTTATTTAATTTATTTAATTTATTTAATTTATTTAATTTATTTAATTTATTTAATTTATTTAATTTATTTAATTTATTTAATTTATTTAATTTATTTAATTTATTTAATTTATTTAATTTATTTAATTTATTTAATTTATTTAATTTATTTAATTTATTTAATTTATTTAATTTATTTAATTTATTTAATTTATTTAATTTATTTAATTTATTTAATTTATTTAATTTATTTAATTTATTTAATTTATTTAATTTATTTAATTTATTTAATTTATTTAATTTATTTAATTTATTTAATTTATTTAATTTATTTAATTTATTTAATTTATTTAATTTATTTAATTTATTTAATTTATTTAATTTATTTAATTTATTTAATTTATTTAATTTATTTAATTTATTTAATTTATTTAATTTATTTAATTTATTTAATTTATTTAATTTATTTAATTTATTTAATTTATTTAATTTATTTAATTTATTTAATTTATTTAATTTATTTAATTTATTTAATTTATTTAATTTATTTAATTTATTTAATTTATTTAATTTATTTAATTTATTTAATTTATTTAATTTATTTAATTTATTTAATTTATTTAATTTATTTAATTTATTTAATTTATTTAATTTATTTAATTTATTTAATTTATTTAATTTGGACGTTTTTTGGGCACTGTGTGCTAGGTTGGTTTGAGAGTATGGTATTTAGCCTCTTGTTGAAAAGCTTGTTGATGATCATTAAATTTTGAGATTGGAGGGCATTTTAACTGTCGAACTATACATTTATTTTCAAATTTGTCTGGTTCTAAATATTAACCATAAATTTTAAAAAATAAAAACATTTCTTGAAGACTTGAGTCTTCAAGAAATAAAGATAAGTTAAAGTGAAAAGGTCTGATTTATTTTACGTTTAAATGAGCTTAGAAATGAGCTTATGAACCGTAAGTGGAAAACTCTAAGCTTCAAAGAATCTATAAATTGCTAAAATAGATAATAAATGCCTGTGAAATGATACTCATCCATAAGTTGAATAATTTTGCCTTAAGATCTACATGCATCCCAGCAAGCACCAATTGTAGACATGGCATCGTAGTGTGTTTGGAATAATATCCTTTAAAATTTAAATTATTTAAACCAAAATTTAACTTAATAAAAAAAATAAGTTTTTCAACTCCCTTTCCAACCAAAAATTGTATCTACATTTTAAAGCTTCAGAAGGTAGAGAGATAATAATTCTGTAAAATGACTAATATTCACCGCAAAATAAAAAAAAACAATGACCATAAACCACTTTATTTTATCTATCCTGAATCTGTGGTTATACAAATCGTAAATCCGCTTGAAACTTATCGTCGAAAAACATTGTATCTCTAACCAAATATTATTTTTCAATGACAGATTTTTTTTGGTCTTGTTACTTTATCCAATCAATTCCAGTGATATTCTTCTTCTATATATTATAAAAGAACACCCCCCCCCCCTCCAAAAATAAAATTATCCTATCTTTATACCGAAAAACATGGAATTTTTTTTTAAGAAAAAAAACCACTGTGTATAATATAAGATTCAATATAAATGTCACAGTTTCTTCTACTCGTGTACCTATGTAAAAATAAGAAGAAGATATTCGAAAATTATTTATGTATATCCAGTATTTTGAAATTCAATAGAAAATTTATATATAGTAGTGATTTTCCTTTGTTACGCCGTATGGTTTGTTCATGGAAATTTTGTTTTTTATTTTCACAATACACGATGAAAAACAGCTTAATGACAAAAAGCTCATTTTATATAATATTATCTATCTCGATATTTTTGTTATTATCGTTATTGTATATAGATAATATTATTATGATTTTTTTTTGGAGATAAGATATAATCAAAAGTAGCTCTCGATAGATAAGATGCTCAAATTTTTGTTTTTGTCTTTATCCTTTATAAATAGGAAGTTATGTACCTATCCAGGTAAGATGTCAGAAAGTACTTGAAAATATATAATTCAATTTATTGATTTTTTTCGTATTTTTGTAATCTTATTTTTAGTATGTGTATGTGTATGTGTGTGTTTTGTCTAAGTTGATTTATATTGTTTAAAGTGTTAAAAATTTTAGTAATTTTTTGTCTTAAAAAGCTTAAATTAAAATCATTAATTACCCTGAAAATTGAGTTAAAATATGCATTTACTAAGAAATAGCGGATACGTTTACAAATTTACTAAGCAGATAGTCGTTTATACAAGTACATCGACAACCGTACAGTATAGATATGTAAAAAGAATATTATTTGGTGCACATGGTTGCGATTGTTGAATTTTGCTGCAAAACAACAAAAATAAATTCACCAAACCACACTTCCTAAAAAAAAAAAAAAAAAAACCAAAAAACCTAAACCACAATACTATTCATAACTAACTAACAAAAAGCTCGAATATATTTAGACCATTGTTTAACTTTTTCGTATAATGTGGAAAAGCTGTAATTTTAATTAAATCATTTTTCAATTTTTCAATAAATGAAAATTTCCATTGTATTCCGCCATTAAATATTTTTTATATGTGTAATTAGAATAGATTAAGTCGTATATATGGGATTGTATTATTTTATTTTGATAAAACTATTTTGCAAATCAATTAAAAACTATAATTTTTAATTTTACTGTAAAACATTATTGTAAAATAGTTAGACGTCTATTTATGTATGTTGCAGCGATTATTTTAGTTTTAAATTTAAAAGTAGATTATTACTCTAGATGCATAAAGTAAATATATATATATATATATATATATATATATATATATATATATATATATATATATATATATATATATATATATATATATATATATATATATATATTTATTTATATATATATATATATATATATATATATATATATATATATATATATATATATATATATATATTATACATAACAGTAAAAGCTATTTAACTATTTTGACACGCCGTATAAATTCAATAATACCAAATTTATGTATGAACCTATAAATGGTGTTTATTTAGAGTAGCTAGGTAGGTATAGCAAGGTACATTTTAATTAAAATTTAACAGCATCATTTAAACTAAAATAATAGGACATATAGTTTTTAGGATTGTTCGTAACTAACAATGAAAATGCAATTTTTAAGCACAT
This sequence comes from Tipula confusa, assembly GCA_963556175.1. Lineage (NCBI taxonomy): Eukaryota > Metazoa > Arthropoda > Insecta > Diptera > Tipulidae > Tipula > Tipula confusa. Next base: position 200,858,368 of record OY744475.1, read on the forward strand.
GTATGACTATATAAAATAATATGATGCTAGTATAATATTTCGTACGTAAAATTTTTAATGTTAATTGGATAATATTAATTCGCGCCATTACCGTCAATAAACAATTATATAGGGAGAAATATTATTTAGGTGGTTTGAGATTTGAGAATAATAAATGAAGGATGCTACTATAACAATATATTTTACTATTCCAAGTGGAGTGGTTTGTTTTGCATTATTTTCAGATTTTGCCTATATCTCGTATTCCTCTTCAATATTTGTATATTGTTGGTAGATTTGCAATAGTATTCGGGACTTTCATGTAAACCTTATATATATATATATATATATATATATATATATATATATATATATATATATATATATATATATATATATATATATATATATATATAATTTACAAAATAATAATTATCAAAATAATTTACAACTACTTTACATCTATTTTTACAATGTTGGATATTTGATTTGCCATGTTCCTAATAGAATCAAGTATAAGACTAATTTTGTTTTCTGGAATATTTTCAGTTTTGAAATTGAATTAGATGCTGAATTTTGGTTGAAAGTATTTGTATTTAGATTTTTTTGTTTTTCATGAAATTTTAAATATTTTCGAAGACCACTAATCGTTTTAAAATAGCATTTACATTTATCAAATCCATAGACAAGATCAATTTTATTTTTTTCACGAAGAACGTGCTAATAATCTTAAATGTTTAATATAAAGTTTTGCGCCGAAAACAAAAAATGATTTAAATAAAGTATCAAATGCACTTAACGAAGAATATCCGTCCATTAGAATTTCTGCTCCATTTAAAGCGATTGTAAAAGTAGAAATAGCTGCTTTATTAGCTCCATAAGCTAATAAGCTTATTAGCTCCATCGAGCTGGAACCAACTTGTCCAAAATTAAAAATCCAGTGATCGTGACATCCCAATCTAAAATTTATGAAATATGTACAATTTAAATTTATTCTATAATGGTATACATATATAATATTATTTTAATGTCTTCTTCATAAGCATCATCTTCGTACAAATGTATTTTAAATTGCTGCCCAAATTTTAAAATTTTAGAATTTAAATCAGACCACTTAGTTTGAAGATGTTGATGTTTTTCTGGATATCTCAATCTAAAATCCTGATAAATCTACAAGTAAAATGATAACAGTAAATAATTAACATAAATTAAAACATTTAATTGTATAAGAATCATAAAAGTTACAATCAAGATAAATATTTACCAATCCTGGAGTATATAAAAAGGGAGGAAAAATTGTTAAAACCTCTTTACTTCCAGAAAGTATCAAGGAAACAGTTTTTTCCATGCGATCAAAAATTTCTTGGCGTTGCTGAGTGGGACAACTTTTCAAAAATCGTATATCCTCAGAAAAGGTACTAGTGTCTTGTGGATATGATATAGTTGTGGAATTTAAGGAAGTGGATATATTGCTTCTTAGTCCAGAGCTGGTTCGATTGACGGTTTTGAGTTGATTACCAATATATTCTCCTCTGGTGTAAGGTTCATAAAATATTTCCTGTAAGTAAAAAAAAAGATCTTAATTGTATTTTCTATATAGCAAAAATCTAGGAACTTACAAATTTTGAACATTTAAAAATGGTCAATGATACTGTCTCTGTATACTCCTTAGATATTTGATTTCCAACGTGATTATAGAGCATATACAATTATGCAACTCGTTTTGCAAATATTCTCCGTCCAATCTGATTTTTTTGGGTTAATTTCCGACAAAACAGTTTTGTATAATTGTAATAATTGTGAAAATAATGAATAGTGAGTACCTAATCATTAATGAAACATTCATTAATGATTTTTTTTAATTCACAAACTTGACAATCAAAATAACTTTACACACTTTTATCGGAGTTAATATTGAATAGCCATTACATTTAAACTCTTAAAAGTAGTTGAATAAATCAAAATATTTGAAAAACTCCTATAGAAATTTTATAGCGATACAAAAACACGAAAATAAAATATTTCGGCCATATTAAAAATGAGTGTATAATTTGAAGTTTTAAAATTATTTAGTGGTAATTAACTACCGAGTAAGAGGAGTTAAAAATTGTAAACTCTACCTAAATGTTATTAGATTTATAATAAAAATTGTTTAAATTTTGTAAACTCTCAACAATGGAGTTGGATTGTTATGGATTTTTTTAAGAGTATATATATATATATATATATATATATATATATATATATATATATATATATATATACATATATATTATATATATATTTATATATATATATATATATATATATATATATATATATATATATATATATATATATATATATATATATATATATATATATATATTTACTCACAGTCATGACATCTTAAGTGTACTTAAGACTAAATCGAATTAAGTGCAGTTTTTTATTTAAAATAAAACTACCTTATATTGCTTTATGAGTGACACGTACTTACTGTCTTAAAATAAAAAGACAAGTTTAATTAAATAAAGTAATTATTATTAAATATTGTAAAATCATCTACAAATTACGCTGATGTATTTCAGATAATAGGAAAACGTGAAAAGCACCATAACGTCTTTACGAAAACGTGAAAAGCACCATAAAAAAGCGGGCATTTAAAACAAAAAAAAAATACTGTTAAATGAGCACGAAGTGATAATTGTCGCAAAGTACTCACTTTTGACTTGTAAAAAGTTTGCCCAACCCAATTTTTAAAAATATCAGTTTCATTTTACAAACGATTTTTGTATAATCTCACCGTACATGACTATGTATCTCAGGCGATCATTAGCGCATGATATGGCATAAAAGTATTGCTCAGCGTGCGGTGGTAATGAAATTGATTCATGCTAACTTTGTTACTTACTTAAATTTGGTCGATTGTAACCATCTAATCTTATATAGTGACTAATGCTCCGGTCAAAATAAGAATAAGTTTGTAGCAATTACGTTCATTGTGTTCATGCAAGAAGCACATGCTTTATTTGATTTTTGGTTTCTGGTCACACTCACATATGGAGTGCAACGTTTACTACTCTTGGATAAAGCGAAAGAAAAATAATCGCATCGGCTATCCATCACCAAATAGATAGGCACCAATTTGTGCGGCCCGTCGGCTCTATAAGCCTATATCTTTTTCGTATAAGTTTATAGTTTCTCATTTATTTTCAAAGAAAAATTTGTTTGGAGAAAAACCGATGAAAGTTGAAATAAAATAAGTTCGTGTGGATTAATAAAATGGTTTCGATACACTACAAAATTTGAAGTTATAGAGTACAAAAATAGTCTTGATGGTCAATTCTTTTTGATGATCAACATAAAAAACCCGGCGTTGCTTCGTTAAGTTTTAACCCATCTTACACTCATCCAGTAAGCGCTATAAAAAAGATCTACTGAATTTACATAATTTGATTGACTGCATTTACGATGATTTTTATAAACATTTGGCTAATAACGGTCAACCAGGCCAACTATCATTCAAACTAGACCGAAGAATCTGAGACTGGAAACTATTCTTAAAAACATAAACCATTTCTTGGAAAAATTTTATTATTTTGTTTTTATATTTTGTTTTGACTGAAATCAATATTTATAACTAAATTATCTTAAGTTTTAATATTTTTACTCAAACACTTTCTTCAAACATCTAGATTCTAAAGTATATATACATAAGAAAATAAGTAGTTTCTAAAAAAAACAGAAAAATTATTTTAAGTGACTTAAGTATTAATTTATTACAATTTGATGCTTTCTGATAAGATATTAGGTTACAAAAGCGCAGTTTAATTAAGAATGGCTGAAGATAGATAAACTTACTACTACTAATACAATACCGGTATTTTTAACGTTTCGTTTAAAAATTTAAATCATAACCACATTTTTAAGAAATTTCTTTTGGTCTTGGTTTGCTCTCCTGAAAAATAGCAAAAATCGACTTAAGATGTTATTACTTGTTCGGATATAGTATAGTATAGTATAGTATAGTATAGTATAGTATAGTATATATATATATATATATATATATATATATATATATATATATATATATATATATATGTATATATATATATATATATATATATAATATATATATATATATATATATATATATATATATATATATATAATCTGGCCTAAAACTCATATTGTTGGCCCAGTCCATAGCAAAAAAATCGAAATGTTTCAGCAAACTGAACAGTGAAAACATTGAAAATGATTACCAAACGCAAAAAAAAACTTTAATTTTTTTAAAGTTTTTTAATTGTTGTTTTTATAATTCGATCGCCGCAATTACGGCATCATGGTAACTGAAGTAACTAACATATTTCTTATATTCAAAATTTTTACAATTTTTTGAAAACATCAAATCAATACACGTATCCTTTGTCGTAGGTAACTGCATTCTAAAGCAAAGGTCGATTTCTAGCGTATTTTTCATAAATTGTATAAACTCTTCATTTTCAGGCTTTACAATATCTATGTTGAAATCAACAGCCACAATGTGCCTAGTGTTCGATCATAGATGGATATTATGTTTAACTACCGATATTAGTAAATAATTATTTTTGTAGATAGCAACTCCTCCGGTTCGAACTTGATTACGTTTCCGAGAACTTTTGCATTGGAATCCATCCAGTTCAACCACATATTCGTTGATATGTCTTTACTATGTGCTTTTACACTTTGCACATTAACGAGTGATATACTATATTTATTATCCGCAATATGATGTTCATATGGCTTTATTACGATATCCAATGGCGTTGTCTCTAATCTAGGCATCTCCCGCTGCAAATTAGAATTTTTTGAACCATTCGAATGATACAATTTAAAATCGTTTTTCACATTTGTTATAAATAATCCACTTAGATCTGTAACTCTTGAAAGTGCTACATATACTAATTGATGGCCATGACTGCGATGATACTGGTATACGATTTTATTGTATGTTGCCCCTTGGGATTCTTTCTCCAGAGAAAATTGAATCTGTTAACTTTTGATTGCTTGCTGTAAGCGAAGCACTGCGCTTAATAATGGGTGTCCATAAGTTTTTCAAATCAACATTTCCTTTTATATGATTTTTATATTTTAATCTAAGTGCACGGCCAATCCTTGGATCTGCAAATTCTAACAACAGACAATGAATTGTGTTGGAAACAATCAAAAATTATTTATTTACTATTTTTTATCCCTTACTTTCTTAACGTTTCTAACACAAGGAGCGTAACGCATTTTTGTGACAAATTTTTTTAAGTTTTTTCATAGTTAGTATGCCGTAAAACATTTTCAATGTTAAAATATTAGTAAAACGGCTGTACGAACTAGGAGAAGATCATTAAAAATAAAACTAAACTATATAGAACAATCATCGTTAAAAGGTCACATTTACCACTATAGTTTGCGCTTGTGCACGCGACCACAATATATGTCACTTTTTAATTTTTAATTTTTAGTTTAGTTTTAGTTTTTTTTATTGTTTCCTTTTTATTTTTATGCAACATTTAAAAATGAAAAACTCCCTTTGGAAACAACCACTTCCGGCTAGCCGATTTCCGCCAAAGCTAACTAACCTACATACTTATTTTTAGTCGGAGAATCCGAATATGCAATAAAGCAAAATAGGGGTTCCTATTTTAATTTTAAAGTTACTCCCCCACCCAACCTACAAGGAGGGGACGAGGGTACTAATTTATTACTTATGTATTTCCCCCGCAGAATGATTAAATTTTGATTATGGACTTTTTATGCGTAGAGTGATTATTTTTCGAAATGTGATTATTATTTGAAAGTTTCAGCATATATAACAGTTTGAAGCTTTTTCCTTTATACAAACATATATCTATTTTATGATTGAATTTATTCGATTATTGATTTAATTAAAACCAAAACATTATATATGGTAAAATTTTAGGAGGGGTACCATAAAAAAAGTTTTTATACATAACCTATAGCAATTTGGTATATAAACATAATTTAGCATAAACTTAATTGAAAAAATATAACGTACACAAACAAAATTTTAAATTCATAATTGACTTTAAATTAAAATCAATTTATGTTTTTATGCTAAACATTAAAAAATAATAAAAAAATTCTGAGATTTACATAAAATAATAATCTTCCTTAACTCTATGTTAATGTATGTGTGTTTATCCTATGACTATACACACAAAACCGAAAACTTATTCATTTTACATAAAGAAAAAGGAAAACCGAAAGGCAAAATATGTTTTTCAACGTTTTCTTATTATGGTTCTATGTCGTTTTCTTCATTTATGCGACTTACATAACATCCAAATCAACATAATTTCTTAAGACAAAAAATAAAAAAAATGTTACGAGTGAATTTAATTTTTCACAAGTAACCAAATTCGTATACACAGAAAATTTATGTATATGTACGTGTGTACATGAACGTTGTCGAGTAATTGTAAAACGAAAATATGTACGTACGTACGCAAAGATGATGAAAATAATACATTTATTATTACAATTGTTTGTTGTCATTGTGCTGTCATGAAATAATAATTATTTTAAAGTAAAAAAAAAAAATTCTTGCTTTTCTTGTACACATTTATTTCAGAGCAAACAAACAATAAAAAATTTTTTTTTCTTGTAATGTAAAATAATTAAATTTAATGGCAAAGTATATATAAATATGTCTGTGTGTAAGGATATTATACTTACATACATGATAATTAATGACTGCGGATGGGGAGGGGTTGAAAAAGAAAATTCCTTGCAGATTGAAAATTTAATTGATTTCTACTATTTCCTTAGCATCTATGTACGATATTTCTAAGACATTGTTAAGTGGAATTTACTATATATACTTGATTTTTTTTCTAAACAATAAATTAAAGTTGATATACACTATATATAAATAATTACCACCATGTCTCCCCTTATAAGGCGACATAATAATCTTTTTGTCTATACAAGTTCTTAGAAATAGATTATAATGTGAAATAAATTTTCCGGACGTTTTGAACACGTTTCAATAAAGTGCATCAACATTATATTTTTACAGTTAAACGATTTGACATTTTATCCTGAGCCAACCAAAAATGACAGAATTGGAAGGAACAGAATGAAAAATCTCTATCAAGCTATAAGGAATCAAAAATTAATAATCACGACAAAAGATACAAAAAAAACATTTTACCAGCATTAAACTTAAAATTGCAGTAACATAATACCAATAGATAAAAACAAATTTGTGAACGATTAGACCTAAAAAGGTCTAGCCGCTAAATTTTTAAATTGTTGAAGTTAAAACAAAATATACTAATCACTTAAAAATTCATATCGGAACATTACGTTTACATAATTGAAATTTGGCTTCTTGAAACAAAAATTAAATCGGTTAGAAAAAAGTTTAATTCTTATATTTAATAAAAATTTAAAATTTAAAAAAACTTCAAACCTCAGTATGGATTCGAAAACTAAATTTTTATTTGTTTTAAGTTGTTTTCGGGTAAGACTGTGTCCGAAACCCATGATAAATATTTGTGAATAAAATTTTTGACATTTAGTTGAAAAATATTCCCCTACATTTGTATTACACTGTCCGAAAAGTATAATAATTTATTGAAATATTTTCCCGCCTTATATGTTTCTAAATTCACTGTTTGTAAGGTATAAAACCAATAAAAAAAAATTATTATAGCAACGAAAAAGTTCAAAGTTCAAATAGCAACAAAAAGTTTCTTATATGCGAATTTTTATTTATTACAAAACCAAGTACAGTTATTTTAATATATTTTATTGTATATATCCGAGTGTGCTACGCGATGAGTTTGGTTTTTATTACAGAAAGTTTTAGTATTTGTCAAAAATTTGTATTTAAAAATATTTATCATGGGTTTTGGACATAGTCTTAAAAAGTCACAGTTGAGTTATACTAAAAAATAATTTTTTTCGATCAAATTACTTAATAACATCATTAACTGTAATGATGCAAATGATTTACTATTTTTCCAAAACTTTAAACTAATGTACCTAAATATGCAATTAGCCATATTACCTACTTTATCATGCTCTGGTTATTATAATTGGATTTAAAGATAATTATGCAAGTATTATTATTATAAGATATTGATTTATTTAAGTATTTATGTATAGGTGATTAACTAAGGTAATTAAATCACAGTAGACCAACATTTACTATTTGATTTGAAATTTTGAAATTTTATTTCTATTTTTAGGAATTACAAAACTTCAAAATTTTAAAAGTTTTAAAATTGCTATACGTCCAAACTATATATAAATACCAAAGTCATTTCGACCTAAATACTCAAGAAGAAGCATCCAGTTATTAGTCGCGCTGCACTCAGACAAATCAAAAATATTTTTCACAGTATCGAAACTTTTTTCTAGCCCGGACAACCGCATTTACAGAGTATAATATAAATACACATAGTACTATCATGGTATGTTAGCTCATTGACGTTCTAGATGTCGCTACTGGTATCGTTTTAAAATAATCAAAATATTTGTATATGTATAATCGCCTAAATGTCATATATTTATACTAAATTTTGACGATATTCATTCAACCCGACATCTGGAACGTCAATTGATGAACTGTTTTTTTCTAATGATGGTAGTACTATGTGTATTTATGTTATATACAGAGTCCATTCTATAGTTTATACTTTACTCTGTGCAGTTTGTTTTAGGACCGAAACATTTTCAAAAGATGCAGTTAAATTATATTATCGTATATTCTTATTTACAGTCGATAAAAAATTCCTTATTTAGATTTTTTTTTTTTTTTTTTTTTTTATTTTTAATCCCTACAATCTTTTTCTGGGGCCGAAGCTCACCCAACTCTTTCGCGGTTATTTTAACGTCCTTACTTTACGCCAACGAGGGCCAAATCGAGGACGCACGAATACAGGTTCGCGATTGTTGAATATCCCATCTGCGCAATGCATTGCTCCATGCCAGCCTGTACTGACATGGACGATGGTTCGGCCCATAGACTCTGCACTCCAACGGGGGGTCATAGTTGTGTTCATCGTCATCACCGATCGTAATCAAGTGATGAAAAATCCCTTTTGCAACCCTCCCCCATTGGGATTCGAACCCGGTACCTCCCGTCCCAAACACCGCAGCTTTAACCACTGCGCCAATTGCTCGGTTTATTTAGATTTCTTTTGGGACTGTTCTATCCGTTTGCAAGAACTTCATCCACTTTGCATATATTACAGAAACATAATAGTTTTGAACTGTTTCGCCCTCTTGTCATATCTTCTTTAATAAAATATGCTAATAGGTCAGAATGTGCCGTGTAGCTCGTGCGGGTATTTTAGAAAGCTCTAAAAGTCAGTTATTTCAAAGTTTAAAGAATGATCACATTTACGATTCGGTAGAAATTTATTTAAAAAAATTGATGGCTTCCGACGGAAGGGGCAACAATTCAAAACAACGTGCCATTGGGGATACAGCCAATTCATTTAAATTTGTAATCCACTAGACGTGGATTTTTTAAAGGAGGAAAAGGTAATCATATAGACTATTTTGAGAGTATATGTATACTTTTTTTTAAGACTTGTGTTTCGTGGTCGCACTAGCGCAAACTAGCGGCAAATGATACTTTTTAACGTTGATTGTTCTATTGTTGCTTAGTGGTATTTCTGACGTTCTGCTCATAATTGGTACAGCCGATTTTACTAATATTTTTTGATGCTATACATAGCCAGTACATTTTTTTCTAATTTTTTTCAGCTGCTTTCAATAAATGAAAAAATTCTTTGAGCAAATACACTTTCATATTTTCGTAAAAATGGACGAAAAAAGTTGATTTTTCCTTATCACTTTTTCGAACGCAAAGAATTTATTAAGACTTCTGTTCCTATGGACTTGGCCATCAATATGAGATATGTTTTAGGCGAGGTTTTTATCTATATATATATATATATATATATATATATATATATATATATATATATATATATATATATATATATATTTATATATATATATATACATGTATTAATATATTTATATATATATATATATATATATATATATATATATATATATATATATATATATAGGGTGTCCCATTGGGACGAGTCCAAATGAATAGGGCGTGTAGCTAGATCAATATCATGAAAAAAATTCCACTACGCATATGCCCGGAAATGAACCGTTACCTATTTGAATTGCATTTCAAAATGTTTAGCACGGCACAATACTTTGAATCATCTAAATGCCAATTACTCTACTATAAGTTAAAATAACTCAATTATTTTTTCTATAATTTTAAAGGCACAAAGTGTTTCTTACTTTTCTGGAAGTAAGAATATCATGCATTGCGTTTTCCATAAAGAAAACGTTGGTTGAATCAAATAAATTGTGCGATAAATAGCAAAAAAATTTATTTAACTCATTTTTTCTCGAAAAAATCACTTAGTATTTTTTTTTATTTCAAATTTAGATTTAATAGACGATTTACTAAAAAAATTGTATAAATGATTTTTATCTAATCACGCATAGTTTTCGAGATATTAACATTTCAATTTAGTACTTGTTCAAGTAAAAAATTTTGTGTATGAATCTCTAAGTTTTCAACTTCACAAACAATTTTCAAAATGATTGCCATTTCGTAACAAGCATAGTTGGAGTCGTCTTTTAATGGAGCAACCATGTTGAAATTTTCTAAATTTTCTTTTAGTTTATTGCCGGCATTATTGATTCAAGTAACCTAGTCTGAATGTTTATTTTGTATACTTCTCCTTTCAAATATCCCCATACATAAAAGTCTAATGGTGCTAAATCTGGATATCTAGCCGGCCAAGGTATAGGTCCATCGCGACCAATCCATCGTTCTGGATAATTTGTATCAAACCAATTTAGAACTTATCTTCCATGGTGTGCAAGAGCTCCATCTTGTTGATACAAGAAAGTATTTCTCATCATGAGTGCAATTGAATCTAGCACAGTAGAAGCTGTTTCATTCAAAAATTGAAGATAGTTTTCTGAGTTCAATCTTTCAGGTAGTAAAATGGGCCCGATAAAATTATTTGCAATTATACCACACCATACATTAACACTAAAACGTCATTGGAATGATGATTCTCGTTTAACGTGTTGGTTTTCTGGTTGCCACTCATGAAGATTTATTTATTTATATATATATATATATATATATATATATATATATATATATAAATATATAATATATATATATATATATATATATATATATATATATATATATATATATATATATATATATATATATATATATATATATATATATATATATATATATATATATATATATATATATATATATATATATATATATATATATATATATATATATATATATATATATATGTATATATATACACACAGAAAAAAATGTAACGAAATTTAACTAAAACTGTAATGATAATCATTGAATTCGTAGTAACTTTTTGGTTAATTACAATGTAGTTAAAATAAATATTTATTGTTACTACGGTGTTGTGAAAACTTTCACTACACTGTTCTTAAATTCACCGATTTGTAATGAAATTTAACTTCAAGTTCAATGAAATGCAAAACGGATGTAGTGAAAATAATTACCATACTTTTAAAACCGTAATGAAATTTACCACAAATTGTAATTACATTGACAACTATCAATGAAAAGTATTACAATATTTTCATAGCAATAATGAAATGTACTACAGAAATCAATGAAATTAACCATTAGTGTAATGAGCCATTTGATATTTTCATTACATGGTAATGAAATGAACCACTACAATTAATGAAAATTCAAAGATTTGTTCTGGAAAGAAGAAAATTAAACCATTATTTTTTTATGAATTTTGTGACTTATTTTCTTTATTACATGAATTATAAAATCAATTTATTTTTACATACAAATATATTAATGATTACAAGAACATGACATTTCGTTTTTATTTATTAAAAAAGTGCATAATAATTTTGTTAATATTATTTAATATATTTTTAAAATATACGTATTACATTTTGAATAAAAGTTTTTTTTTTAATTTAAAGTTAGGATTAAAATACTTTTTGTTGATTTTTTAGATGTATTGTACATTATTATATTATTTTATATCTTAAAACTAGAGAGCCATCAGAAATTTTGTGGTTGGTAGATGAAAAATATTCAAAATTAGTTTTTTCATCGATATCAAACATAATATGTTTGTAAATTTACAGACATTTTTTTTTGTACACACTAAACATATGTAAATTCACTCATCATATGTAAGTCGATCGCTGAAAAGGAAGTATCCGTTTTGTGGAAAATATTGTCCGATACAATATGATAACTATTATTCACAATTGCAATAATTGGCTGAATTGATCCATGCCAAAATCGATTAGGGTTTTCATCTATTAATTTAAGTCTCTGCGTTGTGGAGGCAACTTGTAGTGCAATATTTGAAAACCAATCAGAGCCCTTTCATCTGCAATGTTAGAAAATATACATTTTTAAAATATCTAGGAATATTAGAATCTTTAAAATTCAAATGTTACATACTTATATTAGTTTCAAAAATTCGTAATTTTTTTTATTAACTCATCAACATGTTTTTGTATTTTAGAATTTTCTGAAATTATTCCACTGTATTTTAAAGGAAAATTTGACCATTTAACATGCAGATTCAGAGATTTTTCTTCACCAAATAACTGAATGAAATCTAAATCAATCTGTAATGGCTAAAGACAATATTAGATTGTTCATATTTAAAAAAATATATATGTTACCCGACGTAATCTTTTAAATTGACTAAACAAAGGCCATTCTGATATATTTCGTTCGCAGGTATTGTCAAAATATCTGACGTCTTACACTAAAAGTCTCTTTCCACTTTTGTTCCACAGCCAACCAGATTTGCGCATCAAATTTCAGCCAGTTTTTGTTTTGTGCACCTGATAAAAGTAGATTTTATATAATAGGTTGTTAATTCATTGAATATATTAGCAAATTTTTTTACTTGTTCTTTGTATAACTATTCCAGAATAGTTTGAACTAGTCTGAAATTGTTCTACTGTTTTTTTGAACATTATAAAAAATAGCTATACAAATACAGTACTTTCATCTGTAGAAATATTCAGTACTAACAGTGATGGTGGTCGTGGAGATAGGGAGAACACAGATGATTACGGTTGAAAAACTTGGTCGCACGTATTTTTTTTTTTTTTTTTTTTTTTTTATATTTAAACACATTCTTCGGTCTGATTTATTTTGACTTTATACTCGCCTGGGAGTACTGTTTTAACTATAATTGTTTCCACTAATTCTTGATCATTTTTAGGATAAACACGAATTAAGGGAAACCAAATCCACCGCAACATCACCACCATCACTAATAGCACCGCTAACATTTAAAAATTTGATTATAGGTACTTACCAATCTAAAATAATTAACTGCACTTTTAGATTAAAAAATAATGAAAAATCACTCGAAAGACAAATTACTTGGAAATGCTACGACTTTATTTTACAACCAATTCAGTAAGACTGCGATAAAATTACACAAGGAGTATTTCGATGTGATATCTTCTAAATCTGTAGTAAAACATAATTGTTTTGTAGTGAAATATAAGAGTACAGTAGTGAAATATAATTGTTCGGTAGTGAAATATAATTGTTCGGTAGTGAAATATATTTGTACGGTAGTGAAATATATTTTTACTGTAGTGAAATATTATTGTTTTGTAATGAAATTCATTAATTTGTTATACGTAAAATGTTTTCACTACGACGCGTAATGAAATTTACCACAATATAGTTAAACTAACTACCATAATATGTAATGAAAATTTTCACAGCATTGTAATTAATTTTATTACGGTAAAAATTCACTACAAAATAGTAAAAATTACTATAAATTCACTAAAATGCAGTGAAATTTCATTAGACTGTGTTTTTAGGCGGTTTGTCAATTTCACTACAAGCGTAAATTAAATTCATTACACATTTTTCTCTCTGTGTATATATATATATATATATATATATATATATATATATATATATATATATATATATATATATATATATATATATATATATATATATATATATATATATATATATATATATATATATATATATATATATATATATATATATATATATATAAATATATATATATATATATATATATATATATATATATTTATATATATATATATAAATATATATATATATATATATATATATAATATATAATATATATATATATATATATATATATATATATATATATATATATATATATATATATATATTATATAAATATATATTTATTTATATATATAATAGAGATCGATTAGTTTATTCTGTATTATTTCATATATCGTATTGCCTTATATTTACGTGTATAATGTACATACGTTAATTAATTGTAATAAAACAATGGTCCTATGAAATTCTAAAGATTTTTTTTTTAAAATAAGACAATAATGAACATCGAAAACCTTTCAATTATATAATTTTTGAGTTTATTATTTAACATCTAACCTAAATAAACACAAATATTAAATAACATATCAGCACACTCACATATATCTAAAATAGTCCATTATCATTTTCTAATTATCGAACACAAGTTATTAATATATGATATAGATGTATACTAATCTGTCTACGGATAGACATCAATAACTTGAATTGCATCGCAAATTTGTACCGCAGAAGTTCTACAGTAGTTCATTTAACTCAACGAATTTAATTTATTTATTTATCCTAATTACAAATATATCTGATTGAGCTAGTCGGCCAACCAAGAACTCTCTTAATATGCTTAGAAGAAAAAAGTTTTTTCAGGAAAATTTGAAAAATATAAATAAATATTGGGAATCCCCGCAATCCACTAAACTTTAAAAACGAAAACAAAAAACATTATCGACGCGTTTTCGAAACGACACAAATAGAGGTAGTTTTGTTTATATATATTTATATATATATAAATATATATATATTTATATATATATATATATATATATATATATATATATATATATATATATATATATAAATATATATATATATATATTTATATATATATATATATATATATATATATATATATATATATATATATATACATATATATATATATATATATATATATATATATATATATATATATATATATATATATATATATATATATATATAATATATATATATAACATAAGACGATACTTTGGCGGGGTTGGAGTAGTATGGAAAAAATTGGTCTGTAATTAATTTGGAATGCTTTTTTTTTTTTTGCTTTTTGCAATAATTTATTCTTCATTCGTTCTCCGTCTCTTATCTGTGTATTTATAAACAGACCAATAATTTGCTTAACATTTTATATAAATATTTCAACATACATAACATAAACATGTTGAAGTTCTAAAAAACATAATAAAAGAATTTATAATTAATTATGTTGTATTATGAACATAAAATAATGAAAACTAGAAAAGCTTTTCGAATTTTTCAATAAATATGCGTAAACATTTTGTTATTGTTGTCAAGTTTTGTATTTTTGTTATTGATTGATGATGATTGAATTTCAATGGACTTATATTTCGATTTATGTGGTGTTTTGCATAAGAACATTTTTTATCATGTTTAACACGTTTATCAGGTGAATATTAGTTTTATACTTGTAATATTATCGGTTTTTAGTGATTAATTATATCATCATATTCATAAAATTATGTTCAATTTAAATAAATAAAATTTGTATGGGAAAATCGAATGTTGTATTTGTCTTTTGCATAAAATAGGATATAGATCATAAAATAAATTTAGGAGCTTTTGTCAATATTTTAAAATATTCAGACTGACTTTTAAGGTTTTAAACACTTTAATAATGTTCACTTTGATACTAAAAATTATGAATATTGAGTATAGCTATATAAATTTTAATTCGACTACAATATTAGACATCCCCCACTAACACTCATAAATTCATATAAAATATGAGAATTCCTTCTATATCTCTACGAGTTAAGTATTCATTTGCTCGAAAGTCAAGATGTTCTTTCCTATTACTCTCTTGATGTATTTGGTCGACTTTATCGCCGCTTTTCACAAGGCACTAAAATGTGGAGAGCTCGGTGGAATGAAAATCCATGTGGTGCGGGTTTTGGAAAAGTAACTTAAAAAGTATATAATAATATTTTATAAGTTTGCTGAAGTTTCCCTCCAGTTTATGATGGCACCAACCATTGGTCAACCATTGGTTGACCATTCCACCAAGGGAACGTGTAGCCAATTTTTGCGTTATATAGTGTCGAAATTATACCCGATGTTCGATTGACTATCAATGTGCTCCAACGTCTTGGGTGTTTTGCAAGCTAATCCAGTACGATTTGAGTCGGTCCAAGCATACGTTTTATTGATTTTTAAGCTAGATTTTTTCTTGACTAACTGGATTAGTCTAGTAAATAGTAGTTCCACACATACAGTTCAAGGCGTGAAAGCATTTGTTGCTTGATGGGCGCTACTTTAGTTTTGGATGAAATTATTTAAGAATAAATTCTGTCATATGGATGTTTTGATCTGAAGAACACCACATCTACATTCGCCGATTTGCTTGCATCACAGAAGCCGTGTATGGGTCTGTGGCCGAACTCTTGCTTGTGTTTATTAATCAGGGGATAGTAATATGTTTTTTTTTTTGTTTTTAAATTATTTCTTATATTTGCCCATTAAATAATTTTGTCATTCGGGAGCGGATCGTCCCAATCCAAATTGCTTCCGCATAGCATCTGCAGAAATATTTTAAACGTTATGACTACGGGAAAAAACAGCTTAGAGGATCGAATAGTCGACTTGCTTTCGACAAAACTGTCAGTTTAGTAAAATTTGTTGAGACTGGCAGTTGAGACGTGAATATAAAGCAGTCAGCTCTTAGATCCCAATTGATGCCTAAAACTTTTACTTATGTTGTTAACAATCACTTCTAAAGCGTGTATAGTGAGTAGTTGCGATGATATTCTCCAGCCTGTTTCATAGCTCTAGTTCCTAGTAAAGATGCTGTTGCTGGACCGTAGATGACCGTTAGCAGTCTAAAGTGACGAATTGGTTTAGATGGATCGGAACGATATACTATTTTTGAAATTTGGTTTCATTTGGATGCATCCGGCAATACATCTTTTTCACGTCTGCGGAAAAAGTGATGTTATTGGACAGTTGGTCCAACCACAAGGCAATCATTCAGGGAAATGCCTCAACATGGGTTTTGCGGATCCATCGAACGTAAGTTTTCAAAAAAATGATTTTTGCAAAAGGTGTGTATCACACCAACAGACCAATGTGTGTATCATGACCAACAGACTATCTTCAAGAATCTTCTTAAATTTTGATCAATGTTTCCTCAATGCTTGCTGTCAATGAAACTAGCTGCTGGGAGTTAAGTGAACTGGACTGCCCAGATACTACCAAACCAAACAGAGTTTCTTGCAAAATGGGTGCATCTGAACTGGTTTTGATTTGGCCTTTTTTGATAATGGTGAATAAATGATCAGCTCCTATTAACATATCAATGCTGTTCCTCATATTTAATTGAGGATCAGCCAATTTGATTCCTGTGCAAGATTTTATATTATTTTGCAAATTCTGTGTTGGTAATTAACTTGTGATTTTAGACAAAACAAGCGCTTCAATAAAAAGTTCAGGGGCAAAATCAAATCACTTCTAACGTAATTCGCATATTCTTCTTCTTTAATTGAAGTTGTTTATTTCAGGATTCCATTATAAAACTGACTTGGGAGATTTAATAGAGCTCTGCTGGGTATTATTCTTCCTCAGTTGTCGATATCATTTACTATTGCAGTTGGAAGAATATTAATGACACCTAAACTTTAAGCATGAAGAGTATTTACTTCGTCTCTTTCCTTTGAGAATGATTTAATGGTGGCATTGCAATCTGTTATGTGATTCTTCTGAAGCAATGTGACTTTTTACTTCGGTTCAGGAACTAACTCGTTTAGATGTTGCAATCAACGACTCTAGTGTATATTTATGTCGACCCAAAAATTTAAGAAATTCAACAAAATTTGGATTGACGAGGTCTGCCGAGTGTTCTGTCCAAAGTGTCTTTGATTTTTCATCTAATTTCTGCATAAGGATGTAAATAAGCTTGGGATCGGTGGTCACTGCTATACCTCACTAAGAGCATGAAGCCTACGAATTACTTCATAAGAATTATCCATTAAGCGCTTTATATTATTGTCATTAGCATTGTTGAGTGTTCGCTGTTTAACAAACATTCTGATGAAAGTGTTGAGGTATTTACGGGCATAGCTTTCTTTTAGTTTATTCAGCGCAACCATGTAGTTGCATGTGGTGACAGCAGATGTTGGTTCCATTTAATTGATAACATTTTAAATATTTTGCAATTTAACAAATTTAACATAACTGCAAAAACTTTGGCAAATATAAAAACTGAATATTTAAGTGATTTAAAAGATTTTCGCTTAAACACTATCTATACTAACCTTTAAACTGTGCGAAGCTATTTTGTGTAAGTAAACTATTATGAAAGATCCCTTTACATCTTTCCCTCGTTAGGATTCGAACCCGGTACTTCCCGTTCCAAATATCGCAGCTTTATCATGAGTAGCATGACTATAACGATATCCGATATTGAGCAAAGCAAAGTAGAGCCAACTAGTGGAATGTCATCCTAATGTATAATCAGCAGAACCGATGATGGAGGTATACGCTTATTTTCTTCCGAAAATGACTACGCAGATCTTACGGTCAGTCATTAGGTCAGCTGATATTGAACATTTAGCAAAAACTCAATTGGCAGACCCAGATCAAAATGCACTAAAATTATAAGACATTCTGCTAGGGGCAACTATTTTTGTAAACATTCTAATATTTGGAAAATAAAAGGTCGGAAGGTCAGGTTATTGCGAAAAACACATTTCTGACCTGGATAGTCGTAAAAAGGTTACACCAATTAAAAAAAGGTTCAACGTTAGTAACTAAAGTGACTGCAGTCTGCGATCAACTACTCTTATTTAATATCGATAGTACTTGAGAGCATTCTGGGAGATTGAGGAGGTTTCTGAACTGAGATCTAGAGACAATATTGACAGGTTTATAGTGAGATTGCCATTTAAGAGCAAACATTCAATCAAGTATTTTTGAGATAATGGAAAGATTGAGAGAATAAGCGGTTCTGATAAGTACTGTCATTGAAAACATGACTCACCAGATCTTAGTTGATGAACTAGATGAACCTATGTAGGGTATCATCATAAGGCGAGGTAGTCCCGACAAGCCAGTAAAATATTTCGAATTGGGGAGGGTTACGTATGGAACTGGATCCGCATCGTTTATGGCAAGAAGGATCATCGTCTATGGCAAGAAGGATAAATGATGAGATTGCTAAACAAAATCAACAAAATTGTTCAGAAACTTCGACATGGCATGGACGTTGACGACCTAATCACTGATTCGAGCAGCGTAGAAAAGGTAGTTGAATTAATGGATTAACGCATAGTCATGTTGAGTGAGGCTGGAAGGAAACTATGCAAATGAAACTCCAATTCGAGTTGCTCCAGAACATCAAGAAATACAGAGCAAGGGAATTAAAGAAGATTTTCGGAAGTTTTTGAAGATTTTCTGAAGTTTTTGCCATTAAAACCAAAATTTTGCCATAAAATATATTTAACAAAACTATCAAAGCTTTGACAGTTTGGTTCAAAATAAACACAGCAAGATAAACCGTCCAATGAGTTTAAAATGTATAAAACACATTTTTTAATTAAAGTTTGAAAGCTTTTCAATTTAATTATTAAATCATTTTTTTAAACAGTTCAAAGCTTTTTTTGTAAGCTTGATTGATGTTAAGATTGTATGGAAAATAAAACAAACGCATACTAGTGCAAATTATATAAAGTTATATCAGTTACTCAACGCAAACAGCAAAGCTTTAATTTAAAAAAAAATAACAATTTACTTTGAATTGATAAATTGGAACTTTATAGAATAAAAAGCTTAACATTTTAATTTATCAAAGAAAAATTAATGTTTACTGTCTAAAAATTGTTTATTTAACGTAAGCTTTTTTATTCTACTTTTAACAATACATCTTTAAACAGCCTCATTTTAAATTTTTAAAGCTTTTAATATTTTAAATATAAGAATTTAAAACTAGAAATTTAAAGTTTACAAAAGCGCAAATGGATGAGCTTTTTCATTTTGGTACACTTTAAATACTCTTTTTCTTAAGCTTCTGCTTAAAAACTGTAAGTCCAGTATTTTAAGAATTATATAATAAAAAAGCTACTTTTATGAAAAGCTTAAACATGTTTTGTATAATCAAAATTACTGTGCCTAAAAATTGTGTAAACTTTTAGTTTAATATTTAAAATTTTTGTATTAAGTTTCAACTTAACTAACTTATAAAATATTAAAATATTAAAAACGATAAAAGCTCATTCCACTTATATATATATATATATATATATATATATATATATATATATATATATATATATATATATATATATATATATATATATATATATATATATATATATATATATATATATATATATATATTCGTATTAAACTTTTCATCGTACTATAATCAGACTCTTGTGTAATTATATAAATATAAAACATACCGTTAAATATATTATGCTTTAATAAATATTTATGTTCTTTACATTTTATTAAAATATAAATTAAATTGAAACATCAAGACTCAACCTCCGCCATAATAAAACATGTATATTCGCGGTTACTATAAAAAATAAAAAAGTAAATTGAAATAAAATTAAAAAAAAAAAAAAAAACCTCAAAAGAAAGTTTCATATTTTTTCAAACTTCATACATCGTTCAACTAAGAAAGCAAAAAAGCTCAATCGCATGTCGGTTTGTGTAATTTTTTTGTGTTACGAAAAAGGAAAAAAATGAAATAATAAAACTTCAAAGTGAAAAGTCATGTCGTCTAAGCACATGGTTTTTTATAAGTGAATATATGTGAGTTTATATATATATATATATATATATATATATATATATATATATATATATATATATATATATTATATTCATTTATATATAATATATAAACTAAAATATAAAATGTTGAAAAAAAAATAGCTTACAGCTCCAAATGCTTAGATTTTAATTTTTTTGTGTCTGTAAATGTTGCCAATACATATATATATATATATATAAGTATATATTTATATATATATATATATATATATATATATATATATATATATATATATATATATATATATATATATGCCTTAAGTATATTTAAGAAATTATCATACCTATATCTTAAACCCGAAAATACTTTATACAATTTTTTGTTGTGACTAAACAAACAAAAGCTCTTCTCATATTCAGGATCGTTTGCATTTATAAAGCACCGCCCAAAAAATAATATTTTGACAAAAAAAAATTATTTTTTTTTTTTTTTTTGTTGAAGCTTTTTTTTTTGACATTATACTTTTTTTATGAGTATATTGTTTCAGATATGCTGTAATGGTTCCTGTTGGGCTAAACCTATGAAATTGTGAAAATGAAGTTTATATTTTATAAGGATGAACAAATATTTGTGTAAACGAAAGTATCACATCCCTATATTTTGCCTTTTAAAAGGTTTTAAAGATTCGGTTATGAGCTTTTTTTGTATTTGTAATTTTGTTTTTCGTCGATTTAATCAATTTACTTTTTATCACGATACGAAAGGAATAAAACAACTTTAAAATTCTGTAAAGGTTGTCGACTAAATTGTTTACCAACCGTTTTTACCCTCTGTGTTATACAGTTTTAGCTTAATTTTAGAAAATTATGTACAAAAACAAGAACAATAACGCACAGCAAATCTACTATCAGTAAATTTTCATCTTCTTATCATCTAATTTATTTTCATTTTGAAATGATATAAAACGAACGTGCAAACGATAAAAAACATGGGGCTCAGAGCCACTCAATATAAATATATCCCCAAAAAGGAGGTAAAATACAACGTTGAAAAAAAAATGATTAAATTAGATTAAATATATATTTTGGTCGTTCAAAATTTGTACGATTTTCACAGAGATTTTCAACGAATGTAAAAACAAAATGAAAACGAGACATCCCTTTAACAATTTTTTTTTTTCTGTTTGTTGAAATGAATTCAATTGGAATATGAAATTACTTGGAGTACACACCAAAAAATAATAATAAATGTAATTAAATTAATTAATTTAATATTCTTATCAGGTGCAAAATATGGTAGAGCAGCAACGCACTGTGCTGAGCGAGGTCTAAAATTGTGACCTCTAAAATTGTTATTTTTTTTTCGTATTTACACGGCGCACATTTGACACACGCGGCACAGAATTCGTACATAACAATTGACGATGAATATTAATGCGGATAAGGTGATGATTTTTTTATTTTGTTTAATGAATGACGCTAGAAAATCGTGATAATTGTGTGGATGCGGATTAGGGTTTGATTTTTAATGAAATGAATAACAAAATGAAAACCAAATAATTGGATCGTCGGTTGTTTGGTATATGATTTTTTTTTTTAATTAAGTCTATTAATATTCTTCGAGCCGAAAACTTGATTTGCATTTTGAGCAAGTTTAATTTATTTTGTAGCTGGTTTGCCTTATTCCATTGTTAAATTTTAAACTAATTGCCACCTCAGCTACTAAACATTTACAGGATAATAGTAATAATTTTTTTATTTTATTTTGTCAATCCAAGTGGGCCGTAAATGTCTGAAAATAAGGTCCATGTCAAAATCGGAGAATAACATAGACAGTGGCGTTGGCCAACATTTATAACAAATCCGTTCATTTCCCAAGATTACCTTATCTATAATGTCAGCTATAATTGTCAAATCTATCTCCATCTCTTGCCAATTTTGAGATAGGGATGGATGTTATAAATCATTTGGTGGTAGAAATCATTTTCTGCTCATTGAAACTGACTCGTTTTAGGCCATTCTTTCTTTTTCCCTTGTCCTGAAATACTTTGGCAATTGTGCTTTCGCTCGATTACTTCACCATTCTAAACAATCTCTTTGGCCTTGCTCATAAACCAACCATCCAATTTCTTCACTCGATCTGTGATACATTGGCGATGGTGTTCTTGATCGTTTTCTGAAAATATATCCCGTTTTGTCACAACACCATCATTTTGTCTTCAAAATGATGGTTGATATCTTTGAATTTCATTGACGACTGTACGACTGTAGTGATTCCTCATTATTTTGATATCGAACTTTTAGCTTTATTTGGTAGAGCTCACGCGTATGATTATCTCCATATTTACGCTGCAAAATATTCAATACTCTAGTGTAATCACCACGCTCATTTTCTGAAACGACCTGTAGAGCCTTAGCTGTAATTTCTTTTAATGCTATAATCAACGATGAGGTGTGATCTTTTTCACTTCAACAATTTCGGGTAGCTGCTATTTTAGATTATATGAATCTAAAATAGCAGTTGGTTGGAGGTTTTATTTTGACTGATTAACTTCGATTTCAACTTCCAAAATTTTCGTTTTAAAATCTTCTTGTAATTTTTCTACTTTATGATCAATAGTAGCGGTCATTTCTATTCAAATAAATTTTTTGACATTTGCTTT
This sequence comes from Tipula confusa, assembly GCA_963556175.1. Classification (NCBI taxonomy): domain Eukaryota; kingdom Metazoa; phylum Arthropoda; class Insecta; order Diptera; family Tipulidae; genus Tipula; species Tipula confusa. Next base: position 200,881,987 of record OY744475.1, read on the forward strand.
GTTTTCCTTGAGATTTTCGATTTTCCTATTGACATTTCTCTAGTCGATTTCTTTGTTCAAACTGCCGTTCATAACACAGTTTCATATAATTTATTTGTCCCATCAAATGCTACTCTGCTACTCCATCATTTGTTTTAATTTTTTAAACTGGTAATTTTTTACAGCCAATTAATGTCGTCAAATCACCAGCATCAACCTCCTCTATCTTAGTCGTGTCCAATCCACTGTCGTTGAGTTCATGTTAATCCGGATGCAAACCGTAATTAATCATGGCTACAAACGGATCATCTTATTAGTAATTCACATTAATCACCACTGGTTTGCAAATCACGAAGAGCCTACTCCTCCCATAATATTTGTTAACTTTTCCATATTCATTTTAAATATTCTCAATCCCACCGCTATCACCAATTGTTACGTTTTTGCATATTGATAGTTCGTATCACTGGATTGTGAATAAATTCCACTGATATTTACCAGCTATAATTTCCGCTATAAATAACAATTTAAATCACAATAAACTAAATTATTATTATAACTTTAACAACAAAAATTCACTTCTTAAAACACTTTTATAATTTTACTAGATTAGCCGCTTGCCATTGGTGTGGACTATGATACTAATCTTTGTTAAATATACTAAATTTAAAATTCAAGCCCTTTGTCTATTTTATTAATAATATATGTTATCTTGTGGATTGAGCAGTAGTGCAATTCCGTTGCTATGATAATGAAAATTGATAAACTTATCATCGATAAACCACAAATAGCGATTCTCTTTATTTGTGCTTATGGTAAACTTCAAATTAGGTTTTCATTTCTATTTTGTCGCAGAAGATAATATATCATCGATAATAAAATTAGTTTCTTTGCGCCTAAATGTCTATATTATTAATACTGATTTCATATATTTTATAAAAATTTACACTGCCATCATGCGTAATTACTCTGAACTAATGTAATTTTTTCATTTCGTAAACTGGAATCGCGTTTTCGATAATACTGATAAAACAATAATAAAAGCAAATGAAAACTTGACGATAATTATTTGGTTTTCATTATCATATCATCGAAATGGAATCAAAATCTAGGAGTGCAATTCCGGTTCGACTATAATGGTAAATGATAAACTTATCCTAGATAAATAACAAATCGCGATTCTCTTTTGGTGATATATCATCAATTGATATCAAATTGGGTTTTGATATCGATTTTGACGCTAAAAATAATTTATTACCGATGATAAAATTAGTTATTTTGTGCCTAAATGTATGCGATTTTTTTTTATTTTCATATATTTTTGGCATCACGCGTAAATACTCTGAACTACTGCAATTTTTTCATTTCGTAAACCGGAATCGCGTTTTCCATGGTGATGATAAAATAAAATGATAAAAACAAATGAAAACTAGATGATATTTTTTCTTAATATCAGCGCACTCTAGTCCTTAAAAGTACGTCCATTCTGAACCCCAATATGTTTGCTTAAATAAAACGAGAGCCTTTCTAAACATAATGCAGTAATTGATGTGACAGTTTCTGCAGCTGCTAAGACGTTGACTGAAATGTTGACATATTCAATGTCATTACATTCAGTGTTAATCCCTTTATGTCGGATATGCGCAATTGCTGTAAAAATATATACATATAAAATCTGCTAAACTTCTTATTACTAATTAAAGCTTCTATTATTGTGCTTTAAATATAAAGCGTTTTTTATAAAAAAAAATAACAATAACGCAATTTATTATTAATTAGATGGTTTTAAAATTTTGGTTTTAACTTCAAGTTGTATAAAAAAAACAAAAACAGAATTCTTCCTCGCACATCGTACACATAAAGCTACAGCAAAAATAAAATTGCTGCAACATTGTTTTTGACATTCCAGAAATTAATAATTTCTTTTATAATCTTGGAATTTTTTTTTTTTTTTATAAAAACTTTTCGGAACAATTTTATTTATTTTTTGTTTTAACCATGTTCCGCACTTTCTAGTCTTACATTTATTGTTGGAAATACTGGTTGTTATTATATTTTAACAAGCTTTCAACAAAAGTTTGTTTATTTATATGAAAAATAAAAAAAATATTATTAATAATAAGAAAATTTTATGGTGCACGGAAAATGGAAATTATTTTAAACAATTCTTATTCTACTTGTTATTGTATGTGTTCATATTACAGTAAGTAGAAACGAGCTTTCGACGTACATATATTTTTGTTATAATTTCTTGAATGAAATGAAATATGATCATTCATGACTCGGAGGCCTAAAACCATAATTTTTTTTTTTTTTAACAATGAAAAATTATTTTTCAATTTTAATTATAACATTTTTAGAATTTTTTTCTAGCTTTGCATCTTTTTTCGGTAAATACTTTGTAATTGGAAATATATTAAGACATTTTTTTATTTTTGAAGATTTGGTCCCCTGGATCTTGGAAAATTACTAGCCATAATTTTTTTTTTTAATTTTTCGTATATTGTACAGTTGCATTTTAATTTAATTATTTTTCCACTAGACTAGCAAAAAATTCGTTTTACTTGAGAACTTTTATTTTTATAGATAACTGTATGCAACCAAAAGTGATTTAGAAGATTTTCGTGCATATGATAAATAATATTAGATTTATACTGGTCAATTTCAAAATTTTTGAAACTCGGTAGTCACTTTTAATTTAACCGATGGGCATGTTCGTTTATTCAGTTTTAACGTTATGTGCCCCGATTTCTTTTTATGCGCCACTTTTTTTGCCAGTCCTCAATTTAATTTATGTGGACTTGTAGCTCTCTTGATGCAGTTTGTGGATTTTAATGTGAATACATAATAGCAGTGTCATCATCAGCAAATATTGATGTGTTCAGTAGTTGGTAGATCAGCTGTGTACAACAAGTAAAGCTTCTAGGTTTCTTATCTTCTCAACACCTTACTGGCTTACAGATAGAAAGAAAATATCTGATCTTATAGACTTCTGTGTAACAAAAGGAATCGCCCGCACCAATGCTCAAGTAGACGATTGCTATGACTTATCGTCTGATAACTCTCCAATTATAGTCAAATTGAGTATCGATGATTTAAAAATTGACTCACCTATACGTCTAATAATTTACTAACTGGGATAAATATAGAAATCTCATTGAACAGAACTGCCAACTGGACATTGTGGCACTCTCAATGTTCTGTTTTTCGTACCACATTTATTATGTTAACACTCACACACATAAATATAATTTAAATATTGTTTTTATAATTTAATACTTTTAATGTCATAAATTTTATTAATTGTATAATTTATACATCATTACTTTAAGATATCTATATATATAATTCACTTGTTTCTTTAGTTTATATAATTAGAAAAGGGTAAATTAAACTTTATTATATGTACACTATAATCACCGTTAATTCTATTGTTGTTGTCACTAAATGATAATGTTTTGGGTTCGTCGTCGAACTTTTTAAATTTGGACTCTCTTCCTCGAAAGATAAATTTGCAATGTCATGATAGAAAACAAATTTTCTACGTCATGACTTGCACTATTGTTTTTGTGTTGTTAACGAAAAAACGTAATAGATGCAAGTGATCGTGAGCGTACAATATGCGTGCAATTGTATGCGCCCACGATAGATGGTGGTAGTGGCATTAAAGAGCTTTGAAAGATCAAGAAGCTTTTAATGTGTGAAACTTGACTAAGATGATGAGATAGCGATTAGAATGGAAAATAATGAGTTCTAACCGCTCTCTGTCCACACCAGAAGATATTGAAGTAGCAACAAAAAATCTAACTCAAATAATGGGATTCGCTGCAAAAAAGGCTACACCTAGGTTATTAGCTCTGAAAGAGTCAATAGGTCAACATCTAATATTCTGCAGTTAATTCAATAAAAACGGAAAATATGCCGGCAATGGCAACACCAAAAATTAAATAAAGCTATTAAAGCTCTAAAACGAGCTTTGGTAGAGGAAGCAGATCAAGGAATACAGAATTACCTTAGTGAACTCTCAACAACGGACAAAACCGATTACTCACTATGGAAGGACAAAAAAATTAAGAAGGCAAGCCCTATCGAATTCACCAATCAGACAACCAGATGGCCATTGGGCCAGAAGTGACATTGAAAAGGCTAATGTTTTCTCCAACCACTTAAAAAAAGTATTTACACCAAATGAGCAAAGCAGTGCTAGTATACTGCCGGATTATGAAATGGTTGATTATATCGTAAATCCTATAAAATTTAAGTGGAAAATGTTAATACTACTATTAAAAGTCTAAACCCAAAGAAAGCTCCAGGACATGATTTATTTACTGGAAAAATGATTAAAAATTAACAGAAAAATGCATAAAACTCTTAACCTATATATTTAATGCAATAATGAGATGTGTATATCTCCCTAAAAAAATAAGAAACGTCACTAATTATTTTGATCCCGAAGCTCGGTAAGGACGAAACGTAAGTCGCGTCATACAGGTCGATAACTCTTCTTCCAACAGTTTCAAAACTTTTTGAAAAAATGTTACTACAAAAATTAAAACCAATATTATCTGCAGAGCACATTATACCAGACCACCAGTTTGCATTTCATGACCAGCATAGTACTGTATAGCAGGTACATAGAGTTGTAAAGTTGAACTAGCTCTAGAGATAAATAAATACTGTTCCGCCGTTTTTCTGGATATTGCACAAGCTTTTGACAAAGTCAGGCATAAGGGCCTGGTATACAAAATAAAAACTCTGCTTCCAAATAAATTTCATGCAATTCTTGAAAATTACCTGTTCGAAAGATAATTTCAGGTCAAGCAAAATGAAGCCATTACCGAACTAAATCTGATAAACGCAGCGGTTCCACAAGCAAGCGTATTGGGATATATATATATATATATATATATATATATATATATATATATATATATATATATATACATAAATTAATTTTGATACAAATAAATGATAAGTTTTATTTTTTAAATTGTATTTTCAATCATTGCGATTTTATTTTTATGCTCACGAATGAATATTAAAATTTATTTTGTAGTTTTACAGGATATTTGAACCTTTTTATGACCAATCATTTTATTTTAAATCTATTTTAGTTTTCTATCAAAAACATTAAAAGTAAACTTTCTGTATCACAGCATATAAATAAAATTACAGTGGCGATTTGGATAAATTGATATTTATATTAAAATTTTTATGTATTTTAAGAAATATGTCAAAATGAAAACAATAACCTCAAAATACTTCATTACCAACAAAAAGTAATCCAGACAAAAAATTCAAAAATTACAAAGTATTAAAAAATTTCTATAAAATCTATAATCTGTCTTGGAAGCTTTTCAAAAAGTTTAAATTCAATAAAAACTTTTTGTTACATTTTATACGAAAAATTAACGAGTGTCTACTCGTTTGTATGCTTGTCTCCTGAAATGATCAATTTCTTGGTGAAGTGTACGTTTAATTATAAGCTCTTCAGCACATCTATACTGTATCAAAAAATATAAAAAACGTTGATAAGCTCAATTTAGAAAATATTTTTCATTTTATTTAATATTCTATTTCGTTCTTATTTATTTATTTTTCTAGTGAATTGCTCCAATTTGACAAGCAAAAATTTTTTTATGTACACCAACACCATTCAAAGATCATATAGGAAAAAAGCTTATACTTTTTTATATTTCGTAAAAAAGCACGTAAATAATTTTTATTTATTTTTTATTATTAGATAGATGTGTGTGTGTGTATTTTTCTAACAAATAATTTACGAAACATGAACATGAAAAATATGAACACAAAACGTGATGAGGGTTCTAACAGAAAAGAGAAAAAAAAAATTAAATTTGAATTATTTGATATAAGGATATATGTATGTGAGACAGTGGTGGATGATATAAGCGGTGCTTGTTATTAGTTTCATTCGTAGTTGGTTTTGAAAAGCTTTAAATTAATGTGTTTAAATAAATTTTTGGTAATGTTATATGACATAATGGTATGATTTAACAGTTGAATTTGACATGCTTCGTTGTCTCGAAGGAATAATAATGAAAGGATCCAATGATCTAGATTTTTGGTGTACTATTTTATATATATATATATATATATATATATATATATATATATATATATATATATATATTTATAAATTATTTTTTTTATCTTGGTGACCCAATAATTTAAACTTCTTGTAACTCCAAATGAAATATCTTTATACTGCTATATAGAAAATATATCTGTATGTCACATTTAAATGCCAGCATTAGTAAGGTACACATTATCATTACGATTTTCTTCTTGATCCAGTGAAGAAAGTGCTTTTAAAATATTTGCATTTTCACGTTTTTGAAGTTCTAATAATATTTTAATAAATCTTGCTTCCAGTATTTAAAACAAAAAAATATAATTTTAAGCTTAACTGGTTAAGTTTTCGTAAAAACTAATAAAATTGAGCTTTAAATTTTTTGAATTATTTTGACAAATTTTAAAATTAATTGCCACTTGATTTCTCTGCCTTAAATTTAGAGTGTAGTATTTGGTAACTCAGGTTTTGGTTAAAAAAATGGGATTAACTTTAATGTGTATCACTTTTGAGTTGAACGTCGAAAGTACACGAGTACACACTATGAAATAATAAACTCATAAAAAAAAACATAAAAAGATTATAAATTGATTACTGGTGCACTCTAAAAGGCTCCAGGTAGTGCAAAGACAAAAATAAAAATAAAATAAAGTCAGTTAGAAAAAATTATGCTAAAATTGCATAAAGAAAAATAACAAGGACACTGCACTCATCGTACTTGTTGCTTGGCAGTTTTTATTTATTTTTCTGTTGTTTAAAAAAATTAAAAAGTGTCCTATTACACGAAAAGTTTGCATTATTACAAAGCTAGACTAAAACGATTAATTGTAGGTTCCCAAGTTCATGTAACCTGGAGTATCACTTTTCTTTCAGGTATAGCTCGACCAGCTAAACTCACCTAAAGAAATCAAAAATCAAAGAATCAGGAGAGTCTCATTTTTTTGTGATGGGGAAAAATATAGACTTAATAAATCTTAAATACGTTAGTTATTTTAGCTTATCCCCAAAATATACCAGATTTTTCAGCATCTCCATTCAATATCCATGCCGTGTTGGTGTTGAATTGATTTCATTGGCAAATTGTTGATATAGCACCTTCCTTATCCTGATTACGTGAGATAAACACAACCAATACCAAAACGTTATACATCAAATTCTGTGACGTTACCTGTCTTGCTGCCTCCTAAGTCCTAACCCAGCAATGATAACTGATATAGGATATATTTTTGATTTACTCTAAATTGTCTTAATTAACTTGACGTAAATTAAACTATAGAACAAACGAAAACATATTAAGGCTTTTTAATGTAAAAATAAATTTTAATTTTAATCTAAAACGAGTTAGTGGTTAGTACGGGTACAACCAACTTGACAAAGACAGACTAAATTATTTTTATTAAAAGAATACATCATCTGTATGTGTATGTGGTGGTATACGGTTTAAATTAAGAAAAGTAAGAAAAAAATATAAAATACTTGAAGATGGAAAATTAGGATGGTATGGTAGGAATGAGTAAAGTATCTTAGATAGTTTAAATTAATTCTTATGGATAAAATTAATTAAAAATATCATCAATCCTCAAACCGAAAAAAAATTTAATTAGGTCCGTGAACCACCTTTACAAACTGAATCTGGATTTCTTCATCTGATGGTACGTTTTATTAAAAATTGAAAAAGAAAATCATTAAAAAACTGCCTACATTTTCAAAATATTTAACCGTCTTTGCCATCCAAACTCGATGGTAAAAGTACTTAAATTCTAAAAAAAAGTTCTAGTATTAGGTAAATATTTCTCCTCACCTTCTGCTCACCATTAAGCAGCCCATAAACTTTTTCGAGGATGTGGTCAAATAAGGAAAGGATTTAAGGGATGGAACCAAATTTATTAATCTACCATTATTAGAGTTAATTTTTTTTCGCTATCTTAACTCTTGGCTTCTCAATGCTCTTAATAATAAACAGATGAGTCAAACACGCATTCGCATGCTCATCTAAATAGCATTTCGGGAATACACAACTTTGCAGTAATGAGTTTGACCTCGGAAGGATTCGTACAGTGATCTGAGAATGTGACGCCTTTATACCCCGCGGGAAAGGAGTGGTCACATTACACCAGCGGACCGCATCGTTCACCCTCGTTAAACCAATCTGTAAAATCGCACTATTCTATATGTATAAACACAGTAGAAATTATAATACAAAAAATTGATCAAATTTCAACCACTACCGAGATTACCAATTCATTGCTCGGAGTGCGAGTTAAGGTGTGCCACCAATAAACTTGTAATAAGGGATCCAGCAGATAAAACATCACCATTATTAAACTATCTTAATACAAGTAAACCTTGAAGTAAGCCTGTGCCCTGAACAATTACTTATAACAAGTACATAGATTGTCCAGCCACTCCCCATCGCAGCTATATATTCCGCTAGCTGAGGCGAGGATATGATCGAGGATGTTGGTGTGGCCTCTTTTAGACCTTGATAAACTGCATTAATTGAAATGGTGTAAATCAGTGGATTCAACTGTAAAAGAGAATAAAAATAATTTAAACCACCATTTCGAAAGAAGAAGATGGTTATGGCCCATAACCATAAACTATTTTTCATAAACTACTTTGGAGCATACAAATTAGGCAAGGGGTAAGCCCAGAATTTTTGCGAAAAGGAATTAAAAGTCAATAAAAAACTTAAATATGCTCCGATTGTGATGATTTAACGGCTCACATCATTAATGTAAATTCAATTGGATATGATATCTAAAATCAACCCATCTAGCAAAAGCAGTCATAACTGCAATTAACATCGTGAGTGAGCTAATTGCACTGGTGATGATCGTTGATGCCATATGAAACCGTCCGGTCATGAATATAGTAGTTTTGTCCTAGTTTCTCGCAATCTAGATTCAATCCCACTTCGAGAGACATAGATTATGAGAGTACTAACACTAGTCATGTACTATTGGAACAAAAACTCGCCGGTTATTACTATGATGATCTGATTTAATTCGAAATGTTATGGGTATAAAGCTTATGATTAAAACCGGAATCAAATACTCGTCCTATCGAGGATTAACCACTTGATCTCCCCACACTCAGGATGCAAATGAAAGCATCCTGAGTGTGGGGAGACCAAGTGGTTATTATTTCGAGACTAACAGCTCCAAAAACTGCTCGAATGAATTTATTTCGAGACTAATAGCTTTACATGGTGACTCAGGCTAATGGAATGCGATATCAAATTGCCTGAAGAATATGCAGATTTTTTACCATTTGACTTCTACTTCCCGGAAAAAGATTGTGCACATTATTCATAGATCAAACTAACTCTTCACCTACTTGTACGAAAACAGTAGATATGCTAAATAACTAACAAAATTAAATAAGTTTTGGACCAAAACTTCTGGCCTCTAGACTTGACAACACTTATTGTCACTGAATTTTTGCCTGCGTTGTAAAATAAAAGCTTAATTTATTGTTGTAAATTACAATAAAGTTCATATCTGCTAAGATTCCATCTATTCTAAACGGAATATGTAAAGTAACAATTTCCAGTTTATATTCCGTCAAACTATGAGACATGTCATAATTATAACGGTAACGAGGTATTTTTCTTTTTATATAAGATCCTTTACAATGAACTAACACAATTGAATTCCATAACACATACTGATTTATTAATAACTTGACCGTAAAAACTTTATTGACCATTATCGTGTCTCAGCCTTCAAATTTGCATGAATGGAATTCGTGGAGAAACCAACTAATATAATCTTTTAACCTTTGAAGGTTAAAACTTTTTGATAACTAATATAATATAAACAATAATATCGTGTAATATAGGAGGCTTTGTATTTTCGTAACGCATTTTTGTTTCATGATTTCGTGACGAATTTTAACTATACGAATTTTAACTACAGATAACTATACCAGATGAATATGTTGTATGACTAAAATTTTCACAAGTAAATACGTAAATTGATGCAACCAAAAACTAACCAAACGAAAAATAGATGTACATATAAAAACACATATTTTCATCCTTTTCTTTTTTGTTTTGCACACGACTTGATTGTATAAAAAATAAAATAAAAATTTCGTATATTTTGGTTTCGTTTTATTGTTTTTTTTTATGCAATCAAATAGTCGTATAAATAAAATAGAAAAGGATGCAAATATGCGTTTTTATAAGTACATCGATTTTCGTTTGGTTAGATTTCGGTTGCACTAATTTGCGTAGAAATGAATTTACTTTTGTTAAATTTGAGTCATACAAGATGATCATCTGGTATAATTATCTGTGGTACTATACTAAATTACTTAATTATCCTATACAGCGCCTAAAGAAGTTTCACTTTAATAATTCAAGCTTCAGTGGAGGACTTGTTTACTTTCAAGTATTTTTCAAAAAATATTTCGAAAAATGCATCGCTGTGAATGTGAGCTTTTAAGTTATATATTGGAGTTGAAAGAAAGCTTTTCTTAAAAATGTATATTAGACACATTTACAAACTACTAGTAAATTAAAATAAATGTCAATAAATATATATATATATATATATATATATATATATATATATATATATATATATATATATAAATATATAAATATATATATATATATATATATATATATATATATATATATATATATATATATATATATATATATATATATATATATATATATATATATATATATATATATATATATTTAAAGTTATTTAAAGTGATCCCAAGTTTAGTTTTCATACCTTGTCAAAATTTAGAAGATACCTAAAAAAGAAAAAAGTCGTTTTGTTTCAATGCTACTTAACAGTGTAGATAATGCTTTCAAATAGTTTGTCTTTTTCACATTTGTTTAGTAGAAATTTTAAAATTAAGTTTATTATTATGAGAATATTTTGAATGAAAATTCTAATTTAAATTTTTTGGAAATAAAAATCACTTATAATATAATTATTATTATTATTTTCTTTATTTCTATTCAAACATATAGTACAAGGGTGGCAAAACTTTCAAGTCTTGTGGGCGACTTTTGACTAAATTAAATCTGGAGGTCTACCAGAGAAACTATATTTAATTGTTAACTGTATTTCATTTATTTGTTTAAATTCAAGACAAAATTAGAAAGTTTTATATCACTTATAATACAAGAATTTTTAAAATATTAAATATAAGTTTATTTACTACTGCTACTACTTGCACCTGATACGTGGCACTGCATCTTATCAGCAAGTTCTTCATATTTTGGATCATATGAGCTTATGGCGATTCGCAAGCATGATGCCAAATGATCATCCGTTAAACAAGATCGATGTTTTGTCTTAATGCCATTCATTGAAGAAAAAGCTGATTCGCAAAGATAGGTGGATCCAAAAAATGCGGACATATATCCAGCCACTCTCCGCAAAATTGGATATTTTTCTTCTGAAAGAAGATTCCAAAACTTGTCTTCGGTTGTAGCTCTTGATTTGATGAATATGTCGCATTTCAATGCTTTTATCTCATCTTCTAAGCAAGCTGAATTTGAATCCAGAAATTCATTAATCTGAGTAGCGATCTCGTCAGTATTAATACAATCGTTAAACGGAAATGACATGAACGTAGCAATATTTTCAATTTTAGTAAAATCAGCAAAACGTGTGGTAAATTCATTTAAAAGGGTACTGATTTGATTAGCATATTCGTTGTAAAGAATTCCTGGCTCATCATTGGATTCTTCTTCCATATTTTGGAAATGTTTTAAATCACCCAGTTCTAGTTGACGAATAAACATGGACAGCTTTTCTTTAAACGTTTTTACTGCCGTTATCATATCGAGAATAGATTTATGTTTCCCCTGTAGCTGTAAGTTTAATTTATTTAAGTGCTCTGTCATATCGCAAAGAAAAGCAAGAGCCATCAGCCAACTTTTATCCTCCAATTCGGGATATAATTCTTCTCTTCCAGTCAAAAACTGCTTTATTTCCGGCAACAGATCTCTAAATCGTTTTAAAAATTTTGCACGACTAAGCCATCTTACATCCGTATGTAATAATAATTCGGTATTTTCAATTTCACATTGTTCCAGCAATGTCCGAAACTGACGTCGTTGTAGACTTCTTGCACGTATCGAATTTACTATTTTAAATGCAATATTCATTACATAATTAGAGTTTAACACCTTTGACCACAAGGTTTGTTGATGGATAATGCAATGGTACGAATGAAAACTCGGAATTTTTTCATCTTTCTTGCAAAGCGTTACGAATCCCACATGTTTTCCAATCATAGACGGAGCTCCATCGGTGGTAATTGATACCAATTTGTGAATCGGGAAATCAGTGCGGCTTATAAATGATTCGAATAAATTGTAAATGTCTTGACCTCTTGTGTGTCCTTTCATTGGTAGAATAGTCAATAATTCTTCTGTGGTAGACATATCTTCGAAAACCATTCGAATGAAAATGCAGAGTTGTGCAGTGTCTGTGATATCTGTAGATTCATCAAATTGCAAAAAGAGAAAGCAGCATTTTTGAATATAATGCTGTAAAATATCTTCCAAATTTTTACTTAAATCCACCGTTCTTTGCATAGTATTGCGCGTCAATGACATATTGCTAATAGATTCCAGAATTTCAGATTTATTTTTAAAATCTTTGAATAACACTTCACCAGCTTTTACAAAAGCCTCTTTCCATATTTCACCATCTCCAAAAGGTTTTTTATGTTTGATTAAAATATTAGCTGTTTTAGACTTTGAGCTAAATTTAGTAAAAAAAGTTTGTGGTGCACCTAATTGTGACTTTAACTGCTTCACTTTCTCTTTCCGTACCTCAGAGTTTAATGGAAAGTCAATTTCATAATGATGGTGCACTGTTCGAAAATGTCGTTCAACGTTAGCTTTTTTAGGTAGTGAAAATAAGACAAAGACACTTATCTTTCATCATGATGAAAAAAAGTTCCTGTTTCCATTCAGCATGATAGTGGTACGTTTTAGTTTTTTTGCTCGGTTTTTATGCTCGCAAAAATTTGCGATTATTATACTTACTTTATTTTTTAAGATGAAAATAATTAAAGTTGCAATAAATTCCTTATCAAAATTAATCTTATTCACTACTCAGATAATGAAAACGTTCAGACAACTTTCTTTAACACAAAATTATTGAAATTTATATTCTATTATTCAAAACTTCAACACTTCAAACTTTATATTTAGAAACAGACACGGAATTTTTGGTTTTGCAGCTTTGTGGTTTATTTTTGTTACATGAAAATTAAAACATTATCAATACTCGTAAATAAATCACATTCAAAATTGCATATGTATGGATGCGTTCCTAATAAAATCACATGTTCAAATAAAATGGGTAATCCCCTTTTACTAAAAAATTTAACTGCAATTTCAATTAAAAAAATCGCATGTAAAAAATTTGTATGAAAAAGTCGAAAGAAATAAGAACAGCATTAAAAGAGAAATGAAAAATGTTTATTTCTTTATTTTATTAGACATTTGTTACCATATAAATCTGAACTGTTTTTTAACTATGTTTATAAAGAGATTACGTAACAGTCAAAAAGTTTTTTAAATATGCATTTTCTCATATTGCTCGCGGGCGACTTTCGATAGTTAATCGGTCGACCAGTCGACCGCGGTCGACGCTTTTGCCAGTCCTGATATAGTACATACTTGTTAATAAATTATACAAAAAAAAAAAAATAGATTAAGAAATAAAGTAAAGCTCCGTTAGATAAATTTCTGTAGTGGATCACTTTGAAATAAATTGTCAAATTTATTTAAGTTTTAACCTGTTTACTTATATTTTACCTTATCTAATTATACCTTATAATTTATTTCAAGCTCAATAACAATAAACACTTATAATCAATTAATATAGAAACAACTTGAATTGTGTAACTAGAAAAACTGCTTAATGTTTTCTAGGCTTAAAAGCCAAACCCGAATTTCCCGTGAAAATTTATACTTTTGTTCAACATTGATTATCTTTAGTTTATTAGGCACTTTGTAAAAAAACTAGCATGCAATATACAGATAAAACCTTCTAAATGTCTCGCTATTACAGCGAATACCTGCAAAACTATTTGGATTTCTCATATTGTATGTGTGTGTAATGTGACTGTGGGAACTATTACTACGACCAAAAAATATGTTAAGGATCTTATAGATATAGCGATATAGCAAAGGTAACAAATTCAGTTCTATAAACAAGGGAATTGTTGATGTCATACGTGGGTGTTTGTAAATTAACTTATTAATTCGTTTTTGGGCAATGAACAACACTTTAATATTTTTAGTTTTACTAGTTTCTCGAAAACTTTGAATATGGTGCTCAAGAGAAAAATTAATCTATAGTTGTTTAAATGCAATTCATCTCCCTTTTTGAAAATCGGAATCACAACTGCCATTTTGAAAATATTTGGAAATATACCACTGTTTAAGCTCAGATTATATAAGCATTTCAAAATAACTACCAAGAACCAAGCGCAGTTTTTAACCGTTAGATTATCAATCCCATCAAATCCTGCAGATCTCTTGTTTTTTAAATGTTTGATCTCATACAGAATTTCTGTAGAACTAATAGGTTCAAAAAATTCCTCTGCTCCAAGAACAAATTTATTATACTCAGTAATATCGGTAGTTATGTTACGGAAGTTAAAGTTTCAGATACATGTATAAAAAAATTGTTAAATTCATCGGAAATCGATTGGGAAAACGTAAGGATATTCCCAGTCTGAAACTTATAAATTTGATTTACGGCTTTATTATTTGAGTTTTGCCCTAACACGTCGTCGATTAATTTCCATGTAGCTTTAGCATTTTTCTCTACAGAATCAAATTTACTTCTATAGAATAGGGTTTTGGTAGAATTGACATCTGATTTTACCTGGTTGGAAAGGCAACACATACGATGTTTCATATTCAACACAAAATAATTCATTACTACCAGTTTATGAGTGCAATAAAAAACGAAAATTGAAAATGTCAAATCTATGTAAACAAACGCGACATGCATTGAAGAAGTCAACACATTGCAAAATAAGTTTAAAATTGTAAGTAAATATTGAGCTTGAGAAGGTAAAAAAATGTTTATACTTAGTAAATTATATTGTTTTAGAATCCTATTTGCATTGACCGCTACTGGAGTTGCTTCCAATTGTCTGATGAAGGCGTTGTAGTCGAAAAATGTCATTAAATGAATGTATGCGATGAGCATCCAAATCTGCCGATTGTTTTTAAGTAGATTTGGCTATTTTTATACCACAAAAGTTATATGTTGTTTTTATTTTTTTAGCCTCACGATATAATTGTGACTTAAATGCTGTTAATCGGTGCATGATAAAAATACGCTACTCAGGAATACATCCAAATCCTTAGTGCTAAGTGACTTCCTTTTTCTCATGTGATATGTTAATATGTTATTTTTGATATCAGTGGTAATAAACTTGACAATTAATAAATCTTGCATAACTGATATAGAACCGTTAAATCAAGCGTGATTATGAAATAAACTAAAGCTTTTATGCTTTACAGTAAAGATGAAGTGTTTAAAATGTTAAAATGTTTTAATATCTCTTTTTGCTATTTTAAAGTTCTAATAAGGTTTCTCTGGTTCTAAGAAAATTTGCATTAGTTTTAATATTAAGCTCAAATATTTTTCTTCCAAATACTAACATGAAGATTTTTCACTGACTTTTATTAACTGGTTAAAATTATAGTTTAATATTTTGACGTTTGAAACCATTTTAAAAATTATTTGCCACGTAATTAAGAGACAAATTAACGCTCAAAAAGAGTTAAAAAAAAAACCTCTGATTTGGCTCTCTTATCAAAAATTGGAATTAATTTTCATCAATAACCACTTTTTATAGTAAGCGATTATTAATTTGTTATAAATTGGTTAAAAGCTCATAAAGCTTGAAATAAATACATTTTACTTTTACCAAGTATATTTTCCACTGTGAATTTGAGCTTTTTTAGTGTTCAGTTAAAAATCAATTTAATTGAACTTTCAATAAATGAGCATATGAATCACTTTTAGTTAAAAACTTATAATTTAAAGCTCGAAAAGATACAAAAACTAGGCTTAATATTTTGAGCTTTTATATCAATTTTTGCAAACAAAATATTTTACCTTGAATTGTAGTCCAAAGTCCTATTTTACTAATTTCACCACTTTAAGGATTATTTGAAATATCACAAATTTAAATTGAAAGCTCCAACTTTTTAAAGAACTAAGCTTTGGTTCAAAAATTGAAATAATTTTAATCCATAAACAATTTTTAGAAGAAAAACGATTATTACTGATCTCCAATTGACTTTGTAAAAATGTCTGATAATTTTATTAGCTTAAAGATGATATTTTTGCTAAGCTTTTTTTGCTCATTTAATAATGGCTCGAAAACCTTTAAAATTCTTAGTAAAATAATTTTTGCTTTTAGCATATATTTCCCGCAAACATAATTTTATTGTTATTCCGAGCTTTTCAGGTGTATTAAAAAGTACTGCAAAACTTCTTTTCTCTTCGTGTTTTAGTTTAAAAATCCACCCTCTTGTAAATTTTGATAAATGTAAAGCATAAATCTTACTAATGTTATGTTGAGCTTTTTATTTTGATTTTTTTATAACAATACCTGATTAATCTCCATTGTTTAAAGTTTAATATGAAATATTATATAAATCTTAAAGCTTTTTGAACTTTATTATTAATTTTTAAAAATTATGTATTTAAATTTCCGCCATGAAAAGCGAATTCGAGTCCAGTTTTGTTGTGGTCATTGACAGACTTTATATTTCAATGTCGATTGTTAACAGTTAAAATAATGCTTTCAAAAGCTTTCGCTTCTATTTTAACTACAAATAAGTGTTTTAAATAATTTGAATCTGTAATTTGTTGAATATTGCTATTTTTACAGATTTTGTTTCCTTGTTACTGAAAGATACAGTAAAAGCTTCAAAGTTTTGAAACCCGTATTTTTTAATAACTGTATTTAAAAGTACTTTAAATGAAATTTGTAAAACTAAAAATTAAATACTGAAAGAGAAGTCTTTCAAATAAATTATTCACCTAAGTAAGTAAATAAAACTTTTAAAGCTTGAGAATGGCAGAATTATAGTATAAAGGTTTAAAAATACCGCGTAATTTACACTTTGACCAACAAAAGTTTAAAGTTGTTTAAGCTTTAAAATATTTATGTTTATTTTGTTTTAAATTTTTTGATTTTTTATAAATTTAAAAGGGTCCAAAATTAAGTATCACCCTTTCTGTTGATTGATAGTTGACTCTCATAGTTTAAAAGTTCTTTAAACCATGTTAAAAACTAAAGTTGAGATTTATTTTAGGTATCCAAAATTTAAAATAAATTAAGCTTAAAATGAAAAGTAGGATTAAGATACATACAAAATATACAAACAAACAATTTCTGCATAACACCGACATATACACACTTGACACATTTCCATAAAATGCTATACTTATAAAACACAACACTACACTCATATGCCACCAAAAGCATACATTTCATTACATAATCGTATATGTAAATCTTAAGCTTTTTATGAAATTTTATTTCACTTTTGTTTTTTTGTGGACATGAATTACGAACCTATTAATTCATGGAAATTATAACACATTATCCGCCGTGTACCGCTTTTAAATTGTTCACATTACTTTATCTCGTATAATTATGGCGATAGAAAAAAAGCACGAGAATTATTTCGCCCCTTCAAACCATAATAGAATACGACACGATAACAACAACAAAAATGGGAAACGTAAATTAAAGTAAAAAACAAAAAAATATTTTCCTTAATGCATCGTTAATTCCTTGAGTTAATTTAATTTTTAATTAAAAGGAAGATGCTAAGAAAAATAATTTTCTATCTCTCGACTGTGTTATTACAAGTATTTTAGTATCACTGTTACCAATTTATTTATTTTTTTTTTAGGATGTTGTTGTTGATATTTTTTGCTTTGTCAAATTTTTCCAAGTAGAAGTCGTACAAAACATAAAGGCACTATTTGAAAATATCTTCTATCGCATTGCTCGAATTTTTTTTTTTATTTCAAATTCGTTTTGATGTTAAAATTAAATTTTGTAATTACGATGTTATAAAGCTTGCTTGATACGCTTTAAAGTTTTACGAATTGTGTACAAGATGAAAAAAAAAAATTTAACTCGTATACACCAAAATCGTTGTCACAGTGGAAAAATAATTAAATATCTGCTTTGTCTCTTAAAAATATATTTATTTATTTAATGATCAATCATTAATTTTATTTTTTATGAAAAACCGGAAAAATGTTTTTATTTACTTATTTTGCTATATATATAAAAATGTCACTTGTTTCGATTAAGTTAAATATAAATTTTCTACTTGCAACATGGAACATTTTCCCTTGATTACCGGTTTAATGCAAAAAATAAATAAATAAAATATAATAAATAGTTTTATTTTGTTTATGACAGAAATATTATTAAAATTAAAAATGTTAGTTATTTCGAAGAACTACAAAATTTTTTTTGAAACGCTTAGCAATGTCATAAACTTTGTTGTACTTTGAGTAGTTGATGTTTTCGATTAATTAAAATATTTTATTCTGCATACATTTTACAACTTGACAGCATTTTATAACTTTTGTACATTCAGAAGCAAATTTTTTAAATAATTTTTAAAATGAAAAAAAAAAAAAATTTGAATCTACATATTAAAAGTTTTAATCACAGTACTGATTTTATTTATTCCACTTTTGAAAATCAACATGACTTGTAAAAACAAAGACGGGTCAAAAAACATTAAAATCTTTACAGCAGTCACGGGAAGTAGTATTTATTCCTTTTATTATAACTTCTTTTTCGCTCTGGCGGTAAAAAAGAATCGCAAACAAAACAATTGGCTTTTAAACGCTTTCGGTTTGGTGGAAATATCATTGATCTGAACAAACATATGGAAAATATGCTGAGTGTCAAAAGAATCCTTACAGTTTCATTGTATAAATCCTAGCATTGTTTTGGTCTTTGTAATAATAAAATCCATTTGTACTTTGAAAAATCCGACTACACTATTTTGATTTGGGCTGTAGCAACATTGCTACTGAAGTATTGCAACCAAGTTACTGCTGACCTTCTTTAAAAAAAGCAAAATTGAGCAGGTAAGATACAATTTTAAACCGGTAAAATAAAAATTGTGGAACCAAAAACTCAGCAATTTTGGAATGGCCAAGAGAATGGCAATATTACGATAATTAGTAATATAATATATTCTGCCTGATTAAAAATAGGATGAATAAAATAAATGTACCAAAGAAAGTTCCATTTTGAAGGCTTTCAAAGAACGTAATGGGTAACAGCACTTTTAAGCTCGGACTGCACTAATTTATAAAAACAGGTGCGAAGACGTTGTATCCGGCGTACTTGTTAATATTATGACAAGCAATGGAGAATGTTAGCATTTGTAAAGGACCCGAAGGATTCTTTAAAGATTCTTAAAAGGAACTGAAATAAGCTGTAAATTATTGCTATTTAAGAGGTGCAGGTCACTTAAAATTTAAATGTATTTAAATGTTACAACCAAAGGCTGAAACCATGTGCTGGTAACCACAATATTTTATACAAATACCACAAAATGCTGCGGGAGACATCCACCAGGTCTTGAATCGTTCGAAGATGGCTTTGGTCACTATTTGGTAATTTATCTGTGCCTTCTTTTTTTATCAATCGTTGAAACTTGAAAATTTACCTCATAAGTGGAAAACAACCAGAGTGGGCCCTTCCAAAGTCATTTCAACTAATAGTATGCAATGCATTTATAACCGTTGTTCCTCGGTAAATATCACTGTGTCAACATGGTTTTATGCCAAAATGATCAATCGCAATCCCTTAGGAGTTCACCAGCGCGATTAAAGAAATTGAAAATCAAAAACAGGTTTTTTGGTAAATACAGCCTTTGATTTTTTCAGTCACTGCAAACACTGTTTGTGTAAATTTGGGGTTTGGATCATTTTAGTAAATGTTTTAAGTCCTACCTAAGTAATCCCTCTCAATTTAAAATGGAAAAGAAAAGCTCACACAGCAATCTAGATTTTTTTAGTTACTTGTTAAATATGGGAATACCTTTTATTTAGTGACTGAATATTTGGCTGCATTCGAAATTAATCGGGAGGTTACAAAATCTTATTTGTTATGCGATCAATTTGAATTTGGCGTTTCCAGTGGGCAAAAGTTGTTGAAAAAAGGCTTGTTTTAGCAAATGTACACGCATGTTCATTGAGAGAGTGAATTTTTCTACTTTTTTCCATAAATAAGATGCTTCAGACATGCATTCAGCTCAGCAGTAGAAGAAGACCGATGTATATTGGGAAAGGTTTGGTAAAAAATCACCTACAATAATTATTATCAGAGTGTCTCCCATCAGTAGTTTTTTTCTTCTTACGATTTTTTATTTGCTTCGGTGCACTCCATTAAATAGATAAGACAACCGGTGCCACCTGCAGTATCAATAAAAAAATTCCATTTCTGCCATTTCCACCATTTCCATTGTCGACTCGTTGCTTGATTTTAGCGTAGGATTTTTTTTGATCTACAAATATCGTTGCTGTTTGAACATTAAAATGTTATTCTCGCATTGGATCTCTGCGCCGTGCACGTCCTTTCCGGCATACCATGTGGACATGCAGGACTTTGCTGTTGATTGATATGCATAAATCCTCAATTAATATTAGCGCGTTTTATTGAAAATGTTGTCCGACTATATTCCAGTTCCGGTTTACGGCATTTTGAGTAACAGTTTGGATTTTTAAATGATATAAGATTTTTGAAGTTGTCTTCAAAACAATACTTATACCGAAATATATTTGGTCCGTTTTGTAATACATCTACTTGTCTAATTTGGGTCCATTTAACTTTTCATCATTTTTGACCAAAGCCAGTGTGCTAGTAAACTTTTTAATTTGATTAAAAAAATAACATAATAGCTGCGTGATTTATTAACTCTACAATTTCTAATTAGTGAGTACCATTGCTTAGGTATGTAGATAGCCTTCCGTTTCTTTTCACACTGTCTCCTTGATTCTGGGTATGTCCTTTTTCTAAAAAATCTTGTGGGAAATACTAATTTCCAATGTTTTTGATAGCCGACTATACCCGCCGAACTCTATACGATTTTTATTTTGACCAAAACAGTTACCAGGCCAACAAATGAAATGAGTTACTCCTCGTTGTTTTTTCTAATTTGCAAAAATTGTAAATACAACTTATAACTTCGTTAGCGTCCTTTTTTCTAACTGTTTCATTCCAGATATGACATTTAGCCTGTTTGCTAAGCAAATCGTACACGGTAAAATTGAATACACCCAATTTATTTTGTAATAAAAAACTTGTATCTGCAGTTGGCACCGGAAGTACTTTTTGAAAATCGAAGCAAGCTGTAATTATTTTTGATTCCATTGCATTTGTTTTATTAGCATTTTTGAGATTTCTAGTTTCTTCTTTATAGTGTAAGTGCAGATACTGCGGTATCTTTGTGCATCTTGTTCGGCATCAGTCAAATTACCAAATTTGTGGCACTTTTCGCACTGATATTTGTTAGGGTTGTGAAATCCGATGTTAAAGTCAGAATTGAATATATCCCTATATTGCCTCAAAAAAGCTGGCTTTGCGGTTGGGCCCATTAGCTCTATGCCATTCTCGGTATAAACGATGCATTTTTGCTACTGTATTTTTTAAAGCTGTCTCGATCCATTTCCTAGTGATAGAAGGTCAATAAATGTTTTTAGGCACACTCGTACAGGTGTTTTCCTAGCTTCAACTTAACGATATAAAAATTATTGACGAGTGCAAGATTGTCTGCTGGTTCCCGTAAGAATTTTCGTAATTTTTTTATTTTTTATTTTTTGAACCTCAGTTGAATTTTCCATTATGAAAGTACATTGACGCGTTTAATCAGAAAAACTATAAAAATTTTCAAAAATTAATGTACGCTCTTCATTTCTTTGGGTTGTTTAATTTCGCCACTTGGCATGACAAACTCTTTTCCAAAACTGCGCGCTAATTTAAGTAAATTTCGTTGTTTTTTTTTGGATTTTGTTTCCTTTTTCGGGTGATACACGGTGTCGTAAATAAAATATTGTCCATTTCAATAATCCTTAATGGCGTTATTGGACTTTGTGCCGGTGTTGACACTTCACTTGTTTTGCCTCGCTAAGTGATGTATGATGTTTCGGAATTTTTTTCGAAATTTTCTTCGGAACTCGATTCAGAGTCTGGGACGTATCCTTCGCTACTACACTCAAAATGATCTTGAATTAAAAAAATGTATTATAAGTTAGTTATTTTTAAAGCGAAAATTCAAAATTTACTTTTTTTAAAATCCGATCTTATGGATTCAAATGTCTCAAATTCATTCAAATGTTTAACGGTTAAAATTTAACGGGTAAAACTTCTAAATATACTTATCAGGTTTTTCTATGAATTGGTTTTATGACAAGGTACCGGTCAAATTTACATTTTACTCCATAACTTTCTAGGGAGGCCTCCGTTGGTGATGATTTGGTAGAATATAAAGCCAACTTAGGTAAATGTGCCCATTTAATAGTGCACAACCATTGAATTTAGACTTACCATAGTCTTACATGGGTGGAGCGAATTGCACTCCGCTATTTTTTCGCGTCAATGTGTTCCAACTGTAGTATTTGGGCACTTGATTATTTAACATTTGTTGTGTTTTTTTGGTGGTGGTTCAGCTCTATTTTGTTAACAGTTGGATTCGATAGCATTAATGCATGTTGAATGTGTGCATATTGGCCAAACTTCTCCATTGCTGCTGATATAGTGTCCCTTCTGAAATTGTGTAATTTCATCACCTTGATTTGCTAGTCTGAATACCATGTCCTTAATTTTGAATTTTGATAATGGTTATGTGTTTCCATCGTCTTCTGGTTTAATTTGCCAATGCATAGGGTATCCACCACATGCTGAATTTGTATTAAGTTCCGCAAGGTCCATGTTCCATATTTTTCTTGATTGGTTTAAAAAGAATGGGATTCTTTAAGAATTTCAGCAGATTATTTTTTTATGTTAGACATACGATTTCGAATTTAAAAACTTAAAAGTATATAATAAAAGCTTTGAAACAGTTTTTGACAAAAGTTTACGATTTCTATTTCCGGATAATTGCAAAATGCGAAAACAAATTTATTTGCGTCTAAAAAATGTCTCGTATGATATATTGGCTGACTTATTGATAAAATGAGCTTTCAAAAATGTGTAGTAGCTACTCATTTAATTTAAAGTAATAGCTTTTTGTAATTTTCCTATAAAGTTCAAGCTTAGGTAAAAACACTTGAACGCTTCAGTGTTTGCACCTTCCGGTTAAAATCCTAATCTTAAATCAAATTTTAATATATGCTATACGATCTCTCATTTTACCCTCTCGTTCACAGCCGTCCCCAAGGCAGCTGTTCAATGTATTCTTCCTTTTATAAATTAGCAAGTTTTTTTTTTATAAAAATCTCGACTATAGTGTACTATTTTTGATGTAATTCTAATAACATAAAGCCATATCACTTATTACTCCCGAATGTATTAAAACCTCATCTATGATAGATGAGGTTTTAATACACACCTATTTAAAAAATAAAAATAAAAAATAAAAACCAAAACCGATAATCCTCACGCATTATCGACATTAATCCCAAATTAACAAGTTGACCATAAATCAAAATTTAGATGAATGGACCACAATAAATGATGCAAACGACAACATACATTTTATTTTCGTAAACATATAAATCTTCATATACGTATATATTCTCACTTAAGTACCATAAAATAAAATATAATTGATTGTCGCACGATTTTGCCCGAAATCAATTAACCCGACCAATTTATTTCCACAGTCCTACGTGTAGATACGTTTATACGAAAGGCTCGAAATAAAACCGAAATTTTCATCTCATCTCGATTTATTGTAAAACGTCTTAAGGAATTTTAAAACATTGTTATGCAAGGGTACACATTTAACAAGTAGCACGAATTTTTCATGATTTTTTTTTATATTTTTTTTAGTAACATAACCCAAATATAAATCAACCTTGCCTTCGTTTTACTTTCGATGTATGTCATATAGTGTGTGTATATTAGACTAAAGTAGCATATACATAAATAAGTATGATTGTTATAATATTGCATTTAGTGTAAACGTGATGTGAGTTACAAATGTGTGTAATGCTATTAAAATATATAGGTTTTTAACTATTTTGGTGAGCGCGTTTTTACTCATCCTACCCAATGTGTCGAACGATATTGTTACATATTGTGATATAGGTCAAAGTTTATATAAAAATAAAATTTATCGAGATTTAAAAGGATATGTTAAACCTGATCTCCTTGATATTGTAACCAAATCAAATTATATCGAATATAATTGTGTTAATTGGAAAGGTTAACCAACCACCAAAGCTCCAGGTAATACAATTAGATATTTTGCAATGTTTAACGATTTTACAAATATAATTTCACAAACGTATTGTACACACACAACAAAATTGGAAAAATTTTAAAATTTTAATATTACTAAAAAGCTTTTATGAATAAAAGCTCATGCGTCAGTGCCCTTTCTGTTTATATGTATGAACATTTGTATACACAATACACATATCATCTTTTAACAGAGCGAACACAAAAGAACCAAAAAACAAATAAAAATCATTCATATGGGTTTTTAAGCTTTGTATTTATAAAAAAAGCTTAAAATATATATATGTATATGTATCTATGTAATATGATTTTCAATCGAGGTTCTGCTTCAATGGAACCGTATAATAAATGAACCAAAAACCAATTTCGATATTAGTAATTTCAAAGTGATTATAAAAGCTCGAATGAACTGATTGGCTTTAAAAAAAATACCCAACACTTTATCAACAAATTCAATTGATTTCAATTTCCAAATTTTTATTTTATTTTAAAAGCGTGGAAAAACATGTTCGATCCAGAAAATAAACTTTCGACAACAGATGCAATATAACTGCAAAAAGAAATGTGAAAACCGAATTTTGCAACTTACTCATCTGTGTAAATAAACTTTTATGTGTATATAGCATATATTGAAGTAACAAAAATGTATTTTCGATGTTGTACCCAAATATAATTGTGATGTTTATAAAAAGTTCAGCAAATAAAATTTAGGGACGCTTAATGGAAAATAATTTTGGTCAAGTTCAGCTAGAAGTAAATTAAATGGTGCATGAAAAAGAATTTTTGAAAAACTTATAGTGTCTTAAATAATTTTTACTAAAAGCACTAAAATAATTGTATATATTGTCTTTTTATTTGTAAATTTTTTGATCATTAACGGAAATTTTGTTAAAACTACATTTAACAATTTTGTGCTAAAAACTTTATTTTAAACGAGCTTTAACCTCAATAAAACTGATTTTCTATTTTATGTTTGTAACAAACCAACAAATATCGACAAAAGTCGTTTTACTTAAAAAGTTTATTTCTAGGGTATAGTTTTACAGTATTTTTTTTTTATTATACTAGTAAATTAATTTGCTTGGAACATCGATGTTAATCTCGCTCTAGTTGTCGCTATTATTTGGCTGTGTTACCCTACTACGCACATTCATAGTTTGATATATGTGCAGGAGGTTATACATATCGGGGCCAGGAATGGTTAATGAAGCTGGTATTAGTTGGTGAATACCTTCTAGTTGGTCCTCTAATTATGCTATATCAAGAAAACCTTGTTGAGTACCTTCCAGGTATTTTAACATTGAAATCAATTATGTTGAGCTCATTAATATTCAGCGGACTCTATCTTCGTATGTTTGATACTCGTTTAGTTGCGTCATTTCTACTCTTAATTTCCTTAGGATTTTTACATTTTTTGGTGCCGAAACCCGGGAATAACTTCCCCCTACAATAAAACCAGATAAATAGAAATTTGTAGTATATCTTCATAACCTATAAAAAACATAAAATAAATCAGAAAGAGAGTAAACAACCCGCATGGTTGTAAACCGATTTAATTTGTACAAGTGTTAGTATTATTAGTGAATTAGTGATCATGAGTGATAGACTCGAACGGTTGCGTGATCAAGCTCACAATCAAATACGCGCTACCCTTCGGTTCGCAGAAAATATGACCAGAGGTACCCGCATGGCAGATAGTAAAAGTAGACTCGACTTTCTTGAAGTCGATACGAACGATTCACTGAACTTGAGATGCAATTGCTTGAGGAAGCAACATATGTATCGATAGTAGATGCGGTAGACGACACGTACCTCAAAGCATGAGCATTACTTTACGACGCATGTGGTAACATTCAGGTCGAAACAAATGCCACGCAAGATCTCAAAATCACGTTGCGGCAATTTATAGACCAACAAAAAACATTTTTTGAAGGTGTAAATATGGCTCAGAACGTGCGTCTTCCATGGATCAATATTGAACAATTTACCGGTGACTTTAAATGTTGGGCGTCTTTTCACGACCTTTTCCAGACCACGGTATACAACAACCAAAATGTCAGGGTCCACTGTCGAGTGAAGCAGCTGCTTTGCGCCATATTCCCATAACAGAAAATAACTACGTCGAAGCATGGGAGAAATTATGCAATAGATATGACAAAAGGAACCTTATCGTAGCGTAATTGATCCAGACGTTCTTCGAATAAAAGACTTGTATACAAGCTCACGTAAAGGAACTGTGCCAGCTCACTGAGACTTCTGACGAAATAATGAGAGGATTACGGGCGCTGAAACCAAGCGCTGAAACGCGTGACCCATGGGTTATACAAGTGCTATTAAAAAAATTGGATGACGAAACAAAGCAAATGTGGGCAAATGAGTCCGTCGGAACCGATTTTCCTAAGTTCGATACGATGGTAGCATTTCTCAATAAACGATGTGACGCACTTGAAATCAGCGGTATAACATCGAAAAGGGCTACAACCAAATCTACAGCAAAATTATTTGTAGGGTCTAATGCTAGTTCAAAATTAGAGTGCATAGTCTGCAGACAACCACATTTGATATTTCGATGTCCAGTCTTCAGAAACCAAACTGTAGTGACTTGGTCAAAGCTCGAAAATGAAAGGTTCTTATGCCATAATTGTTTAAGGAGTGGTCATTTAAGCGTAAAATGTTTCTCCAAATCCTCCTGAGTCATTTGCAACAACTGCCATCATACGTTTATGTAAGCAGTGTTACGACAAAATTCAACAAATTATCATCTGTCATTCGAAAAACAGCTGTAAAACATTAAAGTTATAAAAAATAAGTTTGAGGTAATACATATCTTGGTTTACATAAATTGAGTTGATACATATCTTGGTTTACATTTTTTGCGTTTTTTGGAAGATCCTTAATTAGATTGTTCAATGATGTCATTGTTTGGTTTGAATTATGTTTCACCATAGTTTAACTGTAATGTCAATTATTGACGTTTGTTTTCTCATTAATTCCATTAGATTCCCGTTATTGTTAACATCCTCAAATTGAACTTTATATTGATCAGCTTCCCGCTGGTGCGAATTCCAAACATGTCACCAAGCATGAGGCTAATTGTATCTCCCACTCCTCGTTTTACTAGCCGTCGTTTTATGTTGCTTGGTCGTCTTGTGAGTTCATTATATGCAAAAAAATTATTGAATTGCCATTTAAGTTGTTTAAGTATTGCGTCGCTTCTTAAGTTAGACAATTTTGTGCAAGCTGTTTCCAGGTTGGCATGAACTTATTCTAAGATTTCTATCTCCTTCTAATAACACGTTATGTTATAGTAGATTACTAACATCTACTTCGTGGTTACCACTTCCAGCTTGTCTATATTCTTAAAATATATCCCTGTCGCGTGCCATTTTTTCTAAAATCCTTGACTTACTTCCATTTTCGGGGAGCCTGGATGCCTTCGATGTCCGGTTGTAGCAATGATATGATTGATCTTCTTATTAGGAAATGTGCTGGGTTTAAGAACCAATCATCACCTGGGTCGTTTGAGAGAGGAATTAAAGGCCTTGAGTACAAGCAGGCCTCTGTTTGTGTTAGAAGTGTTGAAACTTCCTCAAATGTCAAAGTGTGAGTTCCTATTATTTGGCGGAAGCGCTGTTTGGTCGATTTCTCTCCACCTTCTTATAATCTTCCGAACAAAGTCTTCCCAGGCGCACAAAATGCCAAGCAAGCAGTACCTATTTCTGCTGTTTTGGTTTTAAGTTCACCTTCTCGTTGTTTAGCCTGCTTTTGTAATTGTTTGTTTGCTCCTACAAATTTTGTCCCGCAATCACTAAATACTTTCAGACAAATTTCTCTTCGTGATATGAATTCAGATTTGAAAATTGGTGTAATTTTTGGAGAATTACTTTCTATGTCATCCAGCCCACATCCGTCTCCAAAATTAAACAGTGCAGGTAAAATATTGTCATCAATGGTAACGGGAGGATAAATTGAGATATTGTTGTTGTTTAATTTCCGTGTTTGATTGAACGTCAGTGTCTTGTGTCCTTTAGACGGATTTAAAAAAAACGAAGCAAAGATATCCGCAATTTTTTTTGAATCAGTGCTCTTGGTGTTATTGTATGACGTATTAATCAGATACCCTTCAATGACTCGTTTAGACCTTACATATTTTCAAAAAATGCTTTGTTTCTTTTTTTAATATTTTCTTGGACTCCAGCTATCTTGTCTGAAGTTTAATTTAAAATAGGCGTCAAAAACACACACTGTATTGCCGAAACTTGGTTTCATCCAATTTAAGCCCACTTTTTTAACATACACGCATAAGTATTTGCAGTTTTTGAAATTTATGAATCGATCAACATCAACATGGTGGATAATTATTGATTTTTTGATGCTTGTCGGAATATGAATTTCAAAACCACGCTTCAGTATCTCATAAAATTTGTTCACTTTGCCGTTTATGTTTGAGGAATTAAAAGTATCATTAAATTGGCACCAATCATAGTGTCAGTAATTATCCTGGCTGCGTCTGATTTGATGTTATATGGTAAAATGGCGTTCCTTCTTTGGTCATATTTCCAGTTGACATTATGTAAGTTGAAGGCACCGCAAGTACTAGTACAAAATGTTAATTTTATTGATCTTGACCTTTACGCATACTTGTGCAATAATTGGAGGCAAACTAAAAAGCGTAGAGTGCATCACAATAAAAACACAACCACCAGATTTTTTGGACTTGTCGCTTTGGAGAGGGCACATCTGTATAGACTACATAATCTTGTTCAAAAAATTCCGCACTGCATGTGCCAGAGTTTAACGCTGATTCGCCAATTACATAAATCAAGTAATTTTTTTTTAGAACAAAGTTGTTGAACGTATAAGCTTTCGAAGTCATTTTGTTTAAATTTTGGTAGTAAATGGGACCTCGAGGTCTTTTACCGAGTAATAGGTGAGTTTCGTCTTGAAAAACAAATTCGAAAGTTTAAAAAAGTTAAACTAGCTTTTTTAAGTCGCTAATAAAAATTATATTTAAATTTCTTCAAATGATTATGATGTAAACATAACATTTGACAAGCTTTTATGTCTTAAGCTTTATCTAGAAAATATTTTAAAAACAACAAAATGTTGGTAAAAAGCTTAAAAATTTAAATTTTAATTTACAGATAAAAAACAATTTAATCTTGCAATCTATTAAAAGGTTGCGCAACTTGAAAAAAAGTTCAAATTGTTTAAAGCTTTTATATTATCCATTGATTTAATGTTAAATAAAATTTTAAGAAAGGCGTACACCGTTGTCAAATGAATTATTCGTTGTTTGAAGTTGATTTTGCCCTTGAACTTTGCAGAGTTTCCCATTTTGATCCTTACCATTTAAATTTAACCAGCTTAATTCACTATGTCAACTAATCATAGTTAATTTAATCTTCCAGGGACACTTAAAAAATTTAAATATTGGAAAATTCTAACATTGTTTCCATTATTTTAACATATTTTGAGCAACTCACATAATCTGTACAAGCTTCTATAATATTCTCTTTGAATCACACCATTTGCTGTTGTTGAGCTCATGAAATAATCGTCAATCCATTTCAATGTCGAATCAATGATGATGAAGACAGTTCTTCCATAAAAGTGGGAAAAATCAACGTACAACCTATACCAATTTTGATTTTGTTTTAGCCATCCCAATGCTTCATTTTTGAATTCGTCCACATTTATGTTTTACCCGTGTTTTGAAATATCACATCCCTTCACTATTTGTTCCTCGTCCACATCGAGGCTAGGCCACTAACACACACATCTACTTAACATTTCTATACGTGAAATGCCCGGTTGTTCATCATGAAGTAACTTCAAAATGTGTTTTTGTAATTAAAGAGGTATAACGGCTTTGTTCCCCCAAATAATGCATCCACTTTATACTAAAAGTTCATTAAGTCAAATGAAAAAATGTTTTAAGCTCATCATCCACGCTATGTGGCCATATATTTTGGATATTTGTAAACAATTTTGCCAAATTTACATCTACTTTTGCTTCTCGAGTAACATCTTCGTATGATATGGGAGTACCAAAAAGCTCGTCCAAACAGAAATTTGTGAAATTTCTTCACGGCAAAAATTATTGCGAGTGCCTCTTTTTTCCAATTGAGAATAATTCTTTTCGTCTCCGTTTAATGTTGCCGATGCAAGCATTATAGGCTTTTAAACTCATTTATAAAGTGCGTTAAAACCGCACCAATGCCGAATGCACTTGCGTCGCACGATAAGTAAATCCCATTTGTTGGAGCATAATGACAAAGAATGCTAGAATTAGACAGCATATCCTTACATTTTTGGAATACTTGCTCACATGCTTGGTTCCAAGTAAACTTTACTTCTATTTGAAATAGTCAGTATAATGGCGAAAGTTCCAATGCCATCAAAGGAACAAATTTACAATAGAAATTTGCTAATCCCAAAAATGACATTAGTTCTGTTAAGTTTTTGAGAACTGGAGCTTTATGATATGATGTGCCTCTGGTATTGCATCTATCTTTGAAAGAACGGCATTTACTCAATAAGTATTATAATGCGTCAACTTAGCTAGTACCAGTGTTTTACACCAGATGGTTTTTATTATACCTTTTAATATCTGATCCATCACACTATAAAAAATGGTCGGTGCACTTGATATTCTGTAGGTTAAACGAGGTAATCTTAATGGTCTAAAATAGTAAACAAAGAACTAAACATTTTTGCGACTCGTAGTTGTTGATAAGCTCCCGCTAAATCCAGTACCGTAAATACTTTACAGTTTACCAAACTGGTGAAGATATCCTTTAAAGCAGGCAAAGGGTAGTGTTTGAGTCCAACCCACTTATTGACACTGACATTAAAATCGAGGCATATTCGTAATCATTTATCCTTTTTAAGCAGCACTAAAATAGTACTGTTCTTCTTCCACTTTTGCTTTTAGGGAATATGGCACACTATAAGGTTTACAAAATATAGGGTTTGCATTTTCTAATAATACTTTAACCGCTACGAAATCTTTTATTGGCCCACTGGTACACGAAAATACTGTTGAAAATTTAATTTTAAGATCTTCCACCAGGCGTTGTCTAACTATTAGTTGCTTCGAATGCCATTCTCCAATCCGGAATAATTTTATCCAGCCAGTTCCATCCTATAAGCGTTGTAAACAATTTGTTTGCCCTTATTATGACCAATGTTTATGAATATTTGCACTTCAAATTTGCCTAAAGTTACTAATTTCTAATCCTGTGGCCGATCCATAACCCACTCCTTCCTTTTCTAATTGTGCCTTTGGAAAATATTTTTACCAATAACTTTCCTTCATTACACTTGCACTATGTAGTATGTAGTATTTCAATATAAGTTCAGAAAGAATAAATGTTGATAGTTCAGCAACCAAAACAAGAGAGAGAGAGAGACCCTCGCTTTATTATTACAAAATGTGAACCGCAAATTTTAACCGTAAACCACATGTTTGAGAAACCTTAGGGGTACCAATATCATACAAAATACATATTAAGCAGAATCTTATAATCAACCATATCAAAAGCCATACCACAAGTTAGTCCATTATGAGTAGAATCCAAGATCTCTAATAAATCCGAATATACTCCTTCTTTGACGTAATCTTTGCTGATGAGCACTTATCATATTCAAGTTGCTCAAAAATAAAGCCATTCGTTTTTTAACTGCATTTTCAAGAACTTTCAAGATAAACTTTTTAAACACGTGAATAATTATTGCGAATTTGGGTCTCTCTGAATTTGAGTACCTCTGGGAATAGAGATGATAGATCATTAGATTTGAGACGAGCAAAAAAGATTATCAATACAACTAGATGATATATATATATATATATATATATATATATATATATATATATATATATATATATATATATATATATATATATATATATATATATATATATATATATATATATATATATATATATATATATATATATATTTATATATATATATATATATATATATATATATATATATATATATACATATATATATATAAATATATATATTTATATATATATATATATATATATATATATATATATATATATATATATATATATAAATATATATTTGTGTTTATTCCATGCAATATGTTCTAAGGCCCCAACTCTCCCAACTCTTTCGCGGTTACCTTAATGTCCTATTTTTGCCATTACTTTAGCCAAAACGAGGATTGCAGGTTCGCTTTAAATGTCCAACTGCACATTGCATTGATTCAGTCAGCCTATATAGTGGCATGGATGACGATTCCTCCATAGATTCAGCACTCCAATGGGGTCGTAATTGTGTTCATCGTAATCACGTGATGAAAAATCCCAGTTTTAATTTATATAACTAATCACTAAAAAGTGGTTTTAAAAAAGTAAATTATTTTAGCAAAGTATTTACTTAGCAAAGCTTAGTTTTGCGAGAAGAAAGCTCTGTAAAAATAAAAGTTAAGTTCAAGTATCAACTGTCATAAGTACCGAAGCATTTCAGCTACATGCGGTCTTACAAAAACTATGAAGCCAAATGTATAAACTTACAAATGCCTAGTAAGCTTTTGAAAAGTATGCCAACGCTGACATTTTTACTAAAGGTCGATATGCAGCTCTAAATTTTCCATAATAATTTGACAGAAAAATTATTTTCAGACACAATTTTTTTTCCTAGTAATGGAAATTAAACGGTATATCAAGACTGCTGAGCTTTTTTCGTCGAAATTAGTTAGTCATTCCCGAACCCTATCGTATATGTACGATGACATTACTTATATTTTGATTCTTTCCCGACGTCATTCTCTTTAAATTATCTAAGAAACTTTAAATATATTGCAGTAGCATTTCATGTATTTAGGACCTCACGTATAAGAAGCCTGAGTGTTTTGCTCAGTGTTCTAAATGCTTCATGCTAGATCACACAACCTTAAGTTGGTTCATGAAAACTAATTATTTATTTTGCCGTTTTACTTAATTATTTTTATGTTCCCACTGTATATAATTTATTGATTGAACTTCACTCTCATGGTCCAAACATAGACCAGTCGAATTTAGCGAATTTATCTCCAACTTGTTTTACAATAACTAATCATCATCCAGCGCTCCTAAACATGCATTTATTTCCTCACATAGGAGTAACTGTCGTTGCCTTTTAACCCTGCGTTGAACCAATTTTGTTGAACCAAAAAAAATGCTTCAGTGGTTTAGTCGTGACGGTCAGACATACATTCGCACCACAACGTTTTTATATATTATAAGATGAATGGACAAATTTTAATGATAAAATTGGTTTTTGCTATACTGGCTTTACCTGTCTTAGGAAATTTTTCAGTTCCACCACATTATATCTTTTGGGAGGTTATTGTAATATCTATATTAATATAAAATGGGAAAATAAACTTACCCAAAAATCTTCAACATTAATATCTATATTTATCTGACTAAAACACTTTAAAAATAAAATCTTAATTAATCTTAGTCATGAGGAAGTTCAATAAACTTTTCATAGTTTTATCATGCGAACGCTATTTGAAAATAAATCATCAACATAAACAATTAAAATTACTAATTTTCTAAAACACAGGCGACAAAAATATTACGACTAATTAAATTTCGGTACAAAAACCATCCCCCATCATCTGTACATAATAAAATAAATTATTAAATTTTCTAATCAGGTATATCAGGTTATAAGTAAAATATGTGACATTTACGACAATTTCGCCCATTAAATTATTTAGTACAAAAAAAGCGCAAGAAACTAAAACATTAATTAAATACTTCCATCTGCTAACACAACAACAACAGCCAAAATTTTAAGGACAAAAAAAAATGTTTTTATATATTTTGTATTCAATTCATAAGATCATAAAAATGTTTATAAGTCTTCTTCAACTTTTATTAATTTAAAATGAAAAAATACATAAAAAATCAAATCTCTCACCCGCACACCCTCCATCATGCACAATGCTATGTACACTAGCAAAATATTAAATAGATATAAAGTTAAATAAAAATGACAAAAATTTTAATACGTCGAGAAGACGAACGAATGATCACAGCCAGTGAATCGAAGAAAAAGAATAAAAGACATTTTTATTCGAAACTTGGTGTCGTATTTTTATATAGATTTTTATAGCGAAAAAATCTGCAACAATCCTTTCAAATATTTTTTTTTTCAAACATTGAAAAACACTTTTCATACATTAAAATGAATATTTTCCAATTTCTCACTAAGAAAATATTGTTTTATTATGAAACGTCACTGTGCCAAAAACAAAAAAAAAAGAAAAACAGGTACATATTAATTTGGCATCGGAAAACATTTGCTAATATACATACATATATAAAAAAAAAATTCGTGAACAAGGAAATTGGAAGGAAAACGGATATAATTCGATGAGTTTTTTTTTGTTTGTACAAATCTATTATTACGAATTTTATTTTTAATTAAAAATGAATATAAATAAAAGAAAAATCCAACAAAAAATTTGTATAATAAAAATGATTTCCAATTTTTATTTTTATTATAGTAGTTGTTGTTTGTAGAGAAAGCTTTTTTCAAAACAAAGAGAACTCCAATAAAAAAATTTGATTTTTATTCATACTCGATTTCCATTTAAAAACGTAAAAAAATCCAAGCTTTTATTGCCAATACAATAATTAATCCTAGCTTTAAGCTTTTAAATACACTTTTTTTTATAGTATGCACGTACAAAACAGAAAGCTATTCGAAATGATTTATTTTTATTTTCCTTGCACTTTTATTGTTTTAAAGTTTTTATTATTTTTTTTTTATGTTTGAATAGAGTAGTTTTAGGAAGTTTATTATATAAAAGTTGTTGTTATCAAACTGTAATTAGAAATTTGTAAAACAACTTGATGAATTTTGTAGTGGTCAAACTTCAATAAATTTTTTTATTTAAAGTTTTAAGGTGGTATTAAAATTAATTCTACCTCATAAACAAGATAACGTTCGGATGGATAATTAATTTTTTTTTTTAATTTTTTTTTTTCAGGTGAGCAAACATCTAATATCTAATATAAACTAACTTGATCGTAATGTAAGTTTTTATAATTTTTTATTAAAAATATTAGTATACACTTTTTAAAATTGACTTTGATATAACTCGATGTATGCATCCCTCCTAAAGGATACGATTGGTTTGTGATGTCACAGTGATCGTTTTTAAAGGGGCTATTATGGAGGTAAATAAAATATTGATAAAATTTGACTTCGAAATAATAGTCAGTTTCCTTCTTTTTCGGTGAGGACTACGTCATTCCAGTCTAAATTAATTTCCCATAAAGATTGCATTAGGATTTTAGTCGGAATGACAATTGATGTTAGTTAACAAACCTAACGGATCAAATAGTTTTGCTATCTCACAAAGTATTTTTCGTATGCTGCCAAATTAGTCCGAGTGCTTAATGCACTGTCCATTATTAAATTCGTTAAATTTATTTTGTTCATGGTCCATCAAGAGATTTTAAGAGGCCTTCATCGTTTGTGCTCTGATTGAAGCTGAAGGTAATGAGATAGGCTATTTCTCCATTTCTCAATGGTCCAGCCGCAGCTCCTGGTTGTCAGTACATGGCTTCTGGCAAATTTTTGCATTTCATTGCTGAAATTCACATTTCTTATTAGACCTTAAATTTCAGACCATGGCAGTATACTTTATCAAATGCTTTTGGGTTACGTCTAAGAATACTGCAGAACATACTTTCTTTTTTTTCAGCGCCTTTTTAATTGTGTCGGTGTTCCTATTTACCTGTTCTATTGTTAAGTACCTTTCACTGAACCGAAATTGATATGCTGGTATAAGCTTTCTGCTCTCTATTATTGGTTTTAGTCTCTTGAAAAAAAGTATTTTAAAAATTCTTAAATCTTTGATATTATTACTAGTAAAGGGATTGGTCTCACTTAGGCGAGCCTAGTAGGTTCCATTAATCATTTTTAAGAGTTGCAACAAGGAAAAGTTTGGTCTTCAAGGGCTCTAGTCATCTGCCAAGTCTTTCGAGATCTTCTTTTTTCGTTAAACAAATCTCTCGTTTTAACTGAAAAATATATAAGTATTTTCCCAAACCGTTTTTCGTACACTTTCAATGAAGCTTTCCAAAACATTCGAAATCCAAAGCATTCGTAGATTCCCGCTTTCTTTGACTAGATGCCGATAGTATTCCGAGTTTGTTTTGCTATTTTCAAGTTTTGATGGGCTTGTTTTTCTTATTGACATGCCACTTACAGTCATTAAAACTGGAAAAAATAAACTATCTTTCATATTAAGACAGTCCAACAGTCTAACTTTTAACAATTTCGTTTTTTTTATTGAGATTTTTTGTGGAAGATAGAGCATATAAAGCACAATGAATTATGCAATAGTGACGTCACACAAAATTATTGCAGAATTTACACCCATCTTTGCAGCGATCTGGTTTCATTTGCTTTAGTCCTGATCTGACTCTGGGCGTTTAAAAAACTAAAAGTGGTTTTCTATGCTTAGGAACTATTTTAATAGCTCTTCTTATAATAATTAGTAGCAGTCTCAGGAGCCATTCTTTATTTAACGTAAAAAAACTTTAAAATGATGTGGAAAGGATTCAGCTTATAAGCGACACTCCATTAACCTGACAGATTAACACCACAGAATAACTTGTTGTCAACGTCAGCTGAACGTAACTTAGATCGCTGGACTGACTTTTTTGAGTCCTTAAAAAACATAACATAATGAAATATGGCAACCGATAAAACCTAACTGGACGTTTAATTGGCACATGGTATACATGAAAAAATGAATTTTGTAGAAATTCGTCTCGAATTCGTTGGTCTCCAAGAAAATTGTTAGCCCAAAAGTGGAAACAAACGACCTCCGTAATCTTGGTGTTGGATTTCTACTTGGGCCTCCGGTGAAAAAGATGTTTTTTGATTTTAAAGCAGTCGGTAATCGTATGTGGGATTTTTTATTACGTATGCGACTAACCACTCTGAAAATCATTTGTGTTCACGCTCCCCGCTGATGTAAGCCAATTTAAACATTAAGATTCATTTTACAACAGTTTTGATAATTTGGGGTGCTTATCGGAGCACGACATCAGAATAATTATTAGTTGCATGAATGTTGACTTATTTCCTCATAAAAATGTCCACTTAGAAACACGAACACACCCGCGTAAGACGTCTCACAGTCTAACTGTCATTTATTAATTGCTCATAGACGGTCTCGAGAATTCATACATTAAAAGTAATTGGCAACTGCATTGAAAAAAACATTGGTTGAAAGTTAGAGAAATTAGAGAAGTTAGAGAAATTAGAGAAGTAAACAGAATTAGAGAAGTTAAAAAAGTTAGAGAAGTTGGAGAATTAAGAGAAGTTTGAGAAGTTTGAGAAAATTGAGAAGTTTGAGATGTTTGAGAAGTTAGAGAAGTTAGAGAAGTTTAGGAAGTTTGAAAAGTTTGAGAAGTTTGAGAAATTTAAAAAGTTTGAGAAGTTGGAAAAGTAAAGAAGTTAACGAACTTACAAAAGTAGAGAAGTAAAAGAAGTTAAAAAAGTTAGAGAATTTAAAGAAGTTAGAGAAAATAAAAAGATAAAATGTTAGCAAAGTAATTGAAGTTGGAAAAGTTACAACAGTTAGAGAAGTTTGAGAAGTTAGAAAAATTAAAGAAGTTAGAGAATTTAGAAAAATCAGAGAAAATAATTAAATAAGAGAAGTTTGAGAAGTTACAGAAGTTTGGGATGTTTGAGAAGTTAGACCAGCTAGAGAAATTAGTGAAGTTAGAGAAGTTAGAGAAGTTTGAGATAGTAGAAAAATTAAACAAGCTTGAGAATTTAAAGAATTTAAAAAAAAAGAAAAAATAAAGAAATAGGAGAAGTTACAGAAATTTAACCAGTTGGAAAAGTTTGAGAAGTTTTAAAAGTTTGAAAAGCTTTAGAAAATTGAGAAGTTTTAGAAGTTAGACAAGTTACAGAAGTTAGAGAAATGTAAGTGTTTAGAGAAGTAAAAGAAGCTTAAAAAGTTAAATAACTTAAAGAAGTTAGAGAAAATAAAAAGTTGGAGAATTTTTAACTTCTTAGTAGTAGAACAGAGAAAATAACTAAATAAGAAAAGTTTGAGAAGTTATAGAAGTTTAAGATGTTTGAGAAGTTTGAGAAGTTAAAGGAGTAATAGAAGTTAGACCAGATAGATAATTAGGGAACATAGATAAGTAATAGAAGTAAGAGAAATTAGAGAAGTTAGAGGAGTTGAAGAAAATAGAGAAAATAGAGAAGTTAGAGAAATTAGATAAGTAAGAGAAGTTAGAGAAATTAAAGAAGTTAGAAAAGATAGAGAAGTAAAAGCAGTTAGAAAAGTTAGAGAAGCTTGAAAAGTTAGAGAAGTTTAAGGAGGTAGAGACGTAATAGAATTTAAAGAAATTAAAGAGGTTAGAGAAGTAAGAGAAATAAGAAAATTTAAAAAAATTGTAGAAGTCAGAGAAGTTAATAAAGTTAGAAGTCAGAGAAGCAAGATTTTTTAGAAGTTATAATAGAATAATAGAAGTTATAAAACTTTGAGAAGTTACAACAAGTATGGAGATTACAGAAGTAACAGAAGTTAGAGAAATTAGAGAAGTTAAAGAATTTAAAGAAGTTAGAGAAGTTACAGAGGTTCGAGAAGTTAAAGAAGTGACAGATGAACAGAAGTTACAGAAGGAAGAGAAGTTAGAGAATATAGAGACGATAGAGAAGTTAGAGTAGTTTGAGAAAATAGAGAAGTAAGAGAATCTAGAGAAGTTAGAGAATTTAGAGAGTAAAGAGAATTAAGAGGATTTAGAGGAGTTTGAGAAACTTAAAAAATTATAGGAATTTGAGAAGTTTCAGTAGTAAGAAAAGTTATAGAAGATTAAGAAGTTAGAAAAATTAGAGAAGATAGATAAATAAGAGAAGTAAGAGAAGTTAGAAAAGTTAGAGAAGTTAGAGAAGTTAGAGAAGTTAGAGAAGTTAGATGAGTAAGAAAAGTAAGAGAAGTTAGAAAAGTTAGAGAAGTTAGAGAAGTTAGAGAAGTAAGAT
The DNA here is from genome assembly GCA_963556175.1 of Tipula confusa. Lineage (NCBI taxonomy): Eukaryota > Metazoa > Arthropoda > Insecta > Diptera > Tipulidae > Tipula > Tipula confusa. The sequence goes on from OY744475.1 coordinate 200,921,587, forward strand.
GAGTAAGATGAGTAAGAGAAGTAAGAGAAGTTAGAGAATTTAGATAAGTTTAAGAAAACAGAGAAGTTAGAAAATTAGGAGAAGTTAGAGAACTTAAAGCAGTTAGAGAAGTTGAAGACATTAGAGCAAGTTAAAATGTTTGAAAATTTAGAAAACTGAGAATTTAGAGAATAAAGCGAATTTACAGAATTAAGGAGAATAAAGAGAATTTACAGAATTAAGAAGGAGTTTTAGAAACAAGATAAATTATAGGAATCATCCGAATTTGAGAAGTTGCAAAAGTAAGAAAAATTGAAGAAGATTAAAAAGTTCGAGAAGTTAAAGAAATTAAAGCTGTTAAAGAACTTAGAGAAGTTAGAAAAATAAGAAAAATTAGAGAAGCTAGAGAAGTTAAAGAAGTTACAGATGTGCAGAAGTAAAAGAAGTTAGAGACGATAGAGAAGTTTGAGAAAATAGAGAAGTTAGAGAATTTAGAGGAGTTTGAGAAACCTGAGAAATTATAGGAATTAGCGAAATTTGAGAAGTTTCAGAAAAGTTGGAGAAGATTAAGCTGTTAGATATGTTAGAGAAGTTAGATAAATTAGAGAAGTTAGAGAAGTTAAAGAAGTAAGAGAAGTTAAAGAAGTAAGAGAAGTTAGAGAAGTTCGAGAAGTTACAGTAGTTTAAGAAGTTACAGAAATAAGAGAAGTTAAAGACGATAGAGAAGTTAGAGAAGTTTGAGAAGTTTGAGAAGTTTGAGAAAATAGAGAAGTTAGAGAATTTTGAGAAGTTAGAGAACTTAGAGCAGTTAAAGAAGTTAAAGAAACTAGAATAGTTAAAAATGTCAGAGAAGTTAGAAGATTTAGAAAATTTAGAAAATTTAGAGAATAAAGAGAATTCAGACTATTTACAGAATTAAGAGAATTTAGGGAAGTTTGAAAAATTATAGGGATTATCGGAATTTGAGAAGTTTCAGAAGTAAGAAAAGTAGGAAAAGATTATGAAGTTCGAGAAGTTAAAGAAATTAAAGCTGTTAAATAACTTAGAGAAGTTAGAGAAGTTAAAGAAGCTACAGAAGTTACAGAAGTAAGAGAAGTTAGAGACGATTGAGAAGTTATAGAAGTTAGACAAGTTTGAGAAGTTTGAGAAAATAGAGAAGTTAGAGCATTTAGAGAATTTTGAGAATTTAGAGAATTTAGAGAATTTAAAAGAGCTTGAGAAATTTGTGAAATTATAGGAATTATCGGAATTTGAAAAGTTTCAGTAGTAAGAAAAGTAAGAGAAGATTAAGAAGTTAGAAAAATTAGAGAAGATAGATAAATTAGAAAAGTTAGGGAAGTTAGAGAAGTTAGAGAAGTTAGAGAAGTTAGAAAAGTTAGAGAAGTTAGAGAAGTTAGAGAAGTTAGAGAAGTTAGAGAAGTTAGAGAAGTTAGAGAAGTTAGAGAAGTTAGAGAAGTTAGAGAAGTTAGAGAAGTTAGATAAGTAAGAGAAGTAAGAGAAGTTAGAGAAGTAAGAGAAAGAAGTTACAGTAGTTACAGAAGCTACAGAAAAAAGAGAAGTTAGAGACGATAGAGAAGTAAGAGTAGTTTGAGAAGTTTGAGAAAACAGAGAAGTTAGAGAATCTAGAGAATTTAGAGAATTTAGAGAATTTAGAGAATTAAGAGAACTTAGAAAATTAAGAGAATTTAGAGAATTTAGAGAATTTAGAGAATTTAGAGAATTTAGATAATTTAGATATTTTAGAGAATTTAGAGAATTTAGAGAATTTAGAGAACTTAGAGCACTTAGAGCAGTTAAAGAAATTAGAGCAGTTCAAAATGTTAAAGACGTTAAAGAATTTAAAAAATTTAGAGAATAAAGAGAATTTACAGAATCAACAGAAGCTAGATAAGTTAAAGAAGCTACAGAAGTTAGAGAAAAAATTTAGAGAACTTAGAGAATTGAGAGAAATAAGAGAAGTTAGAGAAGTTATTAAAATTAGAGAACATAGAAATTAAAGAACTTAGAGAAGTAAAAGGAAAATTTAGAGAAGCTAGGGAAGTTTGTAAAGTATAAGAAACTTCAGAAATTAAAAAAATAAAAAAAGTAATAGAAGTTGTTAGAGAAGAGATTAGAGTTGGAAGAGTTTAAGAATATAAATTAGTAAGAGTAGTTAAAGAAACTAGATATGTTAGGGAAGTTACATAAATTTGAGTAGTTTAAAAATTTAAAGAATTTGGAGTTTTAAAATTTAGTATTAGGTTTCGATAGTTTAAACATTTTCAAAACCATTATTGCACAGAGGTATGCAATTTTTATTGGAACAACGTTATAAAAATTGTTTTTGCTGACTGTTGACATTTTTATATGAATCTTTACGATTAGTTTCAGAGTACTTCAACATTTCTTTTTTGGAACTTTCGAGATTATGATTTTTCCAATGATTAAACCTCATTTAAATACTACTTTGCAATAAAAGTTTATTTCGTATCAAGATCCGACTTACACATCACGTGCACAAAATTATTATAATACTCTTATATTTATATAACCGTCTACATATGCGAGAGTAATGCTAATAAAATTTGGTCATTAAAATTTTACGACATAATATGCTTTATGTCAATTTATTTACCTATATAGATCGACAAAGTAAACGAAATATGTCTTATGTACGCTCTCGTCTATAAGATTCTATAAGATTTCCTTAAATCCTTATTTAAAATGAGATTATTAATGGTGACCATATCTATATGTATATATGTATACATGTATAATATATATGTACATAAATATTCTTTCCAACCAATAAAACCAAATTATTTTCAATTTTATCTTAAATCTAAAACAATCAAAGATTTATGGACATAATAAATTTTATATGCATGTATATCCATCTTCAACATAATATTGTGTGCCAACAGCCATACACTGAAAACCCCAAAACAAAAAAAAAAAAAAAAAACTTTAATTTACCATTTTTCGATTTAATTTGCTTCATTCGTTTCACATCACGTACACAACTCCAAGGTGCTGGCAAATGAAAACACAGAGAAAACGAGAGGAGTATAAATCGGATATACCAAAGAAAAAAAATTTACATATTCACGTTTACAGATAAAAATTATCTTTAATTAAATTATCGAACGCAGCTTCGACACCCAGATAAAATTTTCCCCTACCCAAAAGTATTAAGCAATACGAACAAGATACAAATCAGTAGAATTAGATCAACTTTGTTTGTAAAGTTATATATCTTTTTGTGTATGTGTGTGTTTATAGGTATAGGAAAAAAGAAAATTAATTGAGAGAACACGTGAAAAGTTTGTAATCTACCATAATATATGTGACATATTAATAAAATATTAGTCTTCCAATCACGTTTACATGGTATCGTGTATAATTAACGTATGTAAGCTTTTGTAGTTTGTACGTTATTTAAAGCTCAAAGTTGTTTATACTATCGAACAGTATGCGATTATTAGGTCAACTCGCTTTCACCATATTGTAGAATCGTAAAATTTTTTTAATTTAATTACCATATCGAAACTTTATTATTTTGGTCATTTGAGCTTTTTTACTGTAAAAGTTTATTTTATTTTTATTATGTACATTTTTTGATTAAAATTTAAACAAAGAAAATTTAATAGCTATAAATAGTTGTTTGCTGAATCTAGCTAATGCAATAATAGTGGGACAGTAGTTTCATTACGACAAAGTTCTGTGGTGAAAAATTAAAAAGTTATTTAACATTTAAATTGTATATGATAAAGTGAATGGTAGAAAATTACATTAGTTTTGTTGTTCTGTATATTTTTGCTGAAATGATAGTTTTATTCGTTGGTTTTGTGTTGAATTGATTTTAATTATAGTTTTTATTTAAAATTTTTAATGATGATTTTTAATTGTCGAATATTAAATGTAGAAATATTCTTGGTTTTATAATGATAATAAATTTAACTGAAAGACAACCAAAAATGTTTACGAGTTGCTAATTAAACTTTATGACTTAATTTCGGTAAGACTTGGTTTACTTCGTTGTGCTATAATTTAAAGCTTAACAATAGTTATAAACTGTATTAAATAGTTCAATTATTTTACTCAAAGTTGGATCCAACAAAGTTTGTACCTCTATCGATAAAATCAAGTTTGCAAAGAATTTTTGAGCTAGACCCAAGAACAAAAGACAACAAACGTTTTTTGTGATATTTTAAAAAATTGATCCAATTTGTCTAATCTGATCCAGTGGCAGTAGTATGATCGCAACTGATCATATACAACTAGCAGTAATGCTAATAGTGATTCTGTTATAAAATTCCTATATAAAAGAGTAAAATGGGGTGCTTTGCATTTTCTCCAGAAAAGCACAGTAGTTTTGAGTTATCAAAGGAAGCTAAAGATTATAATTCAGTTCAAGGCAACTATTTTGGTTATTTCTTATTATTTCAAAGATGTTTCTATATTATCCGATACGAAACAGTGTGGTACAGTGTTTAAAAGCTTTCAAAAGCTTTGTTTTGTAAAAAATCAACTAATTCTACTGTTTAAAATACAGGTTAAACTTAAACAAGGCATAAGCATAAAAAGCTTAAAATTTTAAAATTTTAAAGCTTTTACTATTTTTATGTGTATTGGAAGTTTAAAGCTAATTGTGTTAGTGCGATATATTTTGAAAAGTTTGTTTTAAAAAAAAACTGAAATTATTAAATCAAATGGTTTTTTTTACCAGTTGCTGGGGCTAACTTTTCATTAATATTTTACATAAAAGCTTTCTTAAACTTTTGAACTTAATGTGTAGCTTAAAGCTTAGTTTACAACTATAATATGTGATTATACACCCTAATTAATAAAAGTTTTCTCAATCATATTAAGCTTTTTTGACAGTGTATTTTAAGTTTTATCATTTTTAACTTTTTTGCTCTCTCAAAGAATTAAAGCTTTCAAATTCAGCAAGAGTAGCAATTTTTATTGGAATTGTTATGTATAGATAACAAGTTAATCGACAGCAAAGATCATATTGCTCTCTGTTCATAATTTTGGTGTCATAATTTTCTTTGTTCAACACAAGAAAATGTCACAAAAACAAAATGGAAGCAATTCCTTTAGATAAGAAATTTTTGTATCGATGCTGATATAACAGACACGATACCGAGAAAGATTTATCGAGTCTCTTCACTTATCTTTTATTAGAATATTTTTATTATGGTAATTTTTTTTATTATCTAGGATACGGCTTGATCGCTTGCATCATCTTACTAGCTTACAATTATATCTATATATTTTATTTCCAAATACGACCGTAATTAAAAATAAAAATAATGAGACAGAGGTCGGTTGTTAAGAGATTTGTCACTGTCTGTCTTCAGCTAATTGTTTTCGTGCCAAGTTAACAACGCACTAGTTAACACTTGCAGTTGAAAACTCATTATATGGAAGTGTGTTGTATTACGAGTTAAAATGGTCACTTTTATGTCCGGGTGTGTTATTTTCCACTGAGCAAAGGATTCCGAACGCTGGCTTCAGCCTATCAATCGAAATAGATTTGATGTTTTCCTCGAACGTCGATGACAAATTGTTTTCGCAACCGTCGGATTACTCTATGTGGACCTTCATATTGGGGTTGTAACGAACTCTATCTTTACGAATGAATACGTGGTCACAATTGATTAGTGACCTTGAAATACAAATATTGGATTCTATTGTTCTTGTAGGTGTAGGTATGAGAATCTGCATATTCGTGCATAAGTTAGCTATCACTGTGTCCTGTATTGGCAAGGTAGAAAGAGAATGTTCGACGAAGAACTCACCAAAATTAATGAAGGAATGGTGGACTGTCCCATATGAGATTTCGTATGCCTGTGTATTTTGGAACGTTGGCAAGATTACGAGTTGCGCGGAAGTAAAAGGTTATGTTGTGTATATCGAACACTGTTCGTCGTAATATCTCTGCGATGTAAAGGCGGTTGATGCCCGTCGACGTTTTGCAGTTTAGTTCAAAATCTGGGAGTTATTTTTACCTTTCACGTGTCTGATGTCCGTGGTAAGTTGGCTAATGTAATCCAAGAGCCTCGACTATCTTGGATTACGTTCTGTTTTTGACTGAACTGCTTTTGTCAGAGGTGTATGGTCGGTATATATGGTAAAATTCCGACTTTCGACAAGTGCTATCTAAAGTGCTTTACAGCGAGATATATTGCGAGAAATTCCCGATCGAATCGGTAGTTTCGGTATAAACCTATGATAATATTTTATCATTCCGATGAACTGCTGTATTCTTTTAATCGTTGTTAGTGCTGGGAGTTGCGTGATGGCATTAATTCGCTGCTTTGAAGGTAAAATACCATCAGGCGAAATTTTGTGGCTGAGAAAATCAAGAGTTGAGACGCCAAATACGCATTTGAAACTCTCTATATGCACGTCGAACTCTGCAAAACGCTGAAACAATTGTTTTAGGTGGAGTTTGTGCTCATTTTTACTGTTCGATGCCACTAAAATGTCGTCAATGTAAACAACAGCGAAATTAAAGTCGTGAACCGCACTTCGTTTATGAATCGTTGAAATGTTTGTGCGGCGTTGCGTAAACCAAATGACATTCGCGTAAACTCATGTAGTCCAAATGATGTTATAATTGCCGTCTTATCCATGGGAATAAGGTGGTACGCTCTGACAATATAGATTTCAGAGAAAATTATACAACCATGCAAGTGCATGGAGAAACTACGATCTGGTATGGTTATTGCATTAAGACGGCGATAATCGCCACATGGTGGGCTTGAGACCGGGATGCAGAAGGTCTGCAAATTATTATTGCCACCAAATGGTGGAATTCTATGAACGCAGCTTTGTGTGCAACCGAATCTAGTCGACGTGGTCTTATCACTGGCAAGTGCCCAGTTGTGAGAATATGGTGAACCACGTTATGCTTTACTGGCAAACTATAGTTGGGCCCAGCAGTGAGCGAAGGAAACTTTTTCAGAAGTGTTCCGTAACCATTAGTTATGGAGTAGTGAATTGGTGTAGGTGTGTTGACCTTTATTACCATAGCATTGATTGACAATTGAGTCACTCAATTGTCAACCAGCTTTCTATTTCTTAGATCGACTAAGAGGCCAAATTTGCCCAAAAAATAGGCACCAATTATCGAAAGTTTCACATCAGCAATAATAAAAGTGTAGATAAAATTTTCGTTTTAGTCCTAGATCTACCTGTAGAAGTTTTGTGCCATACGTATGTTTATTGTAGATCCATTGGCTGCCGATGAAACTAGATCAGATTTAGGAAGTGAAGAAGTGAAGTTTATGCGGCCCAAGCCGTTCCAATTTCGAGTTAAGGATTTTTGACTTTATCTGTTGTGCACCGCGTGATGTTGATCGGTTGCGGGAGTGTATTCGAAAGGAGAAACGTCAAGCTGGTGAACTGAAGTTTTTCAGGTGGGACAACCTAGCCTCTGAAGCGATCTTCGATCGACATAGTATTTCGACTACTCGTTTGTATCGGACGGTGAGTTCTCTCGCGACCTCGGTATGAATTTTGTTAGGGAATTTCTTGCGCTACTGTGTTTATTGTTAAAGTAGGATTGCTGGTAGAATGTGTTGATGAAACTGCCTCGTGCATTCTGTCTGCCATTTGTGCCAGTATGTCTAGAGGTTGACTTTGTGGCTGTGCGGCTAGTGCAATACGGATAATTTTGGGCATGCGCCGGATCCATAAAGACCGGATTACTATATTGTTTATTTTAGTACCAGCTAAAGTGAGGATGTTTCGTAGCGCCTCGGATAGCCTGCCGTCATCTAGACATTGCCCTGACAAAAAAGCATTGAGCTTATTGTTCGTCCAAAGGTGCTAGTCGCTTCTAGTAAGAGGTTTTTAAGATATTGGTAGTGGTTAGTCGTAGGAAGATTTGCTGGTAGGTCAGCTATCATGTTGCAAGTCTCTAATGTAAGTGCAGAAAGAGTATGCAGATATTTCTGTTCGGCTGACTTAATTTGCTAAATATCAAATTGAATTTCTGCGAGCTGAAACCAACTGATAGGTGTCCAAATTGTACCCGCGGATGCAATTTCGTGACTCGTAGGTATGAAGTGGCTTCGACATGCCCTTTATTTCGTCGTCTGTCATGTTTGTTTTATTTTTGTCTTATAATTTTTTTTAAATTAATTTAAAATTGTAAGAAAACGTACTGTTTTCACAAAGAATTCTGCCTAAATACAGTAATGTATTTTTAATTCTTCTTATCACTTGTTTGCGAAAAGTCTTTTATTGTGTTTTTCTTCGTGCTCTAACCTCAATATTTCTATATATAGTCGTTTTCGGAGTACATGTCATAATGTTTTTGTTTCTTAGCCTAAATGTGTTTTGTTCTCACTCTGTAAGAATGTAGCACTCATGTTGTTTTCAGTGAAGTGATTCCACGTTGCTCTCGATGTGGTGCTCCCACGTTGTTTTCAGTGAGTTATTCCCTCGTTTATTTCGGTGTGGGTTTTCTCTTCATTGTAATGGGTAAGCGTTACTTCGGTGTAGGGTTGCCCTTCGCCAGGATGTGGTTTTGATGAGTGGTGTGGCAATGGCTTTTACCAGGTTGTGATTTTGAAGTGTGCCCTGAACCAGGCTGTGATTTTGATGTTATTTAGAACTTGTTAATATATATATATATATATATATATATATATATATATATATATATATATATATATATATATATATATATATATATATATATATATATATATATATATATATATATATATATATATATATAAATATCAGCTACTTGTTTCCGTGCCAAGCTGCGATTGGCAGATTTGTTAACAACGCTCGTCTACTTGTTGTGTACTGCATGCATCTCAATTATTATTCATTCAACTATGTTTTTAGTTCCGCTATTTTTTAATTGAATGGCGTTACGTATAGAGTAGATTAAATGAATCTATGTGAAATAGTCTGAGGTAAACATTATTAAATCTGGTTTACGACTCATATGTTTTGATGTTGCAATGGGTGGTGATTAATAATTTTGTAACGAAAATTCAGTAACACTTACTTACATTGTATCTATCACTATTTTATGATGTCTGGCTTTTATTGGAAAAAAAATTTTTGTTTTTATTTCAAGCTTTTACATTTTTAAAAAATTAAACACAAAAAAAAATACATTCAGCTAGATTCTTAAATTTTACTTTAAAGCGTAAATTTAATTAAAACAAAAAAAATCGGAAAAGCTATTATACCCATATTTTTACAGATGAAAAGAATTTCACAAAAATTATCATTTAAAAAGTTGACTTATTTTTTTTCAATTTCACTGTTCAATGAGCTTACTTTCGTTTGCTATTTAGTTTATAAATTTTAAATTATTGATGTGGGAGCTATGTTGGAGAAAACCACACAAATAACATTACAATCTAGATTGTAAAATAACGTTGAAAAATTATATTATATATAGAAAAGCTTTATTTTAACCAACATTGCGATCAAATGTCTAATTTAGTAAATAATATGTTGTGTTAAAACATTTTAAAAAGTTTTAATGCTTTTTATTATGCTTTAAATGTCCATATACTGTCAAACGATATGAAATAAACTATAATTAAAAGCTTTTCGTAGTACATTAAACTAATAATAATATAAAAAAAAATATTTTCCAATCCAATATTTAAAATATTTAAAATATTTAAAATATTTTCAACGCTCTGACGTGTCCTGCTATTAAATTTTTATCAAAAACTGTCACCTAAACGAATACATGAAAACAAATTAAAAATATTTATATTTTAAAGTTTTTTAAAAAGCTTTTTAATATCAAATGTCACTATAAATTTTCCGTTTACCATAATATTTTTAATTATAATAAATAAAAACATAAAATACTCATTTATCAGGTAATTAATTTTACATAAAAATAAATGAAATTTAATTGATTCAAGATTGGTAAAAATAAAATAAAAATTTAAATAATAATAATAATAATAAATTGAATTGAAAACTAAAAAAAAAAAGTTTTGTATTTTTACGATAGTCATTTAAATATATTAAATGTTAAATAAATATTTTAAATAAAGCATTTATTTTAATAAATGGAATTATGTAATAAAAATTATTTTATTTTTTATTATTATGCGCAAAAAATAAATTCTATACACTAATTGTTCAAAATTGATAAAATAATTCAATTTTTTTTTATATAAGTTGCAAACAATTAATGTCGGTCGGTACGGCAAACAAAAAAAAGTGGAATTTATATGATTTAAAGCATCATAAAAGTTATGCTTAAAATACGATGTAATATTATGTTGTAGATAAAACGTACATATTATGTTTCATATATATATATATATATATATATATATATATATATATATATATATATATATATATATATATATATATATATATATATATATATATATTTATATATATATATATATTTATATATATATATATATATATATATTATTTATATATATATATATTTATATATATTATATATATTTATATATATATATATATTTATATATATATATATATATATATTGACCTATATATTAATATTTTGTATGTCTAACTATAATAAAATCAAGTTTTTTTTTGTAAATGTTCACGTTTACTACTATACATTGCTACAAAGAGCTTTAATGATTTTCTGCAAATAACTATAAAAGTTAGTAACGAAACGTATTTGTACAGCATCGTTTTTTTAGTTCGTAATTGTTTTTAGAAAGCTGGTGGTTTATTTGCTAAAATATTAAGAGTTGGCATTTTTTTATTGAAAGCTCTTTACTATAGCAATAGGTCACAATTTTAAAACAATCAAAGCTATCTTAGTTTGGCTTAACATTACTTTTCTCATTTGTTTTAAAAATATGGATTATTTTACAAATGTTTTTTTAGCGTTGCTCTAATTTACAAGTTTCAGTATAAATAATTCTAAAATATTGAATTTTATACGAAGAGCTTTGTAAACCATCCTTAGTTTGGCAATTAAGAAATTTTTTATCAAAATAGCTAATTTTCATTCAACTTTAAATGTAGTTTGCGAGCTTTCAAATTTTGAGTATTGGATGGAATACTTAAAATTTTAACACTTAATTAACATTTTTAAATTGTGTCTCAAAATATTGATCTTTACTTACAATATAAAATATTAAAATTAACTAATTTATTAGAACTTAAATACTGTTAAATTTTCGTTTTTTACCTGAAAGCAAAATATTAACTATCATTTCAAACATTAAAGTTTTATCTAAAGCATTGTTTGATTCTGGGTTTTAGATTGCTGATAAGAAACAAATTTTAAAAAAATTTAAAATTCCAATATAAAACTTTCTCGTTAATTGAACCATTTAATCATTTTTTGTAGTTCAGACTCCGTAGAGTCTAATGCTCCGTAGACATCCACGTTTATTATTAACGTTTACCGTAGATGCACTGTAGATATCCACGTTTAGATATACTTTGTATAATTAATAGATATACTTTGTGATTTCCCTTTTATATTTAATACGAATGGTTTTCTGAGTCACCGAATAACTACTTTAAAATATCTCTCATATGACTGTTCAAGCAATTTCTTTACTCAGTCTCTCCTAACCAATACAAAGTCTAATGAATCCACATTTTTAGAAATGTCAGTAGCTTTTCCCGTTTGGGTACTAGGTGGTACACTGATACTGGTTGTATATTTTGCATTGTTTTTTTTAGTTTGATTATAAAGTCAATGAGATCATCTTTGTTTGCATTAGAAGGTTTTGCCACAAACTCACTTGGTGATGTCAAAAATTGTCAGTATTCTAATTCAGCCGGAATACAGCCTAAATCTTCTTTAATCTTGGTTTTCTTTCCTCATTCTACCATTTCGTTGCTAGGTTCATTCACCTAGTAGACACGCTGCCTTGCAAATTTTATGAACTCCGAAAAGCTGTGTGAGTGCCGTAAAAAGTTTTGATTCGATCTATGAACCTTGGTCGGTTGTGATTTCAGAAACGCTTCAGGCCAGCATGTAAAACGATCAACCATTGGCAATAAATAAGTGTTTTTTTTTGATATTGGTATAAAGCACAAACTAAACCTAAGTGTACATGTTCAAAACTATAGTTTTCGCAAGATTAAATTTTTGATTTGGAGATCTGATCTCCTTAAAAACCTTTGGGTTTTTGCCCAATTGGCTGAATGAATAAAGATTTATGCTTGGCCAGAAATATTTAGTAGCTATGAATTTGCGACTAGTCTAAATACGAGGATGCAAGAGATTATGAAGTTAAACTTCAATTCGCTTGTCTTTAGATATAAAGACCATACATATACCTAAAGACAAGCAAACTCCTAAAATTGTCACACCAAATTTTATAATTGAAATTCTCGATGTCGATCTTTTTTATTTTCCATTTGCTTGTTTGCAGCCTAGCTTGAAATTAGTTAGCTCTTCACTAAGCTTTTGCGTGAAAAAGAGTCTTTTGACATCAAGACCTGTAGCTTTATATCGAATTTTCGAAGCTTTGTTTGCATTGATTTCATTTAAGCTTCTTGATAGGTAATTCGCAACCACATTTGTTTAGCTGCTGATATATTTTATATCTATGGTAAATTGTGATATAACCTGAATTTGCCGGGTTTATCTAGGACGATCAATCTTGGATGCTATAACAGTAGTTAAAAGCTTATGGTCTGTAAAGACTGTGAAATTTCAGCCTTTGACAAAACGTCGAAAGTGTTTGATAGATTGATACATGGCCAACAATTCTCTATCGAACACTGAATATTAAATTTAAGCAGGTTGAATTATTCTTGAATGGAAGACCAGTGTTTAGAATGAGCCGTTATGATATACTGTTGCAGTAACGCACCAGTTGCTGTACGTGAACTGTCTGCTGTCAAGCTGAACTGTGTCATTTGTTGAATAGTCTAAAAGTGTGGCAGTACCTAATCTAAAGTTTTTTTTTCTAGTTTGATTGATATATTTTAATTCTCTGGCCAAGAAAAATTCTTATTTGTTTTCTTTAGTTTTAGAAGTGTGGATAAGTGACAGTGAATTGGTGCGAGCATTTCTGACAAACGAAGAATGAAACGATGATAGTAATTGGTCATACCCACTAACTGTTGAATTTGCTTGATATATGAACTTGTACTCTATCATTGGAATGTGCAACACCATCGGATAAAATATCATGTCCAAACAAATTAAAAACCTAAACTTGGTAATACTCTTTTTTACAACTTTTTGAACGACATGTTGCTAACTTTTTTCCCTTTAAAGATCCACGCCCCGTCAACATTTCAATGCGTATTTGAGTGGATTCCAGGTTGGCAGTTGATAACCTTTTTGTGGTGGGTTAATTAATTCAGCTATATTTTTGATATGAGTTTTATGTATTTTTTCCCCGATGCTTTTATCACTGTAACTTGGTTGTTTTTTGCCAAAGTTTACTTTCTAAACTTAGGTTCTTCTTTCACTTAAATTTTTTTTATTGCGAAATATATCGTATCTTCAATTTCGTATGATCGATTTTCTTTTGATTTACTCTTTGTAGCTTAGTTCGTTGAGCGGTTTGGATTCGTAGTATATTACATCTTCGTTTACTTTGTCCCTATAGTTTAATAGATTTTGATAGTTGATGCGGTTGATTCACTTAATGGTGGAGTGGAGTCTCTCCACAGTTCTGTTTCTTTCACTTTTATGAGTTGGTGTAAGGTAAATTTGTATGTCGAATGTTTTGAAGTAGTTTGATATCACTGGAATTAGGAAACTTGATTCATTGTCCATCACTATCATTTTTGGTGTTGTGAAGTAATGCAAGATTTTTATTATCCTATTTTTTAGATGAAGAGCTGATCTTTCTTTAATATGGAATAATTTCGTGAATTTTGAAAATTGATCAACGCATGTGATGGGTTTTTCCTTCTTTATGCTCAATATATCCATGTAATTGATGTCTGATGAATATGTTGAGATTGGTGTTTGTTGAAGTTTGATCTTTTCGGGATGGCGATCATATTTGTTGTGTGGCAAATTTTAAAATTTTTCATATATTTCTTAACTAAGTTGGCAGTTGTGAGAAGAAGTATTATTCAAAGATGCATTCCTTGTTTTCTTTCGTACTCCTGTGAGCCGGTTTGCGAGGTAATCTGTGATCCCCTGCAAAATTTGGATGTATCTTTCTGGAATTTTTACTCCATTGTTTGTTGTAGGGTTTAGTTTTTCATTTAGGATTTTTGTAAAATTTTCTTTGTTGAATTCCCTTAGGTTAATAAAATGTTTGTGATAGTTTGAATGAGGTTCTTCATAGACATAGACGTTTTTATTTTACAGTACAGGATTAAGTTCAAGGTGTCTTAGTCTGCGCTATGAATTGTGCCATCTGTTTATAACATGTTACCCAAAATACAAACCCCAAAATTGGCGGTTTCCAATTTTGAAAATATTTGACGTTGATCATGTATAAAAATGTATCATTATGGCGTCTATATATATATATATATATATATATATATATATATATATATATATATATATATATATATATATATATATATATATATATATTTAAATTTATATATAATGCATATGCCTCAAATATAACTTTTTATCCACTACCCATATACTGTAAAGTTGTGTGAGCTTCTGAAGGAGGGCCTTATTATTCCATTGGCTTACATTTGAGAGATCTATTGTCTACTTCACTCCTCATGCTTACTGCGTATGGATTGAGTTTACAGCTAAGACTGATTTAATTAAATTTTTGTTTTGTTTCTCTTATTTTATGCACTCGGTATGGTATACTAGAGTTTCCTTTGTAGATTTGATGGGTACATATGAGGCTACAAATCTACAAATCTACATTTGTAGATTTGATGGGTACATATGACGCATTATGGGTACATAATGCGCCATTTAATCCTGTAATAAACACATCTAATGCTCGATTTCTATAGGTTTCGATGAGGACTTCGATGGTATCCAGGGAACAATCTTCCGTCTTAATCTTATTAACAGTAAAATAATTGATGATTAATATTTGCGTAAAATTCGTCAATACTCATATTTTTTTTGGAAATGCTTCTTAGTTGGAGTTCCAACCTTTTAAGGTCTCTTTTGTCTACATAATGAAGAGAGTGGCAATTTGTAGTAATCACTAAAAATGTTGATATAAAAGTAGAATCGGCATTTATTCTGATCTTCTGCTCTAATGCTTTGTAGTCTAGCTCCGCAAATTGGTTTAGTGATTATCAGTGATTCTTTGATAAGTACATAATTTAAATATTCTCGAAACACTTCCGAAATTGCTAAAAGAAAACCGTTAAATGAATTAAAAGCTTACAGAAACAATCAATGTTTTTAAATATTTGGAAACTACGGAAAATAGTCATTATGGTGCTGCTACAAAATTCTGAATAAATAAGGCCACTGTGGTAATTATTTTCAAAAAATCAGGCCAATCTTTGATGAAATAAAGAGAAAACAATAAAAAAATAAATTTTCGGTTTTGAAAAATGAGGTCATTTAACGCCGGAATATCTGGCCCAATAATCCAAAAGGCTGCCAAAAAATTTGGTAAAGAATTTGGAATATTAAGTTTTTAAGCGAAATAACATTTCGCTAAAAAATCCTTCAAATAAGTTACGTAATATGTCCTTTTATTATATATATATATATATATATATATATATATATATATATATATATATATATATATATATATATATATAAATACTTTACTGCTCTCAAATCCTATAACTATTAATAGCACATACGACGCAGATCAATACAGTATAGAATAAATAATTAATTACCAAACTAAACCACCAACACCAAAAGCAATCATATGCACGACATACAAATCCACCCATTTCACATTAAAAATTCGATCAGATTCTGTTTCTGACGACCATCGTCACAGTTAAATCTTGTAATTCAAGGAACGAGGATTATAAATAATTTCAAAAGATAATCTTGAACAACCGCACAAAAGTGTAGACATATTAAAATGGCATTAAGGTGAAAAAGGTCGATTTGAAAAGGAAAAAGAAATCAGTCTGCCATTATCGATTGTGTGATCTGACGACAGTTTAAATTGTATTTGTATTTGTGTTAGTATGTGTGTGTGTTTATATGTAAACCAGATAACCTATTTTCCGCAAAGTAAATTAATATAAAAAAAATTTTTTGTACCATTTTTTTGTAGGGCAAAACGATTTTCTACTTTCCATAATTTATTATGAAAATTGTAACCTCAAATGATATATACACATATACATATAAACGAAAGAATATAACCCACAAAATCCCATAACACAAATTTTAATTAATAAATGTCATAATAAATCAAATAAAATATAAAAATTAGAATCTTTACCAAACACATGAATTAAATTTTTTTTTTTTTTTTAGGAAAATCAAACATAAGTTAACGAACATTTTCCTCTTGTACTTTGTTTTTGTGTTTGGTAAACTATTTTCATTAGTGTTCGTATATATAAAAAAAAAAATAAGCACGGATTAATTATATTTTTCAGGTATATACACACCATATTTAAGGGGATAAAAAAAACTATAATTTGACTGTTGGCCAATGACAATGGAACCATAATACTTTATTTTAAATTAAAGGTCGCATATTATAAAATATGCTCGTTTCATACTTTTCAAATTAGTCAGAATTGTTATCTCAAGTGAATCATCATCATCAAGAACAACAATAAAAATAATGGCGGTAACAATAAAACCGCACACACAAAAAAGCTCATTTCGCAGTTTTAATACTCTCTCTGTATAAATACGCGTATTGTAATCAGTATTAAAAAACAAAAATAAAGTAAAAAAGTAAAAAAGTCAAATTTAAAAGCTTTCACTGAATACTTTGATGTACGAAAGTTTATTGTTTGTCCAATAACGATATATATATATTTTTTTGTCTTCAATAAACCGCAAAGTTACATAGTTGCGGGTGACAATGATTTAAGGTATTTTATGATGATGAAAAGAAGCTTTTTCCATTTTTTATTTTGTACCATAAGTGTATGCTGTTGAAAAGATTTTCTTTTCCGGTTGTTCTAAAATTTATATTATAATTTTTTATTGTGTATACAAGAATATAATGTTTGCACAGGGATGAAAAATTTCAAAAGAAAATTGCAAAGTGAAATGAAAATATTGGAAAGGTTGTACTACTTGCCCACACACATTTACATACATCTATATATAAAAAGCGACTAAATCACTAGAAATCATGAACGAATGCTGTATATTTGCACATGGAAGAGATACCGGCAAAGGCAAAATAAATGGGTCATAACCGTTCTGTTTGTATATATGGTGGTACATGATATTTATATATGGGTTATTGTAATTATAGCATCATTGTCCCATTTTCATTTTTATGTAATAATTTATTTGTTTTTTTTTTTTTTTTTGCTATAAATATAAATAACAACCATAAAAAATAAATAAAAATGGAACACCATATATATAGACGAAAAACAAATGGTGCGTTATGGTTTGGTAATTTTGTCCAATTGTGTTGGTATCATGGTGGAAAATTGAATATTTTATTTGTATATTATATGATACAGTGTACCAATTTTGGATGTAACACTAAACATATCACATATAAAAAAACATAATTTATGAATAAAATTCATTTCGATGCTGTTCATACAAATTAAATGTATAACTATTTGCGGTACTATTTCGATGTACAAGGGCACATTGTGAAAATGATATATTACCGGGTAAATGGCGTAAAGAGGTTTATAAAATGGGGACAGTAAATTTCATTTGATTGTTGTGGGGTTTCCAGCAAATTTTTAAGAACAAATTATAACAGCATTTTCGGGTTATCTGATGCAGCACTACAGTTGATAACAGGTATGTTTATGCCTGAAAGAAACATTGAAGATGCAGTGTATTGATGCATTGTCTATAAAATTTAACCATTATAGTACATGGTAATGAAGATTGACTTTTATGGTACGATGGATTTGTGCACTGTACTCGTAAATTATTATTATTTTTTTTAAATTTTAAATAAATTAAGTTTATTTTTTTATTTTATTACAATCTAGTCTCCTGGACTAATGAGCAATCTGTTTCTGATTTAATTTACTAAGATAAATATATCTATGACTCCACCCATTGGCGTTTCACAGTTTCTGGTAAGTTGTTGTTTATACCACATCGTTATTGTAGATCTAAATCAGCAAGCCGCTGTCTGTTCTAACAATTAAACCAGTTCAAAGGGTTTGGTCCTTTTCAGTCTGCGTATATTATTGGTGTTGCTTAACAGCTGAGTTGCTGGAGTCTTTCTTCGTGTTTCCTTGCATTTTTTTAAATTTCAATTGAAACGGGGTCAACTTTAAGGTCTCTATGTAGATCACTATTCCTGACGTACCATGGTGTATCGACGATGTTCCTTAGAACCCTATTCTGAAACCTTTGAATGAAATTGACGTTACTGGGTTTTGTACAACCCCAAAGTTCAATATCATAAGTCCATATTGGTTTCAGTATTTGCTTATAAAGTAGCAGTTTATTGTATGATGATAGAGAAGAGTGTCTGCCTATCAGCCAATGCATTTTTCTAAAATTTATGTGAATTGATTTAGTTTTGTTTAGCTTAATTCGCCATCTTTTAGCATATTTATATACTTCGGAGATAGCTGATTGTAATTTTTATGTTGATTTATCGTTGCTTTTTCCAGGATCGCAGTGTCATCAGCAAAAGTTGCTACTGTATTTTTTTTTCTAATCCAGGTAGATCATACGTGTATAGTAAATATAAAATTGGTTCTAATACACTGCCCTGTGGTACACCTGCTTTTATATTTTTTTTAATTCAGAATAAGTTTCAGCCAATTTAATTCTAAAGAATCTATCTTTCAAGTATAATTCTAGTATTTTAGCGAATTTTAGTCCTTCATGTCAAACCTTGTCAAAAGGTTGCGCCACGTCTTAAAATATCATGGAGCAGACATTTAACTCTTCGAGTGCTTTCTCAATTATATTGATTATTCTGGGTACTTGTTGTATTGTTGAGTGTTGATGTCGAAATCCGAACTGATGATTTGGGATTAAGTAATTCCTTTCGATTGTCGGATTTTACCTTTTAATCATTAGTTTCTCAAAGTGTTTAGACATAAGTGGCAATAACGGAATTGGTCTATAAGATGAAGTTTCGTATGGTGGTTTTCCAGGTTTTGATATCATTATTACTTCTGCAATTTTCCACAAACTGGGCACAAATTTGATTCTAAATGCTGCATTGATAAGATAAGTAAGCTTAACTAGAGCCTTCCTTGGTAGTTCTTTTAAAATTTCTATAGTAATAAGACAATAACCAGGAGCTTTTTTTGGGATTCATAAAAAAAATACCGACAGGGTCGCCGTTGACCAACAAGCTAGTCAAGCGGTAAATAGAGAACAAATTGAAACACGAATCGAAAAGTTGAGTGATACTTGGAATAAATTTCATGAGGTTCAAGATACCCTGGTTAAATATTAGAATCAGAAGAAATCAGCTGCGTCAAATAATATATCTGTGAGTACGGATGTACGATTCGCACGTGTCACAATTAAACTTTTTTATGGAGATTACTCAAAGTGGCAATAATTTAAAGACCAATTCACTATTTCAATTACTGGAAACGATTCCTTACTGGATTACTGAAAACGATGTAAATAGGGATACTGCCATCCTGATACGGCATTTACCCCTCAATGAGGCAAATTTCATGGAAGTATGGAGTAAACTTGAAAGAGCTGATTAATTTATTATTAAATTAAATATCTGATACATCTCGGTCAGTGAAAATGTTAAGATCAATTTGTGACATATCATATGAAGTACTAAGAGGACTCAACGCACTTGGTAGTCACTGAAAATCACGCAAACCAGGCTTAGTTCACCTAATTATTAAAAAGATGGACATCGAGACTCAACAATTATGGGCACATCATTCCAATAATATTGATTGTCCAAGTGTAAGTGAATTGTCCTTACCAATCGCTGTGATGCTCTTGAAACCTGTGTTTTCACAAAACGTTTCAACCAGATACGTTCTACTAGCATTGCAAAAGTCCTCACGTCAGTCACTACAGAAAATATACTTGGCTGCCCAATGTGCAAGAAGTGACATCCATTATTCCGTTGCTTTTAGTTTAACAGATTAAAATCTAGCATTACTGGTTTGCGGATCACAATCATCTTTAATAAGGGAAAGGTGTGTTCAAAGAATTGGCCTTAAAAGAATTCGAGCATCCTTAATGTTTAATGGACTTAGATCAAAGCAAGTGGGATACACGAAGGGTGCAGTGGAGCTAAACATATCTTCCAGACATGAAAAACATACAAATATCAGTGTGGAAGCACTTATTCTACCAAAACGCACAACAAGCTTTCCATCATTTTAATGATGGCTGATCCATCATTTCATATTCGGGAGACATCGATGTCATCTTTGGCAATGACCTATTTTTGGAAATTGTGAGGAAAGAAATAATTAATATTGAAGCCCACTTTGAACTGAATACAATATTCAGTTGAATAATAGGACCTTTGTTAACAATGATGTGGATTTGCAAATATTACAAAGGTTTTGGGAGATTGAAGAAATGCACCCACATGTTCAACTAACCACTTCCAAATAACAATGCCAAGGATCGCTATGTAAAAACGACAACACGACATAATGATGGGCGCTACGTAGTTCGATTGCCATTTTTTTAGGAACTACAGAAATCATTCGAAGAAATCATTGCGCTTCTAAATGTTTATGTCTATCAATGGAAAAGAAATTTTCAAAGGACAAAAGGCACTTTGGGGAGAAATAACAAAAGTTCATGAAAGAATATTCTGAATATTCGACGGGTTGCCTAAAACATGACCGTAAAGACCATAAAGACCTTAGAACTTCATTGGACTTCAGTTCAAGACAAGTTTATTTTCAAAGGATCATTTAAGCCTGACATAAAACAAACAAAATGATCACTGTTATGAAAAGCTTCACGAATATTTGATCCACGGAAGCTTCACGAATATTTGATCCAATTGGATGGATCTCTCCAACAACCGCCGTGATAAAATTTCTGTTACTACAGTTGTGGCTCCAAAAACACAATTAGGATAATGAGCTTACGAATGATATGCATTAAAAGTGGGTCAAACTTCGATCTGCACTTCCAAAGCTTGTACAAATTCAACCGAACTGCAGAAATTATTGAAATCATTCCAAGTATAAATGTACCATCGAAAGATAATCCAGCTGGCCTAGGATCCCGTTAAATATATTCTTCTAATTTGGTTCAAAACGGGTTGTGGTGGACTGGTCCAACAATTATGAACAATGGCCAAAGGATCATTGAACAAGGAAAGAAATTCACATTGATGGGCGGAGGCAGCATTTCGTTGCAGTTTTGATACAAAAATCCTATTATATTACCTACAAACCACGTTTTAAGCCTCCACATAAAAAGGTATATCACACCAAATATTTACGTCCTGGTGTCACATTATTCAGTACGTTAATCAGAAAAAGGTTTTGGATAATCAGATGTCAAAACATGACTAGATTTGCTGTTGCCAAATGCATCGCACATGCTTCAGAAACAAACAGCGCAGCAATAAGCAATTAATGGGAAATCTACCAAAATCTCGCGTTTTAGAATGTCCACTATTTTTAAGCACCGGTGTTGATTATACAGGGCCAATATATATTTAAGAAAGAACTGGCAGAGGTCCAATATGACTTGCGAGACTTACATAGCAGCACTTAAAAGATTTATTTCACGTAGACGGTTGCCCGTTGAAATGTATTGTGACAATGGCAGCAATTTTGTCGACAGAACGCGAACTGGACGAATTATATAATTTTTTTAAATCTGAAAAGCACTTTGAGCCATAATATCCAAAATTTTGTCTTCTCAGAGAATCAAATTTATTTTCAATCCTGCCAGCGCACCGCATTTTGAGAAATTATTGGAAGCGATTTTCAAACCAGTTAAGCAGCATTTAGGAAGAGTTTCTGGTATAACACCGGAAAATTTGAAAAGCTTGATATATACTAAAGATGCTAATTGAGGCTGTTCTTAACTCGCAACTGCTATGCAGTATAGTAGAAGATGCTTCTTCCTTTGATATAAAGACACCTGCTCACTTCTTGATTAGCGAGTAACTTACAGCCATTCCAGAGCCAAATCTAAACTTCAACTTTTTCGACTAACTCAATTAAGGTTGGATTAAGGTTTTGGAGCACAGGAGTAATTTTTAAGGTGCTTTTGGTCTAAATGAGAGGCATAGTTTCCTTGATAGCAAGTTACATTACGTTAGTAACCTGACCGTTTCCCTTAATTTGAGTAGCCATACAGATTTCTTAATCTTATAGAGATTTCGATGAACATGAATGTTAATTATCATCCAGTCGACTTGGGAGGAATTTCGAAATACTTTTTTTTGCTTCTGCTTGGGTCTTGAAAAGGATTGTAAATATACAATTGGTAAATAATTTGAACAAAATTCGTGGAGTAACTAGAGGGATATTTTTAGATAGAACAAAATCAAGAACCGAGTTTCCTTTTGGGAATGTTGGTTCGTTAGGAGCATATATTTGTTTATTGGAATTGTTGCATAAACTAAGAAGTTAACGACTATTATTATTATTGTTTGAGCATCCCCGTATAATGTGGCGTGATTTAAAGTCATCTGCAAAGATAATTTTGTTACTGGAGTTTAAAATATGTTCTAAATCGTGCCTCTTATGTCTCACGTAAATTGACCAAATATATACCAACATTTAAAAGTGTTGCTTAAGTTTCGGCTGTTACAAAAGTTTTGGCCAGGAAGTGAGGAATGTCATTCAGGATTAAGATGGCAGGCCTCCAGATTTGGTACTTATTGGATTTAGGTTAAAGGTGGTATACCTAGCGACCTAAAATTTATGTCGTTAAGGTAGGTGGGTTTCAAATAGAAGAACTATGTGAGACTTGTGAATTTTCTTCAAGTTAGTGGAACTAAACTATTCCAAAAATGCATAGAAGTTGTTTTATCATGAAGCTCGTAGAAGTGGGGAAACGAAATTTATAAACGCGATCCGGTTAAACAAAATAATTGTTCGCAATCTCGAAGTATGTGGGGAAAATTATTCGAAGCAGTGCAGCTGGTCTAGAGCCGTGAAGTTTGCTATCCATTATATTAGCATAAAAACCCATTTATTGTTCGCAATCTTGAAGTATGTGGGGAAAATTATTCGAAGCAGTGCAGCTGGTCTAGAGCCGTGAAGTTTGCTATCCATTATATTAGCATAAAAACCCATTTATTGAGCAAAAACCATATGAAAATTGGGTAGGACCTGGTTTAGGCGGAGAAGTATTGGATAAGCAATTTTTTCTGGCTTTAGTTTGTTGGATGTTGTTCACCGCAGTTATCACATTCTGCGGGTTGTCACTTTTCATTGGTGTTCCTGAATTTAGCAACTAGAAAAATGACTATCTAACCGCCAAAGTATATCAAAAAATTCCTTCATGGGTACTTGGGCTCGCTTGGGTCCCGTTTGTACCCGTCTGTAACATCAGGGTCCAACACGTATATCTGGGAGTATTTATTGGCTTTATTTTTTTTACACTATTTCGCAATCATATACATTCCATAACTTGTTTTATTTCCGGTATAGCATTGATCGGACGATTTTCTAGTTTACCAGAATAACTATCAAGTGTAAAAAATTTAACTTGACTCTTCGATAACATCGGGTAAACTTATGCTATTATATAAATGCATTAAGCTTACTTTAAAAAAGTACTTTGACTACTTTGTCAAAAAATATTTAGGTTGTTGATGTCATAAGCACACTTGGACAGTATATATTGTCTATGTATAGAGAGCAACCGCAAATAACGTATTGGAATAACATTGAGATATGGTCGTATTTCCTTAAGTCATACCTGTCAAAAACGGCCACATCACTTTAAAGAAAATGAAGTGGAATAAAATATTTGACAAGCCGTAGTCTGAGGTCGTTTAAAAAACATTTAGTCGTAGTCTATAGCATTGATAGTAAAATATAATCCTTTTATTCTTTCTCGAAATCTCGGAAGTTTTCTCATTGCATTTTATGTCTGCCATAAGATTTCGGAGTTATAATGTAAAACCTGACAAAGTTTCGTTCAGGAGGTATATAAAATATATTCTCTTAGGCTTGTCCTTGTCACGCAAATCATTAATGGGTTTTTCACGACGACAGGTTTAATAGCTGACGTGTTATATAAGGAATAAAATGATTTCATGAATTCTGCGCCAGATGTTGTGTTGATTAGGCCCTCTTGAGTAAAGGCCTTTTTTATCATATCAATCACGATCAATCACTTTGATGACGATAAAGAGACCCAAGAATTTAAATTTATATTTTGATCCTTTACTCAATGGCTACTAAATCTCCTACATGAAACTATGCTTTTGAAAGTCGCTTAAATTCTTTTGTCAACTATTCAGACTAGTCCATTTCAATGTGATGTCGATAACGAACTTTTTTGCAATAGTTCGTTCCTTCTTTATAAAGATCGATCTCCTTAATAAAACTGCGCACTTTCCCAAAATTATTGTCAAAATTATGATCAAAATGCGATGATTCACTCGTATTTGTGTAACTATATTTTGATGATTTTATTTACATTTGACTTTAATGTAACGAGCTAGTAAGTAGCACCTAAATCTGCAAAATAACCACTCCAACCTAAAAAAAATCAAATTTCAAAGATCTCGACCAAAACAAAAATCAAATTAACCTTTAATACGCGTTTTGTCTCCCCAAATAATTTCCGATTAGTCAAATAATTTTCCAATCGCGTCAAATCGAGAAAATACATTTTATTATCCATTCTATCATAATATATTAATTATAAACCCAATCGAGAACCATAAAAAAAAATTTAGCCCAAAACTCATAAAAAGTAAAACAACAAAAAATATAAAAGCTCGGAAGTTTTATTTCATTCATATACCTACATACCTTCGATACGCTGTGTCTTCCTACACATACACATAAACAGTAAAAACGCCTTTTTTGGTAGCTATCGGAATACAATAAAAGCACAAAACACACACACACGAAAATAAAAATAAAACGACCAAAAATAATAATTAGAATTGGATTTACAGAGCTTTTTTTTTTTTTTTTTTTAAGTCGACAACTCCTAATTATTGAACTTTTTGTTATTTTGCCTTTAGGATGTATATTTTTTTTTAATGATTTTCAAATTTTTTTTTTTAAAAGACGATAGAATGAAAATGGTTTTGAAAGGTTATATCGGATGGAAAAATTCTTAATTTTTTTTTTTGTGAAATTTTTCAAATTTATTTACGAAAAACTTTTTTTTTATTTTAGACTGTGCTTTGTTAACAGATGGGGTAAGGTCAAACCAATATCCTAGTTTTATGTCTGTTGTGCTCATAAAACTTTTTTTTTTTTGGAAATTTTTTGTATACATAGCGATGATAATGCCACCCAATTAACAAAGCAATTAATGTCTATTAATATTTATTTGAATGTATACGTTTAGTTGTATAGCACTATAAGCGATGAGGGATATAAACCAGAAGATGAGCAATAAAAATTCCAAAATATTTTTTCGAAAAATTAAATTATCCTTAAAATAAAATAAGAAAAATATTTTTATTGTTATTATATTTGACTTTGGTTATTACGATTTTATTGTTATTATTTTTAATGTTTGGTTTATCATGGAAAAGTGTTCGACTAATTTTATTTATTAGTTATATTCCACAAACAAATATAAATATCCATTAACGCAATGAGGGTATGCAAACGAAAAAAAAAGGATGCTATCTTTTGTAAGGAAAGAGCAATTCACCGTTAAATGGGATTAATACGCAGATAATGGGTTGGAGAACGGAAATTATTAGTCGGTTACAATAAAGTTAATCTCTTTTATTTTGCAAGCTTAAATATAATGAATTTTCATTTTTAAAAGCACTTGCATTGTTAAGACGGAAAATTTCTGTTTACCAGAAAGTAAGAATTTGAAACCAATTTTTAATACAATTTATTTCTATGACTTGTAGCACGGTGAATTGTCGTGGTGAAAGATCACATTTTTGCTTTTTAATTTGTGGTCGTTTTTTAGCGGTTTCGTCCTTTAAATGCAACCACATTAAATAATTTTTGTATTTTACAAATAAAAGATGCTTTGGCGATTTTTACCATATGCTCTCCACTCAGCTTATTTTTCTTCCATATAAGAGAAAACATCTTTTTCATGGCCAAAAATATCTTTATGGTCTTAGCTATCTCACGCACTTTCACTTTTGATCTTTCATCATAATTTCTAGAACTTGCTTGATGTTTTTTTGAAGTTACTGCTTCATTTGGACGACCAAAATGGTCAGGATTATTGGTGACTGTACGACCACGTTTGAAACTAGCATACCACCGATAAAGGTTGGTTTCGAACGAACAAGGTCCTAACATTTTTTTAATTTTTGTTTGATTTTTATAATCACACTTCAGAAAGGTCATCAATTATATGATTCAAGTACCTATAGATAAAGAGGGATTTGCGTTGAATTATATTAATATCATCATCAAATGAATGACGTTGCACCCACCCTATTAATTAAGGGGATTGTAAATTATATTCATTGTGATTTTTGGCTCAAATTTGCGGAAACAATGCCTCAATTTTCGAAAAATTTTGGAATAGCTGGAGAACGTTTCGGCTATGCTCCATCTTAGTCGAGAATGTCTCGAAAGTAGTTGTGGTAATAGTCCGCGTGAACTACAATCAACTGGATGAGTTGAGACTGCATCTTATTTCTGGAATCCAAAAAGCGACCATATATGGTAGAGACAGAAGCCTTTTTCGCGGAATTTTGTTTTGAGCTAGTTTATATATATATATATATATATATATATATATATATATATATATATATATATATATATATATATATATCTTGGCACTACAGTTAGATCTTTGTATAATTTTAATGCAGATTTATTGATCTCGGCTCCGGACAAAAGATCATCTACGTAGAAATAAATTTTGACTAAGGCACATGCATATAGGAGGAAGTGATGACAGTTTTCTTATGCTACCTAATATAAAGTACGGATTGACAGAAAAGCGGAACAAGTCATCCCATAAATAACCCTTGTTAACCAGACATGTTTAAATTTTTCACTTTGATTTTATCGCTACACAATTTTTTGTAGGTCTCAGTAAGGTTTTTAATCTTTCTCTGTCAATACATTTTTTCGATGACCGAAACCATTGCTACCTGATGTGTTCTAAATTTGAGCAGAATCGTGAATGAGTCGTGTCGTATTTTTGGTCCAGTCGACATAATGTTATTCAAAGAAACACAGTAGTTGTGCACACAGACCCATTGTAGAATTTCGTTGTATTGCTTGTGTGTTTAAAGACAGAGCTTTTCAATTTTCTTTTCCATTCTCTCAGAAACGTTGAATTATCGTGAATTTGTCATAGTTAGATACTAGTGCATTATTATAATTAATAGCCGTATCGCATCATTGTTTACAGATCATCCAACAACCCAACCAAATTATGTATCATATTAAAATTATTTTTTTTTGGGAGACTATTAAATTGTTGGTTTATCGAATCCAGACTAACATTTTCCAAAATACCGATTAGAAGTTGTTATAATCTTTAATAATTTCCTTAACATTCGTTAACAAAGTTATTTCAGGAGTGCTTTCTGTTTAGAATCGGTTAATCTCTACAGCGATATAGCAACTACTTTTAGTTAGATATAAGTGCAAGTTGCAATCATAATCCAATACAAGAAGGAGTAAAAGTTAAAAAAGCTATTGTTTTAGGTTTTGTAAAGCTCTACATTACCTCAACACTCAAAGAGAAAGTTAATATATAGGCCAACGTAATTTAAAATTGAATTGGTCATTTCTTTCGAATGCATTTGTGCATTGACAATTAAATATTTAATGACTTTTCTATTTGAATTTCGATGGTCATTCACTTTCAATATTGTTGAAATGTTTAAAATATTGTGGTTGAGCACCAATTGAATTTTTTTGAAACATATCTATACCTTATACCTATATCTATACCTATGCCTATTTTTCTCCGGCTGGAATAGATTTTAAAGGAAGAAGTTTTTAAAAAGGGATTCACTGAAAGTTTTAATCTTAATTATGGTAAACTACGGGTGAAATTTAGGCTATACTTGTTTTTATGGAAAAATATTCACATCACGAAATCCAAGATTAGGATATACGATATCCTAGTTGGATTTTAGGCTTTAATAAATGGGTTCCGCTCAAAACTATTACTTTCAAGTGTGAATTTCTGTCTTAGGACCCCTTACAACTACTGATAAAAGACACAGGCTATTGTCTCACAAATGTTGTCATACAATGGTTCCTTTTTTAGTAGTTCCCTTTAAATTAGGTTTTAGCTGGTCATCTCTAATTGAGGTAGAAAATCGCCTATGAATCGAAATTTCTATGTTGCTGATCTGATGTACCTTGTATAATTATAGGTCAAGATACTGTTCGTAATTCAATTCAAAATTCCTGAATATTCTTGCGTCACTAATTTCACTTGAGCACTTGATATTTGAAGGGGATACTTTTTATTATCTTTTAAAGCAATATATTGTCTGAAGGTTTTCGTAAGCGCGTATTTTAATATATTGAATTACTATATGTCATACGTAAAAAATTATCATAGGCGTTTGGACGTTTTCCTTAATTTCATTCATTTGTGGAGCAATAAAATTCGGCGTGCTTCCTTTTCGCGATCCACTCGCACTCCCAACATTTCCTTTTTTTCTTGTTTTCTTCTTCAAGTAAAAAAAACGGCACTAGCAGCTTGTTTTTGGCGAAAACTCATTTTATTTTTGATGTTTTTTTTTTGTAACTTGTGTACTGTGTACTCACGAACGAGCGATTGAAAATAAAATATAGTAGTAGCCGAGAAAATAGGTCTACAGTGTATACAGTCTGTAGAGCGCATATAAATTAATATCATCTATGGCGTGTAAATCAGATAAACAATGGGGAGGTATTCTATTGTCTGGGGCATAAATGTTTAAATGTTTTTAAAGACATAATGTATTTGAAAATTTTCGTATACTACTTTTATTGATCCCTCGAGGAGGTTGTAGTAGGTTATAATGCATGGTTATAATGCAGTCTTTCGAATCTGGAAAAATATAACATAATAGAGATTAAATTTAACATATATTCGCAGTAAGTTACATAAATTATATTCACACTTTATATAGAATGCTTGAAATATACTTGACGACATTTATTAGGCCTAAAGCTCGCGTAATGAGTAATTTTAATAAAACAATACATAACTATCAAAAGAAATAGCAATTATAATTGTAAAGCAAACTTAATTTTGAATATACTGTAGTATGAAACCACTTACTTGGTCAGTTCGACTGAAAATTGTCCAAAGTTTGTTGAATTGCCACTGCTTTTTTTACCAAATAAATTTCTTTGTAACAAAAGAAATCCTTTTCATCAGGATCATTATCTTAAAAAAATGTCCATTGATTTTAAAATGAGTTGCATATTGCTTTCGATATATGACCGGACGTTAGATTTTTTCAGCATCGTCTTCCAACGCATGTTGAACGTTCATTTATAGCCATTTAATCTTCGTTTTGAAGCTTTATCGTAGGATATCAATAGCTCATCAATATCGTTCTCTTCGATACCTTCATAGTTAGCTTTTCTAGCTAATTTACCTAACTTCTGTATCTTACAAACGCATTCTGGTCATAATTCATGCCAAACTCCGTTCATGCATGACTTTGTTAGTTTTACCTATGATGAGTTGATATTTTCGATAAACATCATGATATTATAATTTTTCCAGAACTGTTTCATGTTTGGCTTATTCTATCCATCCGTTTCTGCAATAAGCTGGGTAAGTGTGCGTCGTAGATAGTAACATATAAAATTGGATATACTACCTTGATCCATTGATTGTAACATTTAACCGGAAGAGCACCTTTTCCATATTTTAAGAAGCTCTTGAATTTGCAGAATGGTAAACATGAATCGGCTGATCTTTACTGATCTTGTGTTCAGGGCAAGAGTTTTTAAATTTTGAAATGTACGTGAACTTGTTAGCAGAACATCCACATTCTTCAACAATCGCTTTTAGTTTATTTGCAGCTGCAATATCTTCATTGGCCGATTCTCCTTTCACGGCAACATTATGCAAGTTTGTTCGGGGTTTAAAACGTTCGAACCAACCTCGGCTGGCTTCAAATGTTTCTAAATTTTCACTGCTTGACGAGGGCGAATTCTTTTGAATCTCATTAAAAATGCTTATAGTTTTATTTTGTATCACCATTTTGATCAGTGGCATGCTCCACTGATCAAAATGCTAAGAAGAGACCCAATTTTTACCATAGTTGAACTTCTTATTATGGTAATTTGTTTTGATTGTAGTGGTGTAGCAGTTTTAGCAAACTATTTTATTTGGTTAGTATCTCAATTATAAATTTAACTTTTTTTTATTTTAATTTTACTTTAATCCAAAATGGGATATCCCCTTTATAAATGGGAATTCTTATATTAACGACGCAACTCTGAAATGATGAAAATTTACGAACGACGCAACATCGAAAACGATAAAAATCGGAACGATGCAGAAGCTTCGCCAATTGCTGGTAAAAATATAATAAAATCAACATATCAAGTTCTGAATGTAACCAATATATCCGGTAATTTTTGGATATTGATGTGGTATTTAAATGTACTGATCTGGTATCTATGTCAGCGATGCTGAATTTTATTAATGTTTAAACATATTGCGATACATGAAGTGCCACGTAAATGGTTCAATTTAATGTTATTAACAGGATCATGACTAAGCGATTATTTTTAATTAATTAGAAATTGACTTTGTGTACAGCCAATCTTAAAATAAAATAAATGAGCGAGAATCTGCCATTTCATGATAGTAATATATTGATATATATATATATATATATATATATATATATATATATATATATATATATATATATATATATATATATATATATATATATTTATATGTATATATATATATATATATATATATATATATATATACATATATATAATATATATAAATTGCAAATCCATCTTTAACTAGAACGACACAGTAATGTTTCAGTGAAATTATGCAGCAGATATAGCATTTCCATGCTATCTATCTTTTCCATTTATGTTGTCTGCAATTTAAAAAGGCGTTTACTTTTTCGGCAATATTTTCGTCGATTTTTAAAAAAAAACTACATACACATTTTTCCCGTATTTTATTGGGCATATTTCCAAATAGTTTTTTAAGCACTCTCTATATGTAAAAATAGAAAATTGAAAACGAATTGATACAAAACTTTTAGTACAGTACATATAAAAAAACTCAAAAAACTATTTACTATAAAACATTAAAATGTTATTACTTTTTTGTTTATGTGTACACAGTTGGTGTGCAAAATATGCTGATTTAACGAATAAATTTTGAAAGACAACAACTGAAATACACAAAAAATGTAAAGCTTTATGTTTTAAATTATGTAACAAAAGTTGTTACTATAAAAACACAAAAAAAAGGAAACAAAATATTTAATTGACATTTTCACCTGAATTTTTTTTTTGTTTTACTGTTAAGTACTTAAAAAATAGGACATAAAAATGTCAGCTTTCTTACGATTCCGCTATACGTATCTATATTTTTTTTGTCGGTACGTTTAAATAATTTATTTTCTAAGCTTTAATTAGATTACTTACGAGAATCACAACGACGAAGGTATTGTAAAAAAAAAAAAAAAATATTGCTTAAAAGCACAAAACAAGTTTACGGTATTTTTTTAATTTTATTTTATGATAGATTTCTTTTGCGGGAAAAGGTTTTTCTTTTCTTTTTTTTTTATTTATAATTCACTATGTGTGTAAAAAAAAATATTAAAATTGCGTTAGATAAGATTATAAATTAGATTAATTTGCTTGAGGGGTACATGGTTCTTAGTTTTGCGTTACTGTCCGTATAACGTTTTTTAGCAACCGAAAATGTAATTAAATTTTTGTGTTTTGTCAAAAATTTATTTGGGGCACATTTCTGGCGAATTCTCTTTTTACAAATATTTTTTGCTGGTTGGTACCGATAAAAAATTAGCTGACTTAACATATTTCAAAATTTGTTTAAATAATGTTTGATACAAATATTATATATATATATATATATATATATATATATATATATATATATATATATATATATATATATATATATATATATATATATATATAAACATTAGCATACAGAAGTTGTAATAAAGATAAGCATCTTGATGATGGTACAAAATAGAACTTTTAGTAGTAATCTTGATTGACCAATAAACTCATCAGCTTTATATATCGTCGGTCCAGGATTATAGTAAGCTAGGCGCCAAATAATAATTTTGAGAAAGATGAAAATTAAAGTTTGACGACTCATAGAATTTCTAATCGTAAAGCTATCTTCACGTTTTCAATATCTTCGGATTTACTGGCTATTCCACTAGTAATATGATACTTAAGACATTTAATCTATCTAAAGTGTAACGTGATAAATAAAAAAAATCCATTCAATGTATATTCAGTTTACGCTATATGCAAATTTGTAATGTGATATTTTTTCTTGTTCTTCTGGAACTCACGAGTTTATTGATGGACTCACTGGTAAAATTATCATCGAATGGGCGTTTGTATAAAAAATTTTTCATGGAATCGAATTAATCCAACTGGACTATAAATTTCCTTATTTTTGAGGTACCTCTCTAAAATAATGTGGACCACGTCTACTTCTTACAAGAGCGGTTGTCCTGGTTCGCAGTACTTCTGTTCTATAATCGAAATTGTCTAGTTTTCCTTTAGAAAATTCACTAAGCAAAGCGCCAAAATTGAGTTATGATTGCCACGCAAGAATCACTCCAGATGATAATTTTTTCTGTTTGCGGAAAATCAGTAACCACAACATAGCACAAAATATTTCAAATAAATTTTTTTTTTCAACTTATGGTGATAGCGTAAAATTTCAAAAACTTAAACTTGTGGAGTTAGATTATAAAACTGACTTAGCTTATAGATTAAAAACTAAACTTGGGTGGAGTTAGCGTTAAACAGGATATAGCGGCGGACGATAAACTGATAAAATGATGTGAACATGTCTGATAGCGGAAAACACAAACATTGTTTTCCAAGGAATAAGCAAACACATTAAGACATTAATAGGCGGAAACGAAAATTGGTTCTTTAAACCTAATGAACCTATTAAAACCCGAAAAATGGCAATTTAGTGGTTAGCGTATTCTAATCCTGGCCCGACGATATGTACTAAAGTAAGGAATAATAATTAATCTGCTATACTTTTGACTGCCATGAATGATTAGCAAGTTAAAATTAATATTTTTGAAAAGGACATTGTTGCAGAAACATAAGGGAATATTGCTATATGTATACCTTTAAACAAATGAATGTGTTAAAATTAAAATGAAATCAGCATATGTCGAAGTAAATTTTCCCTAAAGTTCCATCTAAAATTGAACAATTCCAATCACGGATTAGAATGCGTATAACTAGTTAGATAAATCTAACTAGGCAATATTTTAATATTGTTGATTAATTAATTTGACAATTCGTTTGGTTGTTTAATTGAATCTGATTTTATTAATGCAAATACTGTTGTTATATATTGTAAAATTACTGCCGACATGGCCAAAATTACATAGACATTAATATTATTTCTTATCCGGTATTTAAATTACAAGAAAATAAAAATTATGACTGACTCATTTTACATTCTGTTGAGCTCGTCTTAACATATTTCCGGGCCGGCCTTTGGTATATAACGGCTATTGTTGTTGTTGTTATATGATACTAGCTCTCCGCCCAGGTAGAGGTGAGGGTTGTTGGTTTTTGGAAGCTTATTTTTTGCATATATGTTTTATGGCCCATATTATTCCCATTACTAGTATGCTCCAGAATAGTATGTGAATCATACTATAGTGGTGAATATGATGGAATGTTTGATCTGCTAAAATGTCCTCAGACTTCTCCAATATTGCAATTTGTTCTTCAATATCGCCTGTTGGTGGTGTAGTAATTAAGCCGAGTGAATTGTTCATCCTTGTTCTATTTATAATATATGAGCTGAAATTTTGTAGATGAGTACCTCCAAATAACACTCCATGTGAACTATGAAATGTTTTTGTTATATTACTGTGAAGCTTAATCCAATGGTTGGTTGCATTCATCGTCTCGCTACGGCATACAGTGTTGAGATTCTTGTTCCGTTGTAATATGGCCAACTCGCATAACCCATGGTTGTAAGGTGTATTTCTAATTGATGAAATTCTGCATAGGAATTGAGTTGGCTTAAGTATCTGACAACGGCTCACATCATCCCTTGTCAATGTTACGAAATGTTCCCTGCGGTCATCTATGGCGAGATATTCGGTTGACGTGACAATTTGTGATTGTGTGTTATCGTGATGAATATCGGGTACAGGAACTACTGACGACAACGTGTAATCCCACGCAAATGCGAGCGGTATAGAGATTTCAATGATTATACCCTGTTGAGTTACTCTACTGTGAATTTTCATGATCTGATATATGTGACTGAGATCATGAATGTCGTGGCCTGGAACGGTGATGGAGGCTGGCACATGTTGACGAATCAATTGCAACTGCTGCTCTAATTGACGTGGTGCGATAATTGCAGGGTGTAATATTTCATGATGTATATCGTAGACTAGGTCAAGTAGGGCCTGTTGTGTAGCCTGTAGGTTATTTAATATCATGCTTAATTCGAGAAACGCAACTAATACCGAGCGGACTCTATCCTCATATGTTCGATATTCTTGGATCTGCTCCATTTCTTGTCGTAGTTGGTTCTGCCCTTTTATTAAGATGTTTATTGACGTGGATGTGAGGTTTGTGTTGTGTTTCACCATTTTGACCGTGTTGTCAATCAAGATTGTTTGATTTTTTATCAGTGACAATAGTTCGTGCTCGTTGTTATTGAGACTCTCAAATCGAGCCTCATATTCACTGGCTTCACGTTGAGTGAGAATCCCAAACATGTCTCCCAGTATGATGCCTGTTGAATCTCCAAAACCCCGTTTCACAATCTTGTATTAGATTACCAGAGTCCACTCCATAGCGACAGCTTCTAACTTGCCTATGTTCTCGAAATATATGCCTGTAAGCTGGTTGAACGGTTTTATATATATGTTGGTACTCACGAATCCGAATAAACAGCACACTGAGAGCATAGCTATTGCTATGTGGTTCATCCTTCCTATAGTTTTGGCTTGACGATGAGGTTGTTGTCTATGCGATGGCTTGTTGTTCTCAGTAGGAGCTGCACTGGCATTCTTGGTGATTATTTCCTTCAGTGTTGTAATTGGTTGCTCAGGTAATGCTTCTTCTAAATCATCATGAATAGGAATTTGCATAGCTTGGTTATTAGACGTTTATATGTCGCGTCCTTACATTTAACTGTTACGACCCGCACTAAGTTATCTTTTCCGGCATGAATGTCAAGCACCCGTCCCAATTTCCATCGTGTCACAGGTAGTTGATCGTCTTTTAGTAATACCAGATCATTTATTGCTAGATTTGGTTGGATGGTTTTCCATTTGATCCGTTGTTGAAGTTGGTAAAGGTATTCAGAAGACCAGCGCTTTAAAAAGTCTTGTGCCATTTTTTCAATCAGGTGCCATCTTGTTCTTATTCCTATGTTGCTGGTGGTTGCTTGTGGCATCGCTTTAATACAATCACCAATCAGAAAGTGATCTGGTGTTAGCACTGTTGTATCAGAAGGATCGTTAGTTAGCGGAGTTAGTGGGCGAGAATTAAAGATTGCTTCGATTTGAGTGGTCAGAGTATTTAGTTCTTCGAACGTTAAAGTTGAATCTCCGATCACTCTCTTAAGATAGAATTTCACCGATTTTATTCCTGCTTCCCATATTCCGCCAAAATGCGTGGTGTGATGTGGTATAAAGTGCCACGTTGTTTCATCACTGGCCAACATGGTTGCTATATCGTCAGGAAGTGTAGTCATAGCTGCTCGATATGTCTTCCTCATGAATTGTTGATAGAGTTGTTTGTACTCTGGATCTTTAACAAATCTTTTCTCGATCGCTTCATCGTAGTTTGGAATGCTTCTGCTTGCTTGAATTTCTTCCTCCGTGCGGCTTCTCTCCTCAAGAATGCTATCAACCTCTACAAACAATTTTAATTGTTCCTAGATTGACCTTGTCGTCATCATTGTTCTTCTTACTTGAATGTCCATATTACTCATACTGCCGATTATAATCCAACCGAACTCGGTGTTTTGTCCCATTGGTTCTCGATGATTACCTTTGATTATGCTATTAGTTATTATTAATGGATAGTAGTCTGCGCCAAGTATGATATCAATAGGTTGAGATTGATTGTAGTACGGATCCGCCAATTTTATGTTGTTAAGATGGGTCCATGCTCTAGTGTCAATATCAACTTCCGGCAGTTGATGCGTTAGTTTGCTGAAAATCAAGGCTTCAATGTCTAAGCTAAAGTCTCCATTGAATTTTGGCATTAACTTTATGTTGATCGTATGTCTGCAGATTCCTGCCTCGTTACCACCAATCCCTGAAATGTTGACGTGTGCTTTCTTCTTTTTTATGTTTAGTAGTTTGGCAGCTTTCGATGATATTAATGTCGCTTTATGGATAAGCTCGGTGAAAATGTGTTTGAACGTGTTCTACTGCTCATAATTGCCATAGAACGTTGGTAGTTGTATTTTAGGTAAGTGTAGCCTGGCTTCTTCAGAAGTGTTCGTTGTCTTTTTCTTCTGGTTGCGCTGTAATCGGATTATTAGTGTGTCCACTTTATCCTTAATAGCTTCGTAGTAGTTCTCTTGGAAGTATTTAGTTGTTTGCTCTTCTTCTTCCATTCCAACTTGAATCTCTATGTGTAAGTTATCAATCACCTCTATCTCTTTGGATAATTGATCTATTTTTAACTTGAGGTATTTTATTGGGCTGTTGTCGTTGTCCAAAGCTTCTTCGATGTGATCCATTTTCCGGTACATGTTCCTCATTAGCACATCTTGCCTCTTGAGCTGTTTTTGGTTGGTGTGTGACAGTTCTTTCATTCCGAACTTCTAATCGTCAAGCTGTAGCCGAGTCTCCTTACTTATTTATGGTGGCGGGGTTGGTGCTCGCCCATCATTTGACAATTCTTTATTGGGAAAGTCAAAGTGCTGCGGTTTGCCCAGACTAGACAATGGTGTTGATAATGCTGTTGGTGTTAGCGGTGGCGCATTGTTCAAGCGATGACGCATCTCTATTAGTAGTTTGTTGTTTATTTCAGTAATTGTTTTCCTTGTTGTTCTGTACTGATGATCCTCTTTAATTGGAGGATCCATCGCTATTATCTGGTCGTCTACGGCAAGAAATTCGGAGTAGAGCTTCTTCAACTCGTTTATTTTTCTTTCGAGATAGGATTTTGTTTTTCGACTATCTCCGTCTTTATTGTAGTTTCTGGATAACGTTGTTATGTTTTCGTCAGTCTCTTCATTTTTTTGCAGAAGATTCTCAATTTTGATGAGCTGATGATGATTTGAATGGTCTCCAATTTTTCTTTTTAATTTTAGAATACTGCCTTATTTGCTAATTGTGTTGTTTTGATGGCTCGAAGGACCATGAACAATTCCAATCACGGATTGGAATGCGTATAACTAGTTAGATAAATCTAACTAAGCAATATTTTAATATTGTTGGGATGGTCTGGTGCAAAGTCGACTAAAATTATTGTCTTAAAAACAAAGATTTTCTCTGAAACAGAAAGCTTTAATTTCCGGTATACAACAGTCATCCAATTTCTCTTATTCAATTTTCAATGCATTTGCAGCTTACTGTCATCTATATTTTTTATCACCCTAGGATTTTGTGGTTGATATATCGCAGTAGCGGTTTGAGCTTAAGATATCCTTCCTAAGTAATAAAGTGAGCATTACTTTTGCTACTTTATACCCCAGATAATGGCATTCGTTTCCAAAACAGCCTTCCGACTTCATCAACATTGAACTTTTATTTGGCTGTAAATAGCCAAATTCATTGATTGTGGATTTTACCTCTTCGATGGACATTTCATCGGGAGGGAGTATCAAAACTTTTACTTTTCGAGTTCAAAGCAACGTCGTCCAGCTTACAACGTTTCTCAAACTTATCAAACCAACCACGACTGACTCGAAATTTGGCATTCTCACTGGGTTCTGGTAAACTTTACATAGAGCTTTTATTAACGCAAAGTAGATCAAATATCATTGCAAACTCAATTTTAGTAGAAAAACAAAACATCACGCATTTTTTGGAGCTCGGCAAATTATCTGGAGTTTATAATTATGTCATAAATATTATTACCAGAATTAATTGAAGTGGCATAAATTTCTTTTGAGTTCTTAATCTATTATATTTTGTCACCATATTCTTTTTTAAAATGTTATTTAGCATTATTAGTATATTATATATGGTATATATATATATATATATATATATATATATATATATATATATATATATATATATATATATATATATATATACATATATATATATATATATATATATATATATATATATATATATATATATATATATATACATTTATATTTCAAACAAAGATTTTTTCAATATCTAATACGTTTCATTTGTTTTTTTCATTTTAGGTAAGACATAATCAAACTTAATCAACATTTTGTAACTCACTCTAATAAAAATCGTAAGAAACAAGAACATTTTCAACAAGAATGTTAAAAAGAGTGATTTTTAATTTTGCAAAATTAATTTTAATTTTTAAGTCTTCCCGATCATTTATAAAGCTTTAGACGAGCTTCTAAGATAAATTATGCAAAATTTAAATTTTGGATTAGATACTGTCTCTATACTAATTCGCCCAAAAATCTTAAATTCTTATCAAGAGTTCAAATGACCGAAATATCAAAAGACACCATGACTACGGAAGGATTCCAAAATCAATTGACCGATTTCCCATTTCAAAATCTTACGAATGGACCTTATTTTACGTATAATAATAAAATTACGCTTACGTGCCTTACCATATTTTGAAATTACACCCAACATTAAACTAAATCGATATTTTTTTTTTATTGTGCACACATATCGTAAATAGTTTTAATCTAGTCTTGTCTAACGACAGTACAGTAATTTTGTAAAGTAGTAATTCTAACTACACACTCTACTCTATATTTATTTGTAGATCTGTGTGTATGTAACAAATTTATATGTTAACTAAAAGAGGCAATTCAATTTTATTGGAAATGATTTTAATAACATACAACAGTTGTGCTGTATATATAGTGTACGACGCATAGACGATGATATAAAGAAAATGGAATGTATAAGAAAATTAAAGAAAAACAATTTATAATTTCCTTAGAGTATTTTTTTTATATTTTATTTTGCTTTTGTTGGTATACAGAGCGCAAAGCATTAAGTGGAAATATTTTACTCTACATTTTTGGGCGTTTTAGTTGATATCGTACATATATATCTACATACACAAACATACACACACACAGTGAAACAATTATTATTCTTGCCTAATTTGTTTTTTACAAAATCTTATCCTATACTACTCACAGAGAATCACGGGAATTTCCCTTTACACATATACATCAACATAAATAAGATAAGCAAAATATTTAAAGAACGCAATTGGGAATAAACGCAAAATATGTATAAAAGTTAATATTTATAGATGAAATATTAATCTGGAATCTGGGTCATCTTTGTGAATTATGGATTTAAAAAAAAAATCTAATCACCAGTTTGTGAAAATTGTACCCAGTGTCGTACCTGAGATGGTATCCAATATAAATTATCAACAACAAAAAATTTTAATAAGCTTAAGTCTTAATTTTAACAAATGAGACTTTTCAAAAATTTAATAATTTAAAAGTTTTCAAATTTTTAAAGTTCGTTTAAGCCAACTCACCTAATCTAATTTTAACTAATCTAATCTAACTAATCTAATTTTAGTTAGATTTGTTCTATTGAATATCTTAAAGATGATTTATATATCTTAAATTTTAATAAAATTTAAGCTTTTACTATTTTTTTATGCAAACTTTGAAGCTCTTTTAAAATGAAAAAGGGAAGTTTTTTTCTTTGATAACTTAGTGGCATTTATGAGTTTGTTCAGTTGACCTTTATGAGTTTGTTCAGTTTGTTCAGTTAAGTTTTACCTAAGAGAGTATAAGATGAGTTTGGCAACTTCAAAAAGCTTCATAAATCAACTTGTTTATAAATTTAAAAAAAGGTAAAAAATTAAGTTTAAAAGCTCAATTTAATATCCTAATAAATTGACCAAACATTAAGTATTATTATATATTTATAATAAAAAAAGCTAATAAGGTAAGCTTTTTTCAAAGATATTACTTAAATTGGTAGAAGTTAAGTCGATAAATTTTGTTCACTTTTCATTAAATGCAGGAACTGAAATAAGCTTTACAACTTTTGTTCTTATACCTATACAATTGTAACTTTTCATTTTTTGTATTCTAATTTTTTTGAGAGAGTTTAAAATTTTTATCAATCGAATTCCGTTCATATAGTTTTCATAAAAATCTTAATAAGCTTAAGTGATCTTTTAGCCTTGTTTGTTTTTTTCCTCATAACCCAAATAACTGAAGTTTGGAATAATATTTTTTTTTGCCGTTGCAATTTAACCTTTTTTCAAAAAGCCATTACATAGTCAAGGGAGAACACTTTTTTCCACGTTTTTGAGAGACTCATAATAACATCAACTTTACTCCTTCCTACTCAAATTATCATTATAAGTTTTACAGCTTATCCTGTTTTTTTTAACACATCCCAACTTTAATGATCATGTTTTTCGTAGTTTTTGATAGCCTGCCTGAAATATTTGTTTTACATGAGCGTTCTAAATGACGACTTTCCTGACGTCCCAAAAAACAATTTAAATACCAAGGCAAGCTGCTCTTGAATAGGTACAGACCGATCTAAGTCCCTATGGAGATTATCATTTCTGCCGTACCAAGGTGCATTTACAATAAAACGTAAACCTTTGTTTTGGAAAGATTGTATTATTTTCACATTGGCCTTCTCGGTGCACCATATTGGTTTTAGAATTTGCCTGTATAGCAGCAGTTTGTTATATATTGATAGCTCAGAATTCTTACCTATAAGCCAATACATTTTTCTGTATTTGATGTTAGCTCTTCTTTTTACTTTTTGACATGCTCTTTCTACTTAAGCTTAAATCTCTTTTGTATAGGATGTACAGAATTGGAGCTAACATACTACCTTGAGGTACTTCTGCTAATATTTTCTCAATGAGGAGTACTGATCTTCATATTTTACTCTTAAATGTCGGTCAGCTAAGTAAGATTTTAGAATCTGATAAAACTGCTATGATAAATCTCGATGTAGTTTATGTTCTAGTTCTTTGTGCCATACTTTATCAAAGGCTTGTGCTACATCCAATAAAACACTTGATCATATTTTTTTGCTTTCCAGCGCATCTTCAGTGGTTTGCTTGGTTTTGGTATCACTATCACTTTTGCCACTTGCCATTGGTGTGGAACATAGTTAAGTCGGAATGCTGCATTAATTATTTGAGGTAGCGTTTGTAATCCTTTTTCAGGTAGTGCTTTAACTATTTGTAAATAGGAGATCCCTCACAGGGCTCTACCAACATATTAATGATTATAATCACAACCATCGGCTTCTCGTATTAATTCTTTGCAATTTAGAGTCATCCAGTATTACTGCCATTCCGTCCATTGATGACCTTATTATTGTTGAAAACATCATCCACCATGAAACTTCACTGATGTATTACTTACGCGATGCCTTAATAACTCATATCCTGATTGGTACTCGGTTAAATTGATAAAACTACTGTATGTCAAGGATTATTTTTGGTGTACATATAGAAGATTTTCTGATAATGTATACTATATAGTGTTCTCTAAAATAAGGTCTAGAGCAAAAAAGAGCAAAAGAATATGCTAAAAAAGTTTAATAAATTAACCGAAAATTCTTTAAAAAATTATTTTGGTTATATTGCAAAAAAAATACTCAATTCAAAACCTTCTCGACGCGCATGCATATCTTGATTTTCAATAAATCATTGTTTGAGGAGAGATTCCCGAATCAAAGGAAAAAATGTAAAAATTGTTCCAGTATTTAAAAAAGGTGACAAAACTAATATTTTGAATTATACGCCAATCTCTAAGTATTGCTGCTCAAAAATATTTGAGAAAATAATCCAAAAAAGATTATTAGCCCATACCAAGGATACTTGATCCCTGAGACAACATGAATTTTTTCAAGGATGCTCAACTTTAACAAATTTAATTGGTTTTACTGATTATGTGTCTGAGTCATTAAACTCTGGCCTTCGAGTTGATGTTATATAAACTGATTTATCAAAAGCGTTTGATAAAGTCAATCATTCACTTTTGCTAAAAAAAACTATTACCATATGGAATTATAGGTACGAATCCAATTCGTTGAAAATAATGGCGTCCAATTTAAAACTTTTTTACCTACATCCAGAGTACCTCAAGGTTAAATTCTTGGCCCTCTTTTGTTCGTTTTATTCATCAACGGTATAGCAGACATATTACATAACAGATTTTTACTTTTCATTATCTAATATTTATGTAACACATTATGTTATATTTGTTTTTTGGTACAACATTAAACATGCAAGCTGATACCGGCTTTCCACAATGAAACTTTTACTGACAGTATTTTTTTACTTTAAAACCAGAAGGAGAAAAAATATTAAATTACTTTAGAGTGACAAAGACAATAGTTTTTTTCATAAAAAAAAAACAAACTAGAAAAAAAACTAAAACGATTGTCTTTGTCACTCGAAAGTAATTTAGTATTTGTTTATTTTTCAGGTTTTACAGTAAAAAAATACTGACAGTATATGTTTATTGTGGGTAGACGACTTAACTGCTGGGTAATTGGAAGTATCTTCTGTCTATCAGTGTTTTGAATGAATAAGTGCTATCCATAAATTTTATCATGCTTTGAGTAAAGCCAATATTAAATGATTGAATGTTCACCTGGGGTCGTACTTATTTTGCAAAACATGGGATCTATTTATTGCTAAAAATGAATAATAAAACTAGTTTACAAATATATTGTTTAGTTAACTTAACTTGTTGCCATTATGTGATATATAAATATATATATATATATATATATATATATATATATATATATATATATATATATATATATATAAATATATATATATATATATATATATATATATATATATATATATATATATATATATATATATCCCAAGTAGTGCAATCTGCTTCAATTGTTATAATACCTAATTGGTAGGTTCAACGACGTTGGCGCAACTTACATAAAAGTATAAAGTACATCTTTAAAGCTATTAATGCTAGAAACATTGCAACACTAATTTGCGACACGTCGGCGTCTGGAGTTAATCTTACGATTTTTTTTAGGATATTTTGACGTCATAATATCTTTAAAATAACTTTTACTATCGAATAAGTTAATTGTGCGTCCAAATTATAACTGTAGCGACTTCATTGACTTTCCCCATCCAAAATTTAACTAGATGTCACATGATGGTCGGAAAGCATGAGATCTAAAAAAAAAACAATATTTACAAAAGTAATCTTCAACAAAAATAATTTAAATAATTCTAATTCCTCATCATCTACTGA
Organism: Tipula confusa; assembly: GCA_963556175.1. Taxonomy (NCBI): domain Eukaryota; kingdom Metazoa; phylum Arthropoda; class Insecta; order Diptera; family Tipulidae; genus Tipula; species Tipula confusa. The sequence goes on from OY744475.1 coordinate 200,965,331, forward strand.
TTTTAAAGGAAATGATGAGAAATTATTTTTGGCAAATCAATTTTGTTTACTTGACAAAAGACTTCCATTTTGTGAGCTTTTAAAAGATTGGGCTTTAAGTCATATAATCACGCATACTGCAGTAAACGAAATGAATTTTTATTAAAAGATTGTGGTGTCAAGAACTTACCACTAGATAGAAACTATGCAGAAACTATTATGCACGCCAAGGCATGTGAAAACCGTGCAAATTGGATCAGGAAGATTTTGATACAATGGTGTAAAAAATGCACTGCAATATTTTTTCAAGCGCATATGAAGTTCCAGTATACATATCTTGGAACTTTAATATAGATGGTTCCTGATATAAAAAGTTCAAAATATCCATTTTCGCCAATATTGGCAAATCTAGTTGAATTGCCAAAAGTTATGTTATAGGCAAAGTAAGCCACCAAGTTTATTTGAATATTTACAGGAGTTCGTTCAGGAGTTAGAAGAGCTCTTAAGGAATCGAATTTAAATTAAATATCATGGAAAAATTAAACAAATTACTGCCATATTATTTTTGAAAGGTATAAACCTAATAATTTTATAATTTATTATTGTGCGTCTTCAAGACTGTCTTTTTGCAACAGGTATTGCGAATTTCAACCACTACCACGGATGCAGTCACCATTGGAAAAATTACCCATAGACATGATTAAAAATTGTCCGATTGGTGATTCGATGCATTTAATTGAGTTGGGCACAATGAAATGATGTTTATTAGGTTTGACTCGAGAAAACTTTAATTTTAAAACAAAATGATCAAAAATAGGAAGGACAAAAAAATTTCATTATCACATAAATATTACATTTCGAAAATAATTAAACTAAAACCTTTATTATATTCTCCGGTTTCATTTTATTTTATCCTTTTGGGTTTTTATTGTGTATTGTCTTCAGATTCGTTTGAATTAGATGCAATGGTAAATTTGCTTGTTGTTGGACTTGAATTTTTTCAGTAGCTACATCATCATTTTGATGTTTAATGAGCTTTATAAAAATAAAAATTACTTTTTTCCAAAATTGGAAGCAAATCATAGCTAACCTTTTACGTATAGTAGGGGCTACAAAGCGACTCTCGCTTTATTTTAAAAGCTTGTATTTAAAAAAATTTTCTTTTTCCAGAATATTGTTCATCGTATCAGCAGCTAAAACAACTTTTAAAAAAATATTTATAATTTTTGTATTAAATATTAAAATATCTATTAGATTTACACAAACTATATCTATTTGACACAGTATATCTTTTAAGTTAGGTTTTTATACTCATTAGACAGTTTCGCAATTCTAATAACTTTATGATAATATTTTGGTTACATAAAGTCAGGATAAGATCTTTTTAGTCAGTCGGGAAATCCTATATTTTGGTCACAATAACTTAACGAAGTCGAAACAAAGGTATTGCATCCAAATGAATAACTCAAATTTGCAAAATGTATTTAAAGTCGGGATCTCGTCAAATTTGTTACGGAATCTAGTCAGATTATCTTTATAGCTATTGTATGATTATCACCCATTTAACAAACAATAATTTTATTAGCCATATTGATTTTTTTTTAAAGATGGCATTTAATATCCTTTTTTATTTTTTTTTTTACAAAATAATTTTGTAAAAAATAATATTCCGACAACTATCCGACTAGCTTTTAAAGATTTTTGGATAGTTTTTTAAAGCCACTGGTTGTGAATTATAGTCGGTATAACCATTCAAATATGCTTTATTACGACTTTTTGGTAAGGCCGTAATTTAATCGAGTAATTTAATTTAGTCTTGCAAACTAGTAAATAACATCGTACCGTCTTAAAATCATTCCCTAACTTTGTCGATACAACGTTATTATCACCAACATTTGTTGTCGGATTCCCGAAAAAACCAATAACGGTTCCTGAAAATTCGCACTTCCTTTCGCTATCTTATAGCGCATAATAGTAAGAAATGCAAATATTTTTTAACGTTAAATATTTCAGCCGATTCTGGTGATCAATAACAGGTTGTCGGATCTGCAAATTAAAATATTTAGTGCACATCTAGATTCTATGTAGAATACAAAATTGGTAATAATTGGTCGCTCGAGGCCTTTAATTAATTTAAAGCTTTTGAAATATACTTCTCCGTTTCTAACAATACTTCTCTTTATGTGTGTCGCATTTACATGCTGCTCAAGTAGAAATAGCTATAATACGTAAAAAGGATCGAAATTAAATGTGTTTATAGGTAAAATTCATGCATCTAGTTTAAGGGCCAAAACTCTTCCAACTCTCCGAAATAGCCGACCTGAACATAAAAACACATTTTTTTTCTGCATAATTTCATTTATCATAAAATCAATCGGTACCCGGTTCTGCACATAAAATTACCCGAAAAATCGATTCTCTGTAATTCCGTTTTTTTTTTAAACAATAAACACAGTTGCTATACAGCTCTTTGATAACCTGTTCTAATTGTACTTTTTAGTAAAACGACCTTTTTACGGTCTAAATCCACAATTACCTGAAGCTTTTTCTTACGCTTTCACTATTATCTGTCATTTTGTTGAAATGGCATAGGGCAATTAGCATTTGCATACTAGATTCTAGATTCATATACATAATAGTTTCCCTACTTTAGTTTCTTAAGTGCGCCTAAGAAGGTTGTTTTGTTTGACTCTGCGCCTGGGAATTGACTTCATTAAATGTTTTGTACCATTTAGTGATATTTTACCCCATTCATCAGAAAAAAACCATTTTTATACTTTCTTTTCCGGTTTTACTGTGTTTCCTGACTTTTCTTACCAAATCTTCTCAAAAAGGCTTAATCGGATTCAAGTCCAAGATTGAGGAGATGAATGAAGCTTTTTTGGTATATTTTACAATAACCATTACTTTACAATACATACTGTGTGCTGTGGGTTGTTTGATGGTACCCTATCTTGCCATTAAATTATCTCTAATTTAATTTCAAAAATCATGATGGTTAATTTTACTATCTATAAAAACTAGATTACCCAGCTCCTTCCTGCTGCAGATATACAACCTCATACCAAATTTTCTAATTGGCCCAAATTTTCTAATTTACTCTCGTCAGTAAAAAGAGCGGTATTCCAATATGTAATCACTTAGTAAATAGAACTCTTCGTATAGTGCTTGCACTAATTGATCTTTTTTGGCACTAACCTGATTTGCTATTTTGACTGCACTGGACCATGGATTTTTTTTTACCTGTCTATACATCGCATTGGATATAAATATATATATATATATATATATATATATATATATATATATATATATATATATATATATAAAGTTTTAAAAATCATTTTTATTCGAAGCAAGGACTTCCACAAACTTTTTAGCGCAAAAATTGGTGAAACAACTTTTTAAAAGGTGATTAAAGAAAGATAAAACACCCCGAATCACCAACAGCTACCGTCTAAGGAAATGGATTCCTTACAAAAATATCTGATCTTATCTTGAACTGACTTTTATTATTTTGCAAAAATGAATCCTTTGAGTTGATCAGATATTTCACTTCAGTAAAAATAAGAACCTTTAATGGTTTGAATAGTAATTAGAACCTAATAAAACATTTGAAAACTGATCACAGTCACTATTCTTAATCATAGGCTCGTGAAAATAAATTAAGAAACTTGGAACCAAATAATTTCCACATTTCGGTTTTTCTACCACATCAGAATTTTTTTTTGGTTTTTGTTAATTTTGGCAACATGATAAATGCAATTTGACTAATGATAATTTTATTTGTTTGGTGGTATAATAGAACAGGGCACATCAATCCGATATACCGGAATATACAAAACGCACAATATTTAATGTCGCGGGTTGTTTTTATTTAATCAAATAAATTTGACAAAACAAGAAAATGTTTTTCCCTTTACTTTTTTGTTATACAATATTATAATTTTCCTTTTATTTTCTTTCAACTTACGTATATATACAAGCATCAAACGAGAAATAAAATATAAACTTAACGCAATATGAATTTTAATGAGATTTGACATTTATTTTAATATACCAACCATCATACCAACCAGCTAAGGAAAAACAACATAAAACAGCATCAAAATATTCTTTTATTTTTTCTTTTTTTCAAGAAAATTGAAAGCGATGAAGGAAGAAGTACAATAATTTTTACAATATACATTTATATTGTGTTCGTTTGTATACTCAAATACACAAAAAATATTGTTAATTTCACATTCCGTTCGTTTTAATGGCCATCTCGCACAGTCTTAACACGCAACGAATTGTATATTTAGCGGAACATTATTTAAATTATTTCCTTTTTTGGGGTTTTTCTTCGTCGAAACGAACACACATCAAATTTAGCGACTCCGTATTCAAGGTAGATAAAATATATGCGTTAACATTACATTTAACGATATGATGGGTAATTTTATATAAAATTCGGCTATATAGTTGCTCACCAGAGGAAGCTAGTGTAAAATGTTGTCATTTCTATTTCAATTTTTAGTTTTTGTTTAATAATTTCAAATTATGCAAATTATAAGCAAAATCTAAAAATTCTGTATACAGCAATGTGTCTTGGGTTAATTTTTTGTTTACGATCCCAGAAACATAAATAATGGAATCTAGTGTCCTTTTGCTGTCTTATTAAAATATTATATGGTAAACAAAAAATAATTAAGGATAAATTATGACACACAAGCTATGACTAACTTTTTTTAATGTCAAAAAAAAAAAGTTCAATGTGATTTGAATACATGATGAACTTTTTTGTACTGTAATGTCGTGGGTATTTTTTTTTTTGCTCTTTTTGGGTGGCTGCCTTTTCCGACATTTTATTTAATATTTTATTTTTTATATGATGTTGGTTGGTTACCCATAAAATATATAAAAAAAAACTAGAATCCTTATGAATGTAATTTATATGATAATTTTAATTTTTTAAATAGCTTAGTGTCCGTTATTATGGTGTTGCCATTGTGTTGTGTAAAGTTCACAAAGCGGAAAATATTTTATTATTGTCATTTAATGTCTCTAAATGGTTTGACTTGATCTATTGAGAATTGGAAATTTCATTGTTTCTAGTTAGAGTAGAAAATTTTTGTAAATAAAAGATTTTCACTGCAAAAGGTCTTTCGAGTGAAAAAGAGCTTTCGAGTAAAAAAATTCAAGTTTAAATTGTATGAGTTTTTATCTAAAGATCTCGTTTTTAACAGATTCACCAAAGTGTCCAAATCAAAAATGTATTTCTATTTTGAAAAATGCATGGGACAGATTTCTGTGCATTTGTGATACTACAAAGTACCTTTGATTGTGTGCATTATGAAAGTTTTATTTTTATTTCATAATACTTTGCTTCTTTTTTGTAAGATCCGTTAAATGACGTGCAATACCAGCAACATTTGGAATACACTTTATATACCAAGAAAACATCATTTGAAGATGTTTAAATGAACATCTTCAAATGATGTCATTCCTTTGTGTCAGTCATTTTAAAGATCGTTCTCATTTCGAGATTAGGTTCAATACCGTACCAACAAGCTTGTTCAACTTTCTTAACTTAAGATTATTTCTGGTAATATAGAGTAAATGTCGAATCTAAGATTTGATGTCAATAAAGCCAGATTAATGACTTCATGAAGAAAAACTTTTTCCTCGCGAACACTCACAAGCAATCCTCAAACGAATTGAACTCAGTTTGCTTTTTTTCTATGAATGGAGACAACAAACAAAAATTCCAAGAAATTTTACCAAAAGTAAACTTTTACAAGTTCGCACTATAAGTTTCACTCCAATTCACCAGGAGAACAACGAAAAAATGTAGTCTTTTAAGGGATTCTCGTTGAACACCAGAGCACAGTTTTACGTAAGTAGCAACATTGGTATAATAAGTAAGTAGCAACATTGGTATAATATTACCAATGTTGCTACTTACGTGGTTATTAATACGTAAAAAACACTTACCAAACATTTCCGATGCAGCCTTTGTTGCTGTGGTATGATGTTGAATGCTGTCTAATGGTTGCTTTAATTGGTCTTCTGATATGGTGATTAATTTCAGGATACGAGTTAGCTATCTTCTAAATATATAAATCTATGTTATCTTACTGGGTAAAAGCTTTTAGATTTAAAAACGTTAAAATAAAATTTGCTCGATACACAACAAAAACCTTTTAGCAATTCTGCACTCAAAATCAAAAGCTCAACTTTTATATTACTTTTACCTTCAATCAAATTTTATTTAATCCCGTTAAAAAATAAAGTATTACCATACGCTTAAAAATTTTCAATTCCTTTTATCCAAACCAGTAATTTTTTTTTAAATTGTTATTGCGCCTATTTATTCGGAGAACCTAAAAAAAATATTTCGAGATCCAATCAAATCTATTTTCATCCCGCAAACATATTAATGCTGAATTACTTATTGGCAATAACATTATAATACTGCTGCCAAACCAAACAAAACTGGGTACACAAATTATTTAAATCCGAAAATTATTTTTTAATATAAAAAATTTAAAAAGCTCATCGCTAAGTAACCTTAAGAAAACTTTGTAAACCAAATATATAATAATTTACAAAAAGGGTAAGGAGAACGCATAAAAATCACATGAAAACATCCTTTTGCATAAAACGTCTTAAAAACGAAAAAATCTGATTGCACAAGAAACAACAAATTGTAAGTTGTTATAAGCTTTTGAAAAAACAACGCTACGTTATAGTCGATTTTAGCAACATATAGTTGAAACTTCTTTTGTTTGACACGTCCTGAAAACGTACACAAAAGACAAAAATTATTTTAAATCAATTTAGAGCTTCTACATAAATAAACAATTTGTTCGTATAAATTATGTTAATGTTTATAAAAAATTATGTACATTATTTGGCTGTATATTGTGCAATCATAAACACCCACCCACTTACATACATACAAGATTTTGACTGATGATCTAGATTTTTCTTAAAGAACAACACACGCGTCATGTTTGAATGATGAAAAGTGTAATGGATGGCAAAAGCTTTTCTTTGTGTTTTCGGGTACAACATAAAATATTTAAATTTGTTATTATTATACATTTTTTTTCTTATTTTAAGAAGGTGACACGTTTTGGGAATTAAATGATGTTGTAAAGCGATATAATATTAAGTCCAGCTTTTTATTTTGTATAAAATTGAAAAATTCAAGAACTTTTTAAGTTTTGGCATTTTTTTAACATTTTCATTGTTTCCAGGACAAATTTGTTTTCATATATATGCAAAAAAAAAACTTTCATGAGGGAAACCAACTTTCTGTAAACCAAAGAAAGCGAGCTCAAAAAAACGAAAAGTTACCTAGGTCAAAACATTATGGTGGGGTCAACACAGGACAGTTAACATTGCAAGCTAACGACAGTTTCATAAGACTGTAATTTTTGCGGTCTTATGAAACTGTCGATAGCTTGCAATGTTTACTGAAAGCTAATGAAAGTAATTTTTATGTAGCTGGTGGTTCATGAAATTCGCTGATCGTAGACGGAAGTACCGAAACGTCAGCACCTGTGTATTCTAGAAATTTAGTTTTAGTTATATTATCAAAAATAACAACTCGTGATATTGTGTTACCCACGTCGCCTGGACTGAGTGAACTGTCTATTTGTTGTCTGGAATGCTTGCTTGTGATATCAGTCTTTTGGACCATGTGTTTATTTAGCATAAATCTTTCATATTCTCAATTCGTTTTTCGTTTAACATTTCTACTTGATGTGTAGTTTTTGACGTTGACGCACCTTTATTGACCCAGCTTTCGGTCATCTAACTTTGGAATTGATCAAGAGATATGAAGATTTTTGATCATCCAGTCAGCACCTGATAAAAGCATTCTTCAAATAGTTTAAACTCCCATCAATTAAAAGTTGTGTATTTTTTAAAGCTGCTTCCAATAACTTTGTCATTTTAAAAGTTTTGAATTGTGCCAAAATCAGCCAAAGCATTTCTAAACAACATATTCGATATTCACCGAAGTCTCCAAGATATTTTTAAATTATTTCCAATAATTCGCGTTAATTCGTTAGATAACAGATTGTTGTGCATTCTCAACAACCTATGTCAGTTGATCATTATTGATTTTCAATATAGGTTAACCGAATAAAATTGGAGTAACAACTTAATATCGAACCCCTGAAAAAACTGCCCCTGAAAGTCAGGTGTTGGTATTTCGATTAAAAAGATATGAACAGCTTTAAGTATAATTTGCATAAAAGTTCACCACCCCAAATAGAGTCCAAAGCAAAAATTGTATAGGACAATGCCAGTATAGAAATTCTGTTCAGTCTTAAAATTTTAACACGTTCTAGAACTTACTGAATCTGGTGAACAGTCGAGGGTTTCTCTTATTCATTTATTAATAGTGTCAATAAAATGGTTGAACATTTGTTTTTGACGGCTCTCCGCAAATAGTATCAATTTGCATCTCAAAGACGGCTAGGGCTGAATGGTGCCATCCTGTGTAAACCAGTGTTGTTCTCTTGAATTTTAGGGATTGAAAAGTTAGTTAACATGGAACGGAAAATGGCCACTCGGTTTAGGAAAATGTTTTGGCTTCTCAACTGTCACGTGTGAATTTTCTGTGGTAGGTCAGGTTAGGTTAAGTTAAAGTGGCCGTCCTAAAGGATATGGCATAGGCACAATTGGTCTTTACCACATCAATTTTGTTCTCCATTCAATAATTATTGGAACCAATTTGAGCTTCTAACAAAGCAGTTGGTATCCATAACACCCAGCCTATTGAGGTCCGACAGGTCACTCAGGAAGCGAACTCCTAAAAACTTAGCCCATAAACATTTGATTAATCCAGTATCCGAATACCGCATCCAGCCTCAAATCTAAAAGTATTTGCGTGATTACTGCTGGTTTGACATTGTTAAGGATTCCTTTTATATCACAGAAGGGCACCAAAGAGAATTCTTTATATTCGAGTGATTTTTCAATAGGGCCTAAGAGGGAATGTAGTGTTCTTTCCACTGATTTCCCCTTGCAGTATGCATGCTGAGATGCTGCTAACTTTACCGGCTCGATTTAGCCTCTAATAAATATAAGCTTCTATCTATCATTGTAGAGTTTTCAAGAAGTACGAATTAGAAGTAGTCACTGCTTTGTTGGATGTAACACAAGAATAATGCCATACGGACCTGCTGAGTAAAAAGTCTTAAAACTGTTTACTGACAACAGGTGGTTCTTCCTGTTGACAATTTTTTCAGCGAAACCAGTAGTGGTTAAAGACAGAACAGTTGGATATTCGGAAGATTCCGCCACCATTGTCCCGATGCTATCCGGTCGAATAACTTGGAATGACAGGACAGGTAGATATAATATTAAGTAGCCTAACTGCTTCAGAGGACTCCTAGATGTTGACACAAAATATTCTCCAAGCTTTGCTTTTGGCACTTCTTAATTCGTATTTACATGATTTAAGGACTTCCTTATAAAAGTTCCAGTCCACACCAACCTTTGTTTTCGTCACGATTTTGAAGAGCTTTTTTCATTCCAGCCGTGTTAGAGTTTCTTTGACTATCATGGTGGACGAGGTTTGTCCTTAGGCCTACTAATAATGGTACACGAGTCTGTGATAGCTTTAATGAAAGAATTGAACATCCTGTCGACCAAGGCATTCAATTCCTGTGTTGATTCAGGAGATTTAGGGACCAACTCTGTTAAGGAATTACCTAGAATTGTTCTGAAGGTATCCCAGTTGGTCTTCCTTCTATTTCTAAAGGTTAGAGTTTTAGAATATTTTAATTTAAATCCAAATTGTAGGCAGCAATGATCAGAAAAGGAGTGTTCTTCGGACACTTTCCAATTTACTAATTTATTTGGTTTGATACTAGGGTAATTTCTAAAACTTCCTGTCTATTACTAGTTATAAAACTAGGCTTACAGCCTATATTACAGATAGAAAGGTAAGTACCTAGAATGTAATCAAGGAGTGACTCATCTCTTTCGTTCTTATCGGTGTTTCCGCAAATCGTGAGGTGTGAATTTTTGCATCGCTACCAACGACGCTTCTTCCGTTATTAAGCTGCACACATATACTTCCGTTATTAAGCTGCATGCATTAGCAATGATTTTCCCATCATGTGGTATGTACTCTGACAAGACCCAAAGGTTCTGATTGCTGACCTCAATGCTAGCTGCTACCACATCTGCATCGCTATAATTGGCAAATAGAAAAATCTTTAGTTTGTTCTTTGCAAGAATGCACGATCGAATCCTAACTTTAACCTGCACAAACAGTAGCTTATAGTTTACATAGCCTTAAGTCCCAAGAACCCAATCCTCTTTGATCCATGGTTTTTGAACCAAGACGACATCAATGTCCTCTTTTATTACTTTAAGCTTTAGAGCAGTTGATGCTGCTTTACAGAAGTGTGGTTTGATTTGGAGTAGTTTAAGCATCTTGCTGCTTAAATATCAACCTCCACAACAGTGATGTTGGATCCTTCTGAATCTGAAGCCGTAGAAAGATTACAGAGTTCATCCATTGATCCGGATAACTCGTTTTTAAGATTTGTATAATTTGTTACTTCAGTTCGTTGTCATACGAGGTGCTCCCAACTGATTCTGGTGTCCCTGACTTATCAGCACCATCCTTCATATATTTTTAGTGTGACTGCACCAAAACATAGTTAATTATGTTAAGCCTCCTCCACCCTGGCTATCTTTTAGTAGTTGGTTGGCAACTCAGAATTTCTAATACTAATCAGCTTCAGAATAGTCATCGGATTGCTTGCTCAGCTGGAATCCACACACGAGCTCTTGGTCTGTAATGGATATCTCCTGGTGCAAAAAAGTCTAATTTGACTCTAAGCCAAACTTTACTTAGGCTACTGATCACCTTCTTATACAGGTGCAAAGACCTTTGATTGGCCTGTTCCCGTCACAGGGTTCTCTCTTATTGTTTTTAGGAAGGGGCCGCTAGAGCATTTTCCACCTTCCTCCAATCAGCGGGAGTGATGCTACCATCTTCATTGGCTCTGTCAATTACAGCTACAACCAACTCTATTATTTTTGGATCCATTTATGTCCTACGAGTAGCGGTGGTCGCCTGGTATTCAGAGGTTTCGTTCGAAACTGAGCTAATTGAAAGGGTCACCAGCCAGTTTGATCATCAGCACGGGTCACTTTACACCTTAATCCGGCTCTTAATTGTATAATGCTAACACTCGCATCTAATATTTAGCCGACCTTAGTCGTTGTCCGAGTGGTACCGCTTGGAGGTATATTAGGAGGCAAATAGTGGACTCTACATTGTTGAAACAATGTAGAATGATTCACATCTAGTTGCTATCATAAGCATTTGCTTTTTGTGTTACAAATAAAGCAATTTTGCTTGTTCATATTATCGCCGAAGTCACTACTTTGGAAATTTATTTTTCAATATTTCCCAACGTTGATTATAATTTTCCAAATACCTACTGGTTTGTTTACTAAGGTTCTTAACAAAAATGATTTCATAACTTTTAAAATAAAATTTAGAAATTTGGAAAATTTTTTTGATTTATTTTTCACATCTAAAATAAACTAAAAAAAAAACATTTAACGAAGCTTTCAAATGATGCATTATTTTACGGGCTACCTTTCAATTTCTATACACAAAACTCGTTATATATGCACTAAAACGTATATCTATCCTCGTATAACATGTATTGAAATATCATAATAAAAATAATAAAAAAAAAATCCAATCGATTTAATCGAAAAGCCTCATAAATTTTGATACCCATCGTAAATTATCAACGAGTATTGAGAGAGCCAACATAAAAATAAAAAATCTCTATAATTTCCTGTACATATGCCGTAAAAATGGCAACAACATATTACATAAATTGTATAAAGCATCATCTTGTTTATTTCATATAAAAAAAAATGTATATACGTTGGTAGACATACGGATTAAGTTTTTGTGTATCTAAACAATAACAACAACAACAAAAACTTTAACCATCACCTAAACATATAAACATATATATAGTCTATATATATGCTTAAATCATATCAATCTTAATGACAGTATATAAATTTAACACTGTATCATAATTTAAATATTAACTTTATACCTTGAACAACAACACAACACACAACAATCTAAAATATAATTTACTGTTGAGTTTCTAAGCAAACAACAATATCCGGAAAATGGTAAAAACAACACAACAAAAAAATTTACATTATATATAGATAGTTACCACCCTCGTTCCTCCTACCTAGTTTTATGTAAATACCTTATATACGACCAGATAAGACATTTTACAATATATAATTTTTAATTTAGTCCATCCAACGATACATATCATTACATTATTTTAACCCTTGTTGACATTAATAATATTTTTGGTATACACTGTACCAAAAATAATATTTTCGGAAAATTATAGAACTTAAAGCACACCTCGATGGTGTACATATTATGTAGATATAGTACATGCGCACAAATTTAAGATAGCATATTTTACTCACTGGCCAACTGAAAATATATAATTTTCGGAAAATTTATTTTTTGTTGATGGAAATTGATTTTCTCTTTTATCTTTTTCTATATATATATATATATACACATATAGAAAAATTTATTCCAAATCTATACGTTATTAATTCAAAAGTGAAGTAGTTTTTCGTGTTAATCAAATTCATCGTGAAAAAATTGTTGGCAGAAAGATTACAGAAAAAAAATCAATGGCGTGTAAAAGTTCTGGGTTGTTTTTGAAATGATATCGGTTATACACAATGGATATATTATGTTATCGGAAATGACTGAACATTTATCAATTCCAAAAAAAAAAAAAAAAGAATTCAAGTATCGGTGGTATGTTTTGGTTAAATCATTTATAGGCAATAGGTGAACAGGCAATACAATATGTATGTGATGATGGAAATGATATGTAAACAGGATTACCAGATGAGTTAACTTAGTAAATGTAATGTAGAGTGATTTGAAATTTAATTTCAAATAATATTTCTTTCAAACTCGATGATGTCCGTTTATCCACATATCTTGATGGCAAAAAAGGAGACTGTGGTGGTCAATATTGGTCCTTTTGATTTATATAATGCGGAAAATCTGCAATAGGCGAACTATACAATTAAAGGCAAACAACTTTATGAAGCAATAAGCGAGACACATCTAGATAACTTATCTTCTCAACATCCTATTTAAGCTAAAACATTAGATTAAAGAGTATGAGGAACAGAGGATCTCGTTACCGTACACCAGAGGTAATTGCAAAATTCATAATAACTTGTTCTCAAGTTTAGCACAAAATTGTGATTGCATTACTGTCATTTTACATAAATTTGTCAGGTATTCCCAGACATTGCAAAGCAAACTATAAGATATCCCGATGGATTGAGTCATATACTTGTTAGAAATCCAAGAACACCAAATGTACGTCACGAAATGTTTTGTAATGTTTAGAAACAATTTCTACGAAATCCTTCTTGGTAGTCATCTACAATTTCCTCCACCTGTGGAGTGATTTCCTCCAATATACTATGTAAGACAGTAGTTTGTACGCTGTGCAAAGAAGAGCTTTGCCGCAATATAGTTTTCGCATTTTAAGCGATTTCCTTTTTTATGTATAAAACACAACGCGGTTTTTTTTTCAATCATCAGCCATAACTTCGCTTTGCCATACTATTCGAATAAGGTTGAAAAGATAGTTTCACAAAGTATCCCATCCGAATATCAAGAACTAGGAATTAATGCAATCAACCTTATGGGAACGGTTTCCTTTTAATCTCTGCATGGCCAATGAGGATTCCTCGTACGATGGGTCTTCTATGCACATCCTCGCAGTCTGTATTTAACAACTTTCAAACACAGTATTTGACACTAATGTTGATAATTAAGTAAATCAGAGAAATGCTCCTTCCATGTGTCGAGCACTGCATTGATTTTAAAACAGAGGTTTTCATCCTCGTCCTGAAGGGTGATAGACCTAGGGCTGAAGGTATGAAGCAGTCCGGTAACTACTTTAAAAAAAGCCATGAGAATTGCGCTCATTACAGATTTGTTGTACTCTTAAGATTTTAGCCTTCCACCATTCACGTTTTGTCCGTTTACTAATACGTTTGGCGGTTCTCCTAGCAGGGAACGCTTTGTTTTTCAGTAGGATTGTAAAATGCTTGCGTGGTTCCTTATAGGCTATGTTCTGTTGTTCGACAGCAAGACGACACTCCTTATCAAACGAATCATTCTTGGGTTTAATTTTTACCATACCTAGAGTTGCATGGGCAGTACTGACAACCGAAGTTTTCAATACCTCCCAAAGAGTGTTCGCATCATTAGAGCATGAATTAGTTTCCATAATGCTACTGCTAACAAAATTATGATATTGAGAAAATTAGCCTTTTTCACCTTGGCCTAAGAAGAAAACCATCACCAATATTGCAAAGGTTATCTCCACTGAAAAGCAATGTTTATAGGATCTCCGCTTTTTGACCATCGAGTTTCTTGGAAAGCAAGGAGTTCCAAGCGATACTCTTTCATGGCTGATTTAGTGTCAACAAATGCGCCTGATTTTTTTAGTGACCGTAATAATATAATATAATAATATAATAATATAATAATATAATAATATAATAATATAATAATATAATAATATAATAATATAATAATATAATAATATAATAATATAATAATATAATAATATAATAATATAATAATATAATAATATAATAATATAATAATATAATAATATAATAATATAATAATATAATAATATAATAATATAATAATATAATAATATAATAATATAATAATATAATAATATAATAATATAATAATATAATAATATAATAATATAATAATATAATAATATAATAATATAATAATATAATAATATAATAATATAATAATATAATAATATAATAATATAATAATATAATAATATAATAATATAATAATATAATAATATAATAATATAATAATATAATAATATAATAATATAATAATATAATAATATAATAATATAATAATATAATAATATAATAATATAATAATATAATAATATAATAATATAATAATATAATAATATAATAATATAATAATATAATAATATAATAATATAATAATATAATAATATAATAATATAATAATATAATAATATAATAATATAATAATATAATAATATAATAATATAATAATATAATAATATAATAATATAATAATATAATAATATAATAATATAATAATATAATAATATAATAATATAATAATATAATAATATAATAATATAATAATATAATAATATAATAATATAATAATATAATAATATAATAATATAATAATATAATAATATAATAATATAATAATATAATAATATAATAATATAATAATATAATAATATAATAATATAATAATATAATAATATAATAATATAATAATATAATAATATAATAATATAATAATATAATAATATAATAATATAATAATATAATAATATAATAATATAATAATATAATAATATAATAATATAATAATATAATAATATAATAATATAATAATATAATAATATAATAATATAATAATATAATAATATAATAATATAATAATATAATAATATAATAATATAATAATATAATAATATAATAATATAATAATATAATAATATAATAATATAATAATATAATAATATAATAATATAATAATATAATAATATAATAATATAATAATATAATAATATAATAATATAATAATATAATAATATAATAATATAATAATATAATAATATAATAATATAATAATATAATAATATAATAATATAATAATATAATAATATAATAATATAATAATATAATAATATAATAATATAATAATATAATAATATAATAATATAATAATATAATAATATAATAATATAATAATATAATAATATAATAATATAATAATATAATAATATAATAATATAATAATATAATAATATAATAATATAATAATATAATAATATAATAATATAATAATATAATAATATAATAATATAATAATATAATAATATAATAATATAATAATATAATAATATAATAATATAATAATATAATAATATAATAATATAATAATATAATAATATAATAATATAATAATATAATAATATAATAATATAATAATATAATAATATAATAATATAATAATATAATAATATAATAATATAATAATATAATAATATAATAATATAATAATATAATAATATAATAATATAATAATATAATAATATAATAATATAATAATATAATAATATAATAATATAATAATATAATAATATAATAATATAATAATATAATAATATAATAATATAATAATATAATAATATAATAATATAATAATATAATAATATAATAATATAATAATATAATAATATAATAATATAATAATATAATAATATAATAATATAATAATATAATAATATAATAATATAATAATATAATAATATAATAATATAATAATATAATAATATAATAATATAATAATATAATAATATAATAATATAATAATATAATAATATAATAATATAATAATATAATAATATAATAATATAATAATATAATAATATAATAATATAATAATATAATAATATAATAATATAATAATATAATAATATAATAATATAATAATATAATAATATAATAATATAATAATATAATAATATAATAATATAATAATATAATAATATAATAATATAATAATATAATAATATAATAATATAATAATATAATAATATAATAATATAATAATATAATAATATAATAATATAATAATATAATAATATAATAATATAATAATATAATAATATAATAATATAATAATATAATAATATAATAATATAATAATATAATAATATAATAATATAATAATATAATAATATAATAATATAATAATATAATAATATAATAATATAATAATATAATAATATAATAATATAATAATATAATAATATAATAATATAATAATATAATAATATAATAATATAATAATATAATAATATAATAATATAATAATATAATAATATAATAATATAATAATATAATAATATAATAATATAATAATATAATAATATAATAATATAATAATATAATAATATAATAATATAATAATATAATAATATAATAATATAATAATATAATAATATAATAATATAATAATATAATAATATAATAATATAATAATATAATAATATAATAATATAATAATATAATAATATAATAATATAATAATATAATAATATAATAATATAATAATATAATAATATAATAATATAATAATATAATAATATAATAATATAATAATATAATAATATAATAATATAATAATATAATAATATAATAATATAATAATATAATAATATAATAATATAATAATATAATAATATAATAATATAATAATATAATAATATAATAATATAATAATATAATAATATAATAATATAATAATATAATAATATAATAATATAATAATATAATAATATAATAATATAATAATATAATAATATAATAATATAATAATATAATAATATAATAATATAATAATATAATAATATAATAATATAATAATATAATAATATAATAATATAATAATATAATAATATAATAATATAATAATATAATAATATAATAATATAATAATATAATAATATAATAATATAATAATATAATAATATAATAATATAATAATATAATAATATAATAATATAATAATATAATAATATAATAATATAATAATATAATAATATAATAATATAATAATATAATAATATAATAATATAATAATATAATAATATAATAATATAATAATATAATAATATAATAATATAATAATATAATAATATAATAATATAATAATATAATAATATAATAATATAATAATATAATAATATAATAATATAATAATATAATAATATAATAATATAATAATATAATAATATAATAATATAATAATATAATAATATAATAATATAATAATATAATAATATAATAATATAATAATATAATAATATAATAATATAATAATATAATAATATAATAATATAATAATATAATAATATAATAATATAATAATATAATAATATAATAATATAATAATATAATAATATAATAATATAATAATATAATAATATAATAATATAATAATATAATAATATAATAATATAATAATATAATAATATAATAATATAATAATATAATAATATAATAATATAATAATATAATAATATAATAATATAATAATATAATAATATAATAATATAATAATATAATAATATAATAATATAATAATATAATAATATAATAATATAATAATATAATAATATAATAATATAATAATATAATAATATAATAATATAATAATATAATAATATAATAATATAATAATATAATAATATAATAATATAATAATATAATAATATAATAATATAATAATATAATAATATAATAATATAATAATATAATAATATAATAATATAATAATATAATAATATAATAATATAATAATATAATAATATAATAATATAATAATATAATAATATAATAATATAATAATATAATAATATAATAATATAATAATATAATAATATAATAATATAATAATATAATAATATAATAATATAATAATATAATAATATAATAATATAATAATATAATAATATAATAATATAATAATATAATAATATAATAATATAATAATATAATAATATAATAATATAATAATATAATAATATAATAATATAATAATATAATAATATAATAATATAATAATATAATAATATAATAATATAATAATATAATAATATAATAATATAATAATATAATAATATAATAATATAATAATATAATAATATAATAATATAATAATATAATAATATAATAATATAATAATATAATAATATAATAATATAATAATATAATAATATAATAATATAATAATATAATAATATAATAATATAATAATATAATAATATAATAATATAATAATATAATAATATAATAATATAATAATATAATAATATAATAATATAATAATATAATAATATAATAATATAATAATATAATAATATAATAATATAATAATATAATAATATAATAATATAATAATATAATAATATAATAATATAATAATATAATAATATAATAATATAATAATATAATAATATAATAATATAATAATATAATAATATAATAATATAATAATATAATAATATAATAATATAATAATATAATAATATAATAATATAATAATATAATAATATAATAATATAATAATATAATAATATAATAATATAATAATATAATAATATAATAATATAATAATATAATAATATAATAATATAATAATATAATAATATAATAATATAATAATATAATAATATAATAATATAATAATATAATAATATAATAATATAATAATATAATAATATAATAATATAATAATATAATAATATAATAATATAATAATATAATAATATAATAATATAATAATATAATAATATAATAATATAATAATATAATAATATAATAATATAATAATATAATAATATAATAATATAATAATATAATAATATAATAATATAATAATATAATAATATAATAATATAATAATATAATAATATAATAATATAATAATATAATAATATAATAATATAATAATATAATAATATAATAATATAATAATATAATAATATAATAATATAATAATATAATAATATAATAATATAATAATATAATAATATAATAATATAATAATATAATAATATAATAATATAATAATATAAAATTTCATAAAAACGAATAAAAACAAATCGACGAATCAAATTGCCAAGTTTACTGGCTGATAAGAAGAAGATCAAAAATGTCACTAGACTTTACGTTGGCTAATATTTATGATTGCATAAATCGCTTGGATATTTTAAAAAAGTCGGTTACGATGAAATTTCACCCAACTTCTTCAAATAAATGATGTACAAACCTGTTTGACACCTACCTTTATTTTTATAGAGGTGGGTAGGTCTCGTTGAATTACAGTTCGGTTAGTCATACCCAAATTTACTGGCGTTGCTTTTACGTATTCAACATAAAGGGCTTTAAGCTGTTCGTTTTTGATGAAATTCGCCAGATTTTGATGTGACGCTTGATGTTTAGCTGTATCTAAAGTTGAATGTTTCGATACACTTGATTATTTGTTGGTTGTATTTTGGACCTAAGAACCATTTTTTTAAAATTGTAATTCTATTATTAATTTTTTTTTATTATTTAAATTATCTATTGTCTAGTTAGTATATTCAAAAATCTAAATTACGAATACAAATATAGTTAGATGATGCCAGATGTGAACAAAACTGATATAGTTTTTCACTTTGTAACGATTAGTAATCCATAAACTTGTATTTTGACATAGTTTGGTAAACACATAAATCTAAAGCTATACAACAGTCAAAACACCAACTGTGTCTATATACATACTATCGATTGTTTTTCCATCCCATCGAGTGTAGTTATATGTATACGCATTTTACATACTCTGCAAATTATTTGTTTTTATAATTTCTAACTTTTTCATTAAATACAATTTTTTTTTTTATATCAAATTACCAAAAACACCAAACACACTGAATATATTATTTTTTCATTAGACATTTCCATAAATTTTCCACAAACTCGCGCACATACATATAAAAATCAAAATACAGATTTTCATTAATATTTTTCCCGAAAATAAATAAATCAAAAATAAATTTGAAACTTTTCTATTAAAAACCGTAATTCTATACATTATTTTTTTTAAACATGGTATGAAGACCTTACCACATGCATATTATAACCTACCATACGCTCACACCAACGTAATTTTATCGACACCCACAATCAAACACACGAACAAATCCAACCGTATACACACAAAATTTAATATTCAACATTACTGGCTTGGAAAAATAAAATAAAAAAAAACAAAAAAATTCTTCTAATCCCAAGAAGAAAAAAAAAACGAAAAATTAAAGGAAACCATATTTTACTGCCATCATCTTGCTTCTTCATGCACCCTCAAAACCAAACACAAAAAAAAAAAAACATTATTTTTTTGAAGAATTTCCCAATCCCAAACCAAATAAAAATTTATGAAATATGAATTCTTTAACCATAAATTAATCATCTCACATAGAAATGAGATAAAAGCAGGTTTCCGTCTTCTTTTCCACCTCACATAATATATCTATGAGAGCCTAAAAATAAAACCAAATTAATAAATCGATTATGCATATGGGATATAAGATGATGATACACAGCATTTATTTTTTAAGGATATGGAAATTATATTTAGCCAGGGATTCTTTTTTTTCTAACCACACATAAAAATACAATCTAGAATAATCTGATTACATTGGATTATGCGTGTGCGGTCACTTGACATAATATGTATGCGATACAAACGATAATTGGAAGGAGGTGAATATGCTCATCACACCGTATTCAAAATGAAATTTTCTTGTAGGTGTATACCCTAAAGAATCATATAGAATTTTACCAACAATTTATGTTTTTATAGTTTTATGTGCTAAGACTAGCTAAGCATAAAAATTAGGCTGGACAATACAAGGTTAAACTAACAATAGACCAATCAAAATTTTACTAGAGAAAACACAACTAAAAATCAATAGGACACCGCGATCGGATTGCAGATCATTATGTTAAAACATCCTAATAAGGATTGTGCTTATTGCGGGGGTAACGCAAAAGCATAAAATAAGCTCTATTTAGGAACTATTGAATAATGCTAAGATTGCAATACTCGACATTAATATGCACTGTAATTATTTTCGACAGTAACGGGGTGTAAGAAATATTCCAACCGTAATAAATTTGTATGTCTACATTATTAACTTTGACAGTTGCTGTGGGCTCTTCAGATTTGATCTTTTGTGTTTCCTGATTCTTCTCGTGGAACTTTTTGGAACATTTTCCATCTTTCATGCAAAGAGACTTTGGATTCATTGCTCCACATAGTTTTACTTATGAATTCAAATATGTGGTAGACCTTTTTTTGTCATTCTATATGGATTTTATTAAACCATTTTAACGTTCAAATTCGGTCGAATTCACCGTTTCATGCCAAATACATAAAGTGTTTGCCTAAAAATCTTATTTACATTCCTGTTACTTGATACAAATCACCGATATTATTATGAATAAGATTTTATTAAATTAAAATTTTATTAAATTTGATCGAATTCACCGTTTTATGCTAAATACATAAAATATTTGAATGAAAATCTTATTTATATTCACTTTACTCGACACAAATCAAAGAAATTATTATAAATAAGTTGTTAAATTAATAAATGTTCAAATTCGATCAAATTCACCGTTTTATGCCAAATACATAAAGTATTTGCAAGAAAATCTTTTTTATATTCACTTTACTCAACAAATCACCGAAATTATTCTGAATAAGATTTTATTAAATTAACAAAAGTTCAAATTCGATCAAATTCACCGTTTTCATGCCATATTCATAAAATATTTGTATTAAAATCTTATTTATATTCACTTTACTTGACACAAATTATCGAAATTATTATAAATAAGATTTTATTAAACCTTTTAACGTTCAAACTTGATCTAATTCACCGTTTCATGCCAAATACATAAAGTATTTGCATACAAATCTTATTTATATTCACTTTACTCGTTGCGAATCACTGAAATTATTATAAATAAGATTATATTAAACCATTTAACGTTCAAACTTGATCTAATTCACTGTTTCATGCCAAATACATAAAGTATTTGCATATAAATCTTATTTTTATTAACTTTACTCGACACAAATCACCGAAATTATTATAAATAATTTTGTTAAATTAATAAATGTTCAAATTCGATTGAATTCACCGTTTTATGCCGATTACATAAAGTATTTGCATGAAAATCTTATTTTTATTCACTTTACTCGAAACAAGGCACCGAAATTATTATAAATAAGATTTTGTTAAATTAATAAATGTTCAAATTCGATCAAATTCACCGTTTTATGCCAAATACATAAAGTATTTGCATGAAAATCTTATTTATATTCACTTTACTCGACACAAACCACCAAAATTACTATAAATTATATTTTATTAAATTAATTAACGTTTAAATTTGATCGAATTCACCGTTTTATGCCAAATACATAAAGTATTTGCATGATAATTGTATTTATAATCACTTCACTTGAAGGAAATCACTGAAATTAGTATTAATACGATTTTATTAAACCTTTTAACGTTCAAACTTGATCTAATTCACCGTTTCATGCCAAATACAAGTATTTGCATACAAATCTTATTTATATTCACTTTACTCGTTGCAAATCACCGAAATGATTAAAAATAAAATTTTGTTAAATTAATAAACGATCAAATGCACCGTTTTATGCCAAATACATAAAGTATTTGCGTGAGAATCTTATTTATATACACTTTACTCGACACAAATCACCAAAATTATTATAAATAAGATTTTATTAAATTAATAAACTTTTAAATTTGATTGACTTCACCGTTTTATGCCAAAAACATCAAGTAGCTAAATCACCGAAATTATTCTAAATAAAATTTAATTAAACCTTTTAACATTCAAACTTGATGTAATTCACCGTTTCATGCCAAATACATAAAGTATTTGCATACAAATCTTATTTATATTCACTTTGCTCTTTGCAAATCACCGAAATTATTATAAATAAGATTTTGTTAAATTAATAAACATTCAAATTCGATCAAATTCACCGTTTTATACCAAATACATAAAGTATTTGCGTGAAAATCTTATTTATATTCACTTTACTCGACACAAAACCAAAATTACTATAAATAAGATTTTATTAAACCAATTAAATGTTTAAATTCGATTGAATTCACCGTTTTATGCCAAATACATAAAGTATTTGCATGATAATTGTATTTATATTCACTTTGCATGAAGGAAATCACCGAAATTATTATTAGTAAGATTTTATTAAACCATTTAAACGTTCAAATTCGATCAAATTCACCGTTTTATGCCAAATACATCAAGTATCTACTTTACATTTTATTTATATTCACTTTTCTCGTTGCAAATCACCAAAATTACTATACATAAGGTTTTATTAAATTAATAAACGTTCAAATTTGAAATTTGAAATACTTCAACATCGAATGGGACTTAGCTAATATAAGGGTACAATTCTGTGTCTTCCAAAATTGTTTGCCAAATTGAATTATTCAAGAAATATCCTTAACCTATGGGCCAATAATAATTTAATTCGACCAAAATTTGCTTGACTTATACATAAAAACCAAAAATGTAACGAACGTTTGTTCAGGAGGTATCCGAAGGCTCATTTTGAAGTAAAGAACTTTGAATTTTATTGAAACGATTCGCGCACTGTATATGACATGTGATCTCCATCTCATTGGAACCTCATATCTCTGATATCAACTCAAATTA
This sequence comes from Tipula confusa, assembly GCA_963556175.1. Lineage (NCBI taxonomy): Eukaryota > Metazoa > Arthropoda > Insecta > Diptera > Tipulidae > Tipula > Tipula confusa. The sequence continues at coordinate 200,989,811 of OY744475.1, forward strand.
ACACGCACAAAATTTAGTAGTCCTATCTTTAAATCGGTCACGTTTTGTCCAGCAGCATTATTAAATACATATGGTCCAATGATTCCTTCGGTCTATAAAGCACATACCGTAACTCTGTATTCTTTGGTTGACATAGGCATTTAACTAAAAATTAGCATCATCACTTGGGGTCTTACAGGACGCGTATTTACATTTAGTGTAAACGTAGTGCGAGAGTGACTCATAGTTTATCGAATAAACTGCTCTGATATAGACGATTAGGCCGAGCATAAAATGGATATCGTGCGCAATGAGTTTAACGAACTGACCATCATTTTCCCAAAAAAAAAAAAAAAATTGAGCAATTTACAAAGCGTGGTCTGGTGTCGATTCTTTATAAAATAGCAAATCAAACTTATCTAAAATTAACTGTCAGCTGTAAAATCGGGTGTCCGTGCAAAAAGTTTTACCTAATAACAAGGTGGAATAGCAAAACATACATAAAAAAAAATCATGGAGCTCAAATAGCCAGCGTTAAATGTTGATGTTCTGTTAGATATAGAACACGAACTTCATTGGTTGTGTTTTAGTTGACCTTGAGCATCTCGTCAATATAAACTAGACGAGCTGTGAGCAAATACACTTCAATTCGTCGATACATCAATCGGCAGAATGATGTGTATACCCTAACAAAAGATTAAATGCCCAATTTAACACGAGATGATTCTTAAGGCTTTTCACACATCTAACAACATACCTTATATTGTTGCTAATATACAGTCTTCAAATTGGATTGCATTAATTAATTACAATTTAACAAATCTAAAGCTTAAATGGCTATAAACAATTTTTTATGTTTATGTATGTTTACTATGTCACATTATTATTAGGTAAATAAATGTCAATTACATTTCTAATTGGATTGGTTCGTACAAAAAATAAACTTGACTTTTTGTCAAGTATGTATATATGTCGTTGCTATATACACTGTACAAACAACACTCGTGTTTTATATAATTGGATTGCCGCCGCCATCTTTGTGCCGACAATGTTACGATTTCTAAATATTTTATTTTTGTTTTGTGTATTTTGTAACAGATTTTGTTTTCCCTTTGCACAGCTTTCAAATCGAATTTTCTTCTCATACACCGTGTAAATTTTGTTGTTGTTGTAGTTACGCAAAATAAACGGGTGATTATAAAGCTTAATATATAAAACGGTGTTTTGTATATAGTCTGTATTACTCGATGATTTTCACTTTTTTTTTTCAGTTGAAATGACTTTTCGGTAATATTTAAGAGTAATTTTCAACGACCAAACCGTAGAACATTATATAAAATAGGAACACAACAAAAAAGCTCTTCATTTACTCGAATAAAAATTAAGAAAAGCAAAATGAAAAACTTTTGATATTTATATAAAGCAAAAACAAGTGGAAAATGAAAAATACGAATAGAGAACAAGACGTCGAAGAAGAAGAAGAAGAAGTACATGTCATTTTGTTGTTTCCTTCCTTGATTATAACATTTTATGTTGTTTTGGCAGTGTGTCTGTGTATATGTATGTGTATGATGAAAAGTTTTCCGAACTTTATTTTTTTTTTGTATGTTTTCACCGAAAATCTATTGTTTACGAAAAATATCACTCGAGTAGGCACGTATAAAAGAGGAAAATCGAGATGAAAAACAATCAAATTGAGTAAAATAAATAATTCGACGTGAATTTGATTGACAATTTAATGTTTTTTCTACTTAGAGATGAAATTTAAGGCTTTGTTGCCGCATACCGAGTTAAAAGCCTAGAATAAATAGGAATATTATATGTATTCGTGTGTAGAACCTTTATCTCATATACAAATACAGATTTTGTATATATTTACAATGTGCCTGTGTGTGTATTCATAAAATGTCGAATGATTTGAAAAT